>JAKOGI010001591.1:25000-210259 GCA_029747015.1 Carnegiea gigantea
AAACATCTCAAATACAAGTGAGGCAATTTACCAAACACCTGGCGTGCAATGCAAAGTCAGTAACCAAATGAGACAATTCCCACGAATGGGAGACAAATTAGGGCATTCCACCACACAAGAAGCAAATCAGAGGGAGGGGGAATCAAAGAAACGCACAAAACAACCCTAGAATCATCAATTGGGCAGCTGAATTTGCAAGATGCAACAGCAATGCGGCGTGTATTAGCTAAGGCGACAGAGAGGGAAGTCATACCTTGGTGGCTTGCCGGTGCGACGAACACGACGGAGCAGGTTGAAGGCGGCAGGAAGAGAGTGACCGGAAGCTTGAAGGAGGATGAGGCTGGAGTGAGGAAGATGGCAGACACCAGAGAGAGCGAAGATGGAGAAATAGGGCGTTTGAGTGAGCAGAGGTCGCGCGCGATGGAGCTTCGTTCTGATTTTCTCTCGAAGCTAGAGACTGAACAATACTGGTCTCAATTGGAGACCGAAACAGTGAAACGGTCTCCAAATCAGAGTCCAAAGTCAAGTTTCGTCTCTAATGGAGACCAAATTTGGATTTTGGTCTCTAAAACCTAAGCCAAAAATTACAAACACTTTGTGTGGTTGGAGACCGAACATGTAATTGGTCTCAAATGGAGACCGATTTCAAAGGTCGGTCTCTGAAGTAATACCTTTTTTTGAGACCAATGAAGGGATTTCGGTCTCTGAAATAACCAGATGCTTCTGGAATATTGAACCGAAACAGAGACCGAAATCCTTTGGTCTCTAATTGAAACCGGATGTAGATTTTGGTCTCGAAATCTGAGACCGGCAATTAATTTGGTCTCCAAAGAATTCAAATTGGAGACCGACATTTTTGTTGGTCTCTAAAATCTGAGACCGAATATTATTTTGGTCTCTAGGTGAGACCGCATAATATTTCGGTCTCCAAATTCTGAGACCGAAATTTATGTTGGTCTCAGGTAGAGACCGAATAGTAATTTTCGGTCTCCAAACTGAAAGTAATTGGATACCACATATTTCGGTCTCCAAACTAAATCAGAGACCGGTTTTAATTTCGGTCTCCAAATTTCGGTCTCAAATGGACCGGATTCTTGTAGTGGTGTATGCTCATAATATTGGAACAGATAAGATGGTCCTGTTGACTTTATGAATTATACTATGAGTAGTGTAATGTTTTGATTTGCTTCCTATATGCCTTTTCCTGCATTACCGAGGGTTGAAAAAACCTTAAGCTTAGACTAGAACTTAACATTGAACAAATCATTTTTTATTCTAGTCCTTCCAATCAGCATCAGTCCAGGAGCACTTAGGTCAGGAAGGCCTGGTGATTGCAAGTTTCCCCTTTTGATATCAATGATTTGCAAGATTTGCGCGATAGATATGCTTGAAGATTGTAGAATATATATGTGATGATATTGCATAATAGTTGAGTAAAATGATACTAGCTGTTAGTATATGCTTTTTATTCATTTAGCTGGAGTCTTTTACTGTTGGTTATTTTTGGCTTTGAAGTATAGGCTTCATATTGATTTTCTACTTTTTTGGGGGGGGGGGGTTGGAGAATCAATGCATATTCAATCAAGAGTCTAAAAGAGACATCCCTAATGCAATCACAGAGCAGAATTGTTATCCTAACCTTTCTTAATCCATCTTGGTCATGGACTTCGCAAGCCTTATGAGAGGCATTGGGGGCAAGTATATAGGAAGGTGTACAGATTTAGTTGTCTCTACCAAGCATGGTACATTGCCTCCATTTTCTCCAAGTTTGCATCAAAAATTCTGTCATTACTCCCTCTTCGACTGCTGTTTCACTGACATAGGGGATTCACTAATGAAATCGCGGAATTATTAAGTGCTAACAGTAACTAATGAAGGTGGCAAAGAATTGGTTACTAATCCAGGCATAATACAATGCCTCTATCAGCTATGTAAATTTCAACGCCAGGCAGGCTGGACTGAGTATATTTCATTAGCGATGGCCGATATTACAATTGCATTTGATTATTGATGCTTAAAATCTCACAGATGAATCATTACATGAACGGTTTCGTAACTTGATTGTAGGATGAGCCAAGTTATTCAGAGGCACATGCTGCATGCGGACAACTTGGACAAACTCGACCAATCTTCCCTTGAGTTGGAGGTAACTCGACTGTCTATTCTTGTGAATGTATTTTGCTGGTTGTGTGCCTTCATGCTTAATCTCGGACATTGACTTGACGTAATCTGTATTTTTGTATATATAATCAGAATACTACGTGTGCTGTGCTAAGCAAAGAACTTGACAAGAAGACTAGAGACCTAAGGTACAACTTTCAGAACACCCCCCCCCCAACTAAAAAACGAAATCCTTAAAAGAAAAAGAAAGAAAAGACGAAAGGCTGCTGCTTATTGAGCTCTGCGAACTCGAAAGGAAGATGCATGTTAATGAGTGTGGCAATACATATGGCAGCCACTTGCATGGAGAAGAACTCGAGGAAATGAATCTTGATGAGCTAACCAGGCTTGAAAGACAAATCGATAGGGGACGAAATAGACTTCGAAGAGCAAAGGTTTTTCCCGTTTACTAGTAATATGTTATTGTTATTACAGTGATACGTAAGTGTCAGCGTGAGCTTTTTGTTGGGTAAACTAATTAGGGTTCACCTTCACTAGGGAGAAATGCTTCGGAAAGAGATTGTTTCCTTGAGAGAGAAGGTAGACATGCAATTTCTTTTCGCGTTGTGATTTGGAATTTGGTTTGTTCATTGACTGTTGATTGTGGTTTAACATACTGATGATGGAAAATTGGTAGCAAGTTCACCTGACAAAGGAAAATGCAGAGTTGAAGAAACAGGTACAGATGAAGGGAAGTAAAAGCCTTACATATTATTTTTTAAGTAAGATCCTCAGACTTGTTTTTGGAATTGAAACTGAAGCGTTTACATGGGGTGTACGTACAATTACAGATGAATGATGCATCCAAAGAACAAGATTCTCTGCTGGAGTTTGTCCAAACTTACGAGTCTGGCAACCGTAATTTTATGTCATCTGCTAAGACTCCATGGCCAATGCGCGCAGAAGACCATTTGATGTCTGATAATTTTCTTAGATTGGGGTAAAACATCCCATACAGTGCTCTTCTTTCGTCGCTTTGCTGTGTCTTTTTCTTTCAACACTATGATAGGAAAATTCTCGTAATATCGTTCTTTATGCCCTAATCAATGCAGCCTTCCCATATACAATGGAAGTTAAGAAGCAGCTTTTGCAATGGAGTCAAGTTATGAGGCACGAGCATACAAAAGCTCAGCAAAGAAAGAATAGACCTCGAATATGTGTGATCGATCTGTGTAATAATTAATCATGACGATTCATGTAAGATGTATGATGGGTTTGTTAGACCATTGGGGGCTGTTTGTAGTAGTTGTACATGAAGCAATAAGCACGACAATCACTCGATCAGAGCACCAGATTAGATGCACCAATTACATGTATGCATTGAGAAGAATGTGGAAACTAGGGTCATGATGTAAATAACTTTGTAATGTGAACAAGTTTGTAATCGTATTTGTGTTCACTTGTATGGCTGTAACTTGTAAGAGAAACTACCAATAACAACTGTCTTGTGTTTATGATTATCACATTTTAGGCAATCATTCTTGCATTACAAAATTGAGTTCACAACTAGTTCGAGTGCCAGTATAAGCATTTCACTAAACAACTACAAGTTTCATTTATTCTTACTTAATGATGAATTAAGTACTGCAAAACTTACTGATAGAGAGAATGATGTCCGGCCATTCGCCTAGTTTACCGCCAAAATATTGCCTCATTCATCGCCTCTTTCTCTGTCCTCCTCCTCCAGCTCCCTCAGCCAGCCGCCATAGCCAATTAGCCATTGTATGCGACCAACTTCCTCAGTGACCCATATTCTGTAATTCCACCCGCTACCCTGTTTTTCCCTTCCCTAACAAAATCTATATTACTGGCAGAAAAGATCATTAATTTCTTCAATTACTATTGGGTTCTTCTTCCCCTCCCCCCCCCCTTCCTTCATGATCAAAGAGAACCCAGAAAAGAAATCCCAGGGAAATAATGATAGAAATTAAGATGAGATGATTTGATGATTAATGTGAGATGATCCCTGCAGATTCTCCACATTCACCATTCCATGTTATACCCCAAACGAGGAGAGAGAGAGAAGAAAGGGGTCTCAAGCCCTTCCTGTTGAATGAATTTTGACCCCATCCATTCATCCTTCGGGGAGGAGCTTGCATTCCCATTTCATTTCAATTTTAATCAACTTTTTCTAATTTTGTTTTCAAATTGACGATCAGAGAAATTAAACTGGGATTGAATTTAAATTTTGTTGGGGTTGGAATAAGATTCCAGAGAATTGAACATTGAATGGGTGAGGCAGTGAAGCAGATCCTAACAAGGCCGGTGCAATTAGCGGACCAGGTCAGCAAAGCCGCCGACGAAGCCAACCAGTTCCGCCCGGAATGCCTTGACCTCCAAGCTAAGACCAAGAAGCTCGCCGACCTCCTCCGACAGGCGGCGCGTGCAAGTAACGAACTATACGAGCGTCCCACGCGCCGCATCATCGACGACACCGAGCAAGCATTGGAGAAGGCCCTTTCTTTGGTGGACAAGTGTCGCCCCGGCTCCATCATCAAGGGCGTGTTCACCATCATCCCCAACGCTGCTACGAGTGTCGGCCCCACAGTCGGAGGATAACGACGACTATGATATCGGGCACTTGGGTTTACCCCCCATTGCGTCGAATGAGCCCATATTGTGTCTCATTTGGGAACAGATTGCTAACCTGTCCTCCGGGAGCCTCGAGGAGCGGTCCGATGCGGCTGCGTCGTTGGTGACAATGATCGTTATGGGAAGTTGATCATCGAGGAAGGCGGGGTCCCGCCCCTCCTCAAGCCAGTTAAGGACGGGAGGGCCGAGGGTCAGGAGAATGCTGCTCGAGCGATTGGGCGATTGGGTCGGGATAAGGAGAGTGTGGAGTATATCATCAATGCCGGGGTGGGTGCGATTTTTGCTAAGATTCTTAAGGATGGGCACATGAAGGTTCAGGCCATGGTGGCCTGGACCGTTTCGGAATTGGCACCCCATAATCCGAAATGTCAAGACCATTTTGCACAGAACAATGTGGTTCGGTTGCTCGTTAGTAACTTGGCTTTTGAAACCATCCAAGAGCATAGTAAATAAGATATCGAGGCTAGGCTGGGCCATAATAAGATGTCTTCTCTACAATCGGTTGTTATGAGCACTAAGAACATGGAGGATAAACATTTAAACGGGGATGAACACTCGAGACAACAACTTAATAACATAAAACCACATAGCAGGAAGTCTCAACGCTCCCAACAAATGGCCTCATCGATCTCCAATGCGTTACAAGAGAAGCGCGCTACTAGCCCTAGTGATCCGAATACCCAAAGAAAGAATGTTCGATCCAAACATTACCCGACCCATCATCATGTTTTGACGGGTAGTAGCATTAAGGGTAGAGAGTTTGAGGATCCGACTATCAGGGCCCATATGAAGGCCATGGCTACTCGGGCCCTTTGGTATGTGGCCAAGGGAAATGTGTCCATATGCCGTAGCATCACCGAGTCAAGAGCATTGTTGTGTTTCGCAATGTTGTTGGAGAAGGGAACAAATGAGGTGTAAGTACAACTCCGCCATGGCCGTGATGGAGATCACAGCCATGGTAGAGGAGAACATGGACCTCCGAAAGACCGCCTTCAAGGCCACCTCCCCGGCAGCCAAGGCGATCTTAGACCAACTCCTCAAGGTGGTGACAAAGGCCAACTCAGAATTGTTGATTCCCTGCATTGAGTCCTTGGGTCACTTGGCTAGGACATTTTGAGCCACAGAGACTAGGATCACAGAGCCCCTAGTGAAACTAATCGACGAGAACGAGCCAGAGGTGACGCTTGAGGCCGTCATCACACTAGTGAAGTTCGCCTGCTCGGCCAACTACCTATGTGCAACGCACTGTAAGACCATCATAGGAGCCGGTGGGGTGAAGCACCTAATTCAACTGGTGTATTTTTGGGGAGCAAATGGTCCAAATCCCTGCCTTGGAGCTTCTATGTTATATAGCCTTGAATGTGCGTGAGAGTCAAGTGTTGGGCCAAGAAGAGGTGTTGATCGTGCTCGAATGGGCAGCAAAGCAGGCCCATACGAACCAGGATCCTGCACTTGAAGTTCTGTTGCCTGAGGCCAAGGCTAGACTAGAACTTTACCGGTCTAGAGGGTCTAGACTGTAGAGGATTCGTCTAATTGGTGTACCAGTACAATAGCTAGGAGATTTGGTGCATCATACTGCAATGTGTAGGAAATTAGAGTTGCTCGAGAGTGTTATCTTAGGTAGATTTTTGAAAATTCATTATGAGAGTATTAAGTGTGTGTAAATACACCCCCAAAAAATGTAGTAAGTTTAGGAACTTTCACTGTTGTTTTTTACCTTTTTTTTTTAAGACAGGGATTTATTTAGACAGATTTTGCAATTCGATAGTGTGTATATACATACAAAATGTAGCATGTTCAGCTTGTAATCGGGTGTGGTAGTTGAATTACTTCTTAGTTTGTTTTCATGTTATTCTTGATGTTTTGGCTTGAAATAGAATGCAATGATATTTCGTCATGAGCTAATCTGCGACTCAAATGGATTGTCTAACTATAGTTAATATAATATTACCTTTCTATGTGTGAAATAAATGAATAATTATATGTGAAGTTCATAAAATGAGGATGTCAATGTCATTGCCTGTTATAGTATTGCAATAAAATTATGTGTATGCCAACTGAACTTGGTTTGGGTCAATTTGTACTCATTAAGTGTGACCAATTAATGATATATTACACATTTATCATCTTGCATGCATTTAAAGTTCTTTAAAGAGTTGGGATGCAGAGGTGGGTTTCCTGATGGATTCATTTATATGCAGCGTTGTAATGAAATCGAGTTGGCTTGTCGAATCCTCCTGATTCGACTCGATCAAAGCTTGGCCTGGGTGCGAGTGAAACTGGACATAACTCATGAGACATGCCCAAGACGAGTTGAAAGCTAAGTTTCTCAAACACTTATATGGAGAACATGAAATTATCATTAGGATTAATAAAATTTCATTCAAACCCCCTTTTTCATAAATCAAACGCAAGAAACCTACGACTTAACTTCAATTGCAACATTACATTACGAAACTTTTTTAACGAAAACAAATCAACAAAAGGAAAGGGCAACAAACCGAGTATTGCACAACCAAATTCAAACACAATCCCGAATTTCAAAGCTAACGGATCAAGTCCGAGCCAAATTCGATTCAGTTACACCCATCCTTAGGATACTGGTTACACAAAGAGGGATTGATTAGATGCTTTCCCCAGCCAACCGAGGGCTGAGCATAGCTGTAATTAAGGACCACTCATTTTTTTTGTTTGGGTTTGGGGGGGGGGGGTTGTTGAAGAAAGGTATTAAGGACCACTCAGTAGGTCCATAGGAATATAGCCTTTCAGGCATATGAGCATGCGGATGCTTGAGTTGTTTAATCTGTCAACTCCCACAGTTATAAACTCTTTGCTTGTTCTCCAATTTTGACAGTACTAATATCAGATTGTGGATGAGCATAGGGTGCGAGAGTTTTTTTTTTAAATTATTTTTTAATGGATTTATCGGAGTCTGAAGACTCTGCTTTGTTCAGTGCTCTCAGGTATCCAAATCCCAACCTGAATTTGGATGAGGGTGCTAATCAAAGTTATAAATATTATACAGACTATTATATCATTTTTTACTTAAATAAGGCATATCGAAGCTAAAATTTAAATTTGAGATCTCTCGTTCAGAAAAACTTTAATATTATATTCAAGAAGCAACTTAATTAAAAATTTAAAACTAATGGTTGAAGACTTATAAATAGATTTATACTCTGGCAAGTAATTCGAGACAGATGAAATATTATTCTTTTATTTCTCGATGATTTAATGCTTCTGGGATCTTTGCATGTACGTCGCGGGGACAGTTTCCGTTTACCTACATGTAGGGAATTGAAGGTTAATAAGATAGGGGACCCCAAGTGACATGCATTATTGTGTGTCTTCATTGTTCTCTCCCACTATTTAGTCAACAATATCCAAAACTTTATTTGTTTTTCGTCCTTCGGTAGTTAACAATATCCAAAACTCTTTTTTGGGAGGTGTTAACAATATCTAAAACTTTTTGGTTTTTTGGGGTCTGCATGAGCTATAGAGGTCAACAAGATACAATTGCATTATAACAGGGGTGGAAAAATCAAACATGGGACTTAATATGCACATGAATATATTTTTATTTAGGGTTGAATATTGTTGGTCATTGTATTACATATTATTAGGAAATTAGTCCTTCGATGCTCATTGAATAAGTAAAATCGATGGCATGCAGATAGCTTTGAGTAAATAGACTCTGGCGATTCGATGAACCAGCAAAACCCTAGAGATAAGGCTTGCTCTTTAAACCCCTCCTTCCTCAACACATATCTTGGTAGTTTCCTCCACATTGCTCTTTTTTGGAAAACTACAATAAGTGTATTCGAGAATCTATTTTTCACACTAACACAAGTTGGTTCAAGTGGTCTGCTATTTATTCTTCTCACATAATATTTCACATTCTAGTATTTTGAATACAGAAAAATTATGATGGGAGAATTTTACCCCTTATTAGATCAACGATAGCTCGATTTTAATGAAATGAAAGATCCAAGCCCCAAAAAACATAATCTTTTTTCCATTTGCATTTATAAAGGGAACTTCAATGCACTTGTGTTGGACTTGTAAAACAAGCCACCACAATGCACAATTGTTTCCCTTTTCATTCATTCGAAGTGTTTAGTTGGGCCCCACATAATTGGGACCCAACACAATAATTACAAACTTTAAAAAAAATTATAATATAACATTTTTAAAAATATAATGTTCATCTTTAATCGAAACACCTTTTTTTAGGGGGCTAAGGACAAAGATTACACAAGTTAAATTTACTTGTAAAAAGCTTAAAACTTAAAAGATAATTACCAAGGGTAACAAACTAACAATCTACAAACTAAGTTAACCCCTAACAAATAAGAATATCTCTAAAAAATGCAAGAGATAAATATCCATATAATATGTGTTTATCAGAAAGAAACTCAATGCATTGTATAGGGACTCTGTGGCTGACCCAAAAAAGAAAAAGAAAAAGAAAAAGTTGATAGAGGTAGACGTTTTAGTACTTTTCACCATCCGTCGTAAATATGAAGTTGCAAATGTCTCTGGTAAAATCCAAGGGTGTAAAATACAAGCAATGTGTAACTCCTACGTCCCCAGCCGTTGGATACCATGGCCCATTCCCATGTCCTCTCGGACTCACCTAAAAATTAAAAAAAATATATAAATTTTTATCAAACGTGGCAAATAGGAAAAGCCCTACAATCCCCACACTTCCCAATATAAGTATCACCGCACCTGCCCCACTTCCTCTTCTCACAAAAAATATCTGAAGAGAGAGAAAGAGGGGAGAGAGAAACAATGGCGGAGCAAGGCGGAGAGAGGATGAAGGGGACGGTGAAGTGGTTCAACGACACCAAGGGGTTTGGCTTCATCACCCCTTCCGACGGCGGCGAGGATCTCTTCGTCCACCAGTCCTCCATCCGAGCCGAGGGTTTCCGCAGCCTCGGCGACAACGAGGAGGTCGAGTTCGTCATCTCCACTGGCGACGATGGCCGCACCAAGGCCGTCGACGTCACCGGCCCTAATGAGGGTCCTGTTCAAGGTAGCCGTCGCGGCGGAGGCGGCGGTGGAGGTGGTGGGTACGGCGGAGGAGGTGGTGGTGGGTATAATGGAGGAGGGAGATCGGGTGGGAGGTCTGGCGGAGGCGGGTACGGCGGAGGAGGGTGGAGCAGCGGTGGCGGAGGGGGAGGGTGGAGCGGTGGCGGTGGCGGGGGGTACGGAGGCGGCGGGGGTGGTAGCTGTTACAGCTGTGGTGAGCCGGGGCATATGGCGAGGGACTGTCCGAGAGGTGGTGGCGGCGGAGGTGGTGGGGGCGGAAGGTACGGCGGCGGAGGCGGGTCAAGCTGCTACTCTTGTGGAGGTCAAGGCCACTTTGCTAGGGAGTGCCCTAACAGTGGTTGATGGGCTTCTGGGTTATGGTTGAATTTGCAAGAGGGAGGGATATTTTGGGGGTGGTTGGGATAGCGTTTAATCATGCTTTTCTGATTTCTGATTTCTCTCTCTTGTTATTATTATTACTAGTTCTATTTTCGGATGTGCTGGGTTTTCTTTTCCCCTTTTTTTTTAGTTATTATTATTCACTTATTAATGAAGCATGTGTGAATCGGATCGATGATGGTTTGGTAGAAGAATCATCGGTAGGTTTTATGAATTATGATGATGGAAAAAAGGCTTTTGGGCGTTTCTCTTGGGAATTAAGAAGTTTGGAAAATCTGGGAAACTGCATCTGTTTATGATCAGAAATGTCAATATAAGTATACTTTTGCCTGGAATTGGTATTGGAATCGAAATGGGATCCCAATTTTGGATTATTGTATTATTGAATATTCATTGGGTTTTCTGTGATTTTGATTCGAATTCTGTACGATGTGGATGTGTTCAAGGCTCAATAATGCTAGTAATTATGATAATTAAGCTTAATTCACAGCCACAAAGAAGAAGGCAAAAAGCAAGATCTGATAGCTAAGGGTAGGTTTATACCTGTTTATAAACAGGATGGTGAATTGAATATAGTCTTACTTATAGTCTGATCAATAGACGACCAGTATATCGTTTGATTTTGCTTAATTCAACCAATTGTCTTAGGGTTCTTTTAGCTGTTGATTACTTTTACCTATGTAGAACTGTAAAGTCTCTTAATTGTGTCACTCTTTGAGGCCTTGATCTTTTTGTTGGTTAATTTTAAAATATTTATTTTAATTTATTTTAATTTATTTTAATCAAGGTTAGTTTATCAGATAAAAAATTTAACCCATTTCAATTTATTATAATTTATTTTAATTTATTTCAACCCTTTTTAATTTAGTTTTACCTATTTTAAACTTTTAACTTACTTTCGATTTATTAATCTCTCTTTACTAATGAAAAGAACAGATCCTGAGTTCCATGGACATTAGTAACTGTTATTTCTGTTGTATTGGTCGCACCAATAGTTAAAATAGTTATATGAATTGTTAAGTTGACTATTAATATTGTGTCAAATGTAAATATGTAGCACAATACAAATTTACATAGGTTGAACATCAATTATTAATTTTGTATGATTAATTAATTTCCCATTGAAGATGACAAGTACTTTTAGTATTATTTGATGCTAAAACCTAAGACTCCCAACAAGTAATTGCCACAATGAATTGGAATACTAGTTGGGAGTAGTAAGTTGTTAAGGGTCATGGTCATGACAAATGTGAAATTTAGAGGGACAATGGGAAAAAGATGAGCGGGAATCAGGTGCACCGAAGCAGGAGAGACATAATACAGTGGGGCAGGGAGCAGGTAGGCTTTCCTTGCACTCAGAGAGGGCCAGTCCTCCTAAAAATAGTTATCAGAAAGAGGCCGAGGACAATAGGAGATAGTTGTCATCTTCCGTTTGACTAGTCTTCCCCCCCGCCCCGTATCTCTCCAACTTCGTCCTCCCAAGATTTTTTTTTTAATAATTTTTCACCCTCTTTATTTTTCTATTTTCTACTATTTCTTTGTCATTGTTTTCTCTCACTTCTTTTTCGAAAATTGTAAAGTGCTTATTTTTAGTCCTACTTTTATTACTCACGGCGAACGGGCGAAGATATTTTATGAGAAAAATCCCTTTTATCAATTTCATTATTTATTACTTTTTTTTTCCTATTTTTGACAATGAGTTAAACAATTTCATATAACACTAGAAGGGTTAAGGCTTTAAAAAAAAAAAAAAAGAAGTTGAGAATTTCAAATATTTGTTGATTAGCTAACCTAATTGAAACCTCGTATAAGTGGGCCTTGTAGAAGAAAAATAAAAGAAAATTGGTCCAGCCGGTCAAGAGGACCCACAGTTATGTCACAAGGCCTTGTTGTCCGTCTCTTAATGGGCCTTGGTGTCCTTACCGTGGGCCTGATCTATGTTTTCTCAAGTAGTCAGTAGTGATGTCTTGTCCACTTCTGTTTGTTATTGGACCTACGCACTTAAATTTGTTCTTTATGTTCCACCACATCTTAGAGTCATGACAAGTGTGAATGGACTGCCTTGCTCATATCTTACCTCCGTTACATCAACGTGTTCGTACAAAAGATTATCAAAATTCATAACGAGGATGCACCGTGGAACAAATTCCTATTTTTTTTCTCGATTTTAGCACCCAGATTAACTCGGCCTCGTCGTATAGTCGTACCCAACACAAAGAGAAAACTTAAATTGCTCATGTTTGGGATAATTAGGCATTTGAAGGAGATCGACTAATGGCAAATGAACCAAAGACGTTACATTGCATCATGTATTTTGCTACTAACATAATCTTTGGACCGCAGTTTCCATGGCCTTGAAAGTCCGCGTCGGATTGCCATAATCAAAGGTGGCGAGTATGGTTGAGTGGCGCAGGGGCAGGCAATGGAGCCGTTGCATTGATCACAGGCGGAGTCAGTGGTGGAGGAGGGCATTGGTAGCACTTTGTGAACAAACCAAAGGTGTCGATTTGGTGGACGAAGTTAACCATGCTAGCCCATCCTCCGAACCCAAACCCTACCACGAGCACCCACCCTACTACAAACATGTTAAGAGCATATGTTCCTGCCCACCTTCCCATCCACCTTGGCGGTTGCTCTACTGCATTCTGCATTCAATTTTCATGGACTTATATATGTATGGTTAATAAAATAAACAAACCTAGTTACAATATGTGTTCAACTTTGATACAACCTTACCTCATAGACATGACGGTCTATAAAGAGACCAATTCTAGTAGACATGAGTTCAACTTTAATAGGTTTAGTCAATTAATTACCTCGCGAGCGGCAGGAGAACGAAAGGTGAACATGTGAGCTAAGGCAGGGATAATGTAGACGGTGAAGCTAACAAGGAGTGATCCAACGGTGGAGTTGATGGGTCCGAAGAAGGGGAAAATGATGGCTAGGAACCATATAGGGATGACCACCGGAAGCCTAGCAGCTGCGCGTTTGCACATGCTCTTGCACTTATGTAGCCCTATCGCCTTCTCCCATACGAAGTACAAGGGTGTGCACGCGAACCCAAATGTGATGAACTGCACATTTTAATATCGTTATGATCATTCATTTTATTAAATTTCTTAGGAACTGGAAGGATGAAAGGGAGCATGGTTGCCTGGTGGATGAGCATGAGAATGACAGCCATGTCGCGGAAGGGAGAGCGAGGAAGGAGAGAGAAGGCATTGGAGTGATCAAGAAGCATGTCTCCAAAGGCCCAATACACTGCTGATGCTGATGGCAGTGTCAATGTTAACACGTACAGAGTTGCAAGTAAATATATCGCCTTGAACTTTTGTGGCTTCCACATCGCGTGCATTATCTCCCTGCATATCCCCACCCAAATATTAATCTCAGAGTTTAAACTTAATTAAATCATCAAAATAAACTACTTGGTCATATAATACGTAGGTCTAATTTGACTCAAATTGAATGCGAGATTTAATTTCTTTCTTTCTAAAAATTAGCATAACCCAATTGACCGTTGAATTACAAATCGAAAACCGTACACTATAACTTTCTCTTGGTTCCTTTCATTGTTTCCACCGATGATTGCTAGCAACCTTATCGTATTTGGGAAAGATATAAGCAAAGGTTGTTTGTTTGCAGAGGTAAAACTGTCTATAATTGGATTTCTCCAGATCCCGATCTACACTATGGATTGTTGTTATTGTTGTTGTATAGCAAGGTATCGAGAAGCTTGCTGGCAATTTTTGTTTCCACTAATCCAACTCTATGTAACGTAAGGATTTTGATTTGAAGTTAAGAAGAATCCCATAAAAAAAAGATACGAAGATCAGAATTCAGAAGTATTCCAAAATTAAATTTGATCCAATGCAGTAGGGACTGTGAGCATCAGGCATCAGACTATCAGCAGTACTGATACTGCATGCTTTTATTTCTGTTTACCATACTGAGATAAAAACAGGGAAAAGTAGATAAAAAGGACTAAAGATAGGTTTCAAATATAGGAAAAACCCTATGCATGCCATGCATATGAGCATTCACTCTCAAATTAGCCGGACCCCATTTTATGTATGCATGCCTAAACATAAGAAAGGCAACATCGACAGCAGAAAAGCAAAAACAAAAGAGTACTAGCTTTCTATATATTTACTTGCAAAAATACAAATGAGTTTAATTTCTGCCTTCATTTTTTCCTTCTGTTCTTAATGAAAGTACAAGATATATTTTAATTTGCATATATAAGGCCCTGTTCTCTTCAACTTATTTTTTAAAGAATAAGTTCAGATAAGTTCAACTCATAATAAGTTTAGTAAATAAGTTCAGAATACGTTTAACAAATAAGTTTAAAATAAATTCAGCAAATAAATTCATAAATTTGTTCGTAATAAGTTCAGAATAAGTTGAGTAAATAAGTTTATAATAAATTCAGATAAGTTCAGTTCGGAATGAGTCAAGATAAAATGAGCATGAGGGAATAGGGTCTAAGACAAATAAATGTAAACTGCTTCTCAGGCACCTCATACATGGAAGTAGGCATATGTAGGGAAAAGGGTAGGTCATTTTAGATGAAAGCTTGTTCAGAAAAATGTCTAAAGAAAACTATGATGGGTCATTTTCAATTGGGCCTCTTCCTATAGTACAATATGAATGATCCGCTGGCTAGTAAATGACAGATTTGCCCTTGGGACAAGCACCAGATCTGGATGGAAGTTGTAACCATTTATTGAATGAATATGATTAATATTGTTTTAGAGAATTGAGGGAATATTGAAATGAAAAGGACAAGAATATTGGGGAATGGATATACAATTATAAATGAATATATAAGAAGAGTAGTAGTGTGGGTTTGTCTTCTTACACAGTAACAGCATGTCCTCCAAATGTGTAGAGAATGTTTGTGGCCCCCGTGAAGTACAACACTAGCTTGGTCGGCCCAGAATGCTTCACCCCTTCCACCTTTATTAATTAACGACAATTCATTAATCACATATATATTTAAGTACTTGCTTAACAAATAAAGTACTGTTCTATGTGTTAATTAATTGACATAATCCGCATATCGAGTTAGCGACACATACGTAGGAGCTAATTAAGCTAATTAATCAGGATTAATTAAAAAGGGGTAGGTCGCAGCACGTGATCAGATCACATGGCTTAGCTTCTGGCTGATGCATGAGTATCAAGTATATCCTACCCATGCAGGGGTACCAACGTAGCAAGTTTAGAATAACACCGAAACATTGGTTAATTAAATGAATTATACAATTTGAGATTAGTGTATATATACACTATAGTTTAATTAGCTCTAAGCTTGTCCCCAAGAGCTATATGTCCTAAATTTCTTGAGAATATGGTAATATCCCACATTCCCACTAGTTGGGTTCCGACTTTTAATTACATTATTAATTATAATGATTAGTGGGGACAACTAGTCTCCTGATTAAGAGGAGTGCTTTTGAGAAAGGGAGGGGTATATTGTTGCTGTGGTTGACTATTAGGGCAAAAAGATCTTATAGAGCATGCAATTAGAGCATCATTGCCTTTCAAATTGCTGTTAATAATGTAGTATTATAGCAACTTTCGGCGATGAAACAAAATAAAATCATCTATAACTTTATATGCGGCTTATACGTAATTAAAAGATCGATTAGGACTTGTTATTAATTAAGCATCCTCACTTTGACAGGTGATCGATCGATCATTTAGCTTATGTGGTCCAATTAAATAACTTTTCTCTATATTTTACGATAAGATATGTGGTCCAATTAAATAACTTTTCTCTATATTTTACGATAAGATGATCTCACAAACGTCAAACTTAATCTAAAGACAAATGTGGATGTGTATATTTGAGTATATGTGGTGAAAAAATTAAAGCGAAAAAGATCGAGAAAAGAGATGTATACCTGGCCATGAAGGAGGGAGGCAATGGTGAGATACCAAGCAGTGTAGGTGGTCATAACCAAGCCAAGAAAGGACCAAATTCTGTAGTTGTGAAAGGATGGAATAAACACAGTCGTTGCACAGCATGCACCAAATATGTATGTCCAAGTCCTCTTGTCCAGATTGTCATTTATGTAATATATGTTGCTGCAAATACCATCCATATACATAATAAATGCTTACACATATACGTACATATTAAATATAATACATATTGAGATCAAACCTGGCATATTAACCAAATTAAAACACTACTGTCGATCTTAATATCGATCCAAGACCCGACAAAAATAGAACCCACGCTAAAGAATGTATAGGCAAAAATAGCAGAACGTATATAGATACCTGGCACAGGCAATGAGCTGAATGACAGATCCAAAGAGAAGAAATGTGCAGTTAAATGCCAAACCCACATTTCTCCAGTGCTTTCCTAGCAGCCCATCTAACACCTCAAACCACTGCATATGTTCATATATATATATATATGCATAATTGAATCAATTAAAATGTTAATTTAAATAAGTACATATATAATTACAAGGAGATTGACATATCGAGTGTTAGGAGGTGTAGGCAAAAATATACACCTGAATGACATGATTCCTGAAATCAACCTTTTCTCTCTCCTTCCTAGTTCTGTACTCAACATAGAGGATGCTAATCAAGTAGGCTGTCCAACTTCCTAGCAATCCGTAGAATAGCTGGAATGCTATTCCTGATAACATCCCCAGCTGTGAGAATGAGTATGGCAATGTCAACAACACTTGTGCTACCTGCACCCACCATTACAAATCAAGATACCAAATAACAAACGCAGCTTTCAACTGTCGGTTTAAACTTTTGGTTGAGCAGACGAATTACCTGGTTAGAGGCGCAACTGAACCAAGCATCATAGGCGGAGCCGCCATGCCAGAGGAGGTTAGAGAGGGCGGATTTGAAGCTCTTGGGCTTGGGCTCATCTTTCTCCATCTCTACGTAGTTGCCTATTATGACAGGCACCACCTCTTTATCCTTGTCTAAGCCATTTGTAGCCATGGATTTGATTATATATAGCTAGCTACCTAATTAAGTGTTTAATTAACTAGTTGTTTAATTTCTCTCTCTAAACTTGGTTTTCTTGGGCTAATGAAGGAAAGGTGGATGTTGGAGTTCGGCAAAACGGAGGTTTGAAGGGGGAAACATATGCTTAGGTTTGAAGCCATTTATACAAAAACACCACCTTCTTAAAAGCTGTAATCTTCTTGTCTTTGCCCTTAGAGCGGGAAAAAAAAAGGAGATGCAATTGATATTACAAATTGTATTTTGCTAATTTTCATTGTTTTTTTTTTTTGGATCTTAGATCCTTTATTTTATTGGAGTCGAGTTACTGTCGGTCTAAGAAGAGGTAAAGTTCTCCTATAACAGATTTTCTCCAGTTATAAGATCCGATCCCAAAACCTTGTTTAAGAGAAACAAGTGTCGAACTACTTGAACCAATTTACGCGGGTAATTATCAATTTATATATCATTGTTATTTAATACTTATTCTGGAAGGCTTTGTTAGTTTTGACTGTGCGGTCTTCGAGCATGGTTGGAGATTTTTTAAGAAAATTTTTTGGGTTTGGCGTAGTGTGTGAAATGTGGAAATTAAAAAATAAAAAAGCTTAATGTTGAGTTTTGGAGGATAATTAAGCAAGCGTGAGTGGGTTGTCCGCACGAGCGGGTCTCCCGCTTCCCAAGCCCTATCATTATGTTTCTCTACTAATCAATTCCCTTTTAATTTAACCTCATGTTATTTCTTTTTTTTTTAAAGAATTCTAATCCTTCACATATAGTATGTTTTATTATGGGAGAATGTAAGAAAATGAATTAATTATATTTTCCTATGTTAATTTTTGGGAACAACTAGTTATATTTTTTTCCTTTGAAATTCCCACATATATATACAATTACAGATGTGGGGATACGTACAACTTACAATATATAATGTAACAAATTGATAAATAAATCTAAGTATCGAACAAAGATTTGGGGTTTGAATGACTAGTCAAACATTCACTATTTCTTAATAGTTTCACTATATCTAGTTTGATGCAAATCCAACAAATTCTAAAAAAAGGATGATAATAAACATGCATGTTTGGGATTTGGCCAAACAAAGCGATAATTCTTATGTATAAACCATGATATAGTATTGTGTGATGACAAAAATCAGTAATTAATGGCTAATTAGAGTGTTTCTCAAAAAACGAGATTAAAAATTTGATCCTCATTTAGCAAAATCTTTCATCTAGATCTCCATCACGACCTCGCTTCTTAGTTGAATTGAGCTCCATACTAGCCAAGCCAACAAGTTCATACATTTTTAATCCTAAGAATAATTTACATAATTTTATCAAAGCCTATATCATACTCCTAAGAATACATATTCATGCAAGTCACATCAGCGCCACATATTAAAAATTATCCATACGACAAATACACGCTGGATAAATATATATACATGGCAAGTAAGAATATACATTCTAAGGTGTATGACATGTATTATCCAATTTTACAAAATTATCCCTAAATAGAGGTCCAATGCAAACGCTAACTTACTAACTCAATGGGCAAAAAAAATGTATATTATTCATTGAAATGCTCAACTGCAAACTTGTGTAAGATTTGAGGATAACTGAAACAAGCATAATTACACCGCAAATTTTGCAGACATTTTTGCAGTCACGGTAAACATGAAGTGCGATCATAAATTCATTAAATAATTAGGGCATGCATGATTATAAGTATGCACAAATGCCAGGTACGTGATTAAATACTTGTAAGTTGTATCGATATACTCATATAAGACAAAGGCACCACGTAATTATGACGTCATTAGGCAGAATATTACTTTTTAAGTTTTGTACGAATCACTTAAATTGAAGAAGTGTGATGATTATGGCATGCTCTGTATATATTATGTAAAATGGTGGAAACATAGGGAATAACTAAGAACTAATTAAGCAGCAAAAATAAATTAATGGATAAGTAGTAAATATTACTTAGAATTTAAGTAAGGTCTCGAGTTTAAGTCTTATGAACGGGAAAACAATTTATATTGACAGAGTTCTATATTTTGTTGAGCCAACAACAATCCGAGTAAAATAAAGTGATACAAAATTTAAAAAGAAAGTAATTACTACTTGAAGTGATGAGAAAGGGGAGTAAACAGGGAAAATAATAACGAAGGGTAGACCGAATGATTGCAGATAAAACGGGCGTGGGTGCTTTTTATAATATCATTTTATTATCAATCAACAAAAAGTTGCTTTCTCTCTCACATGACACGCCAACTTCGTTATTTCCATAAAATAAAATCTTCATTTTTCCTGCCATGCACTCCCCCACATTGCCCTTCCTCATCACTCTTCTGGCCCATAGCCCTAAGATACTCCTTCTTTTTACCTTTATATATATTGGAATTGATATTTTGAGGATAAAATTATTTACATTTGAATTATTTTAAATTTTAAATTTTGTTGAGATGAAATCCTTTTTGAAAATCGAATGGTTTTTATAATCAATTTGTTAACAATTCGTTTTTATAGGATCAAATTCAAACTTTTGATAAAATTAGGTTAGTTTAGATGTTCTTAGGTGATCTCATTTCATATATATTTATCGTTTACATTCAGTAATTAATGTATCACATTATTAATACATTAATTAAATTTTTTTTCTAATGAATATGTGTCTAGATTAGGTTTGGGGTAAAACTTTCAATAAGTTCCGAATAATATCTATATTAAGGATTGCATAGACTGATCGATGTATATACATATGCTACACTAGTCTATATCATTGACAATAGCACGATAGTTTTGTCTATAGTCAATTTATTATTTCTATGGTCTATCAATGCCTTGTTTATTATATTATGGCTGAAAACTTATCCATGGACTAAAATTTGATTTAAGTTGTGACTTTATCAATGTCCAAGAAAGAGGAATGGATTGAAAATAAGGCTTGTCTGCTCTTGTCTTCCTCCTCCTTTTTCTTTTCCTTTGTATTTGAAATAAAGGAAAAGCCTGGGAAATGTTGGTGAATTGAAAGGTGATTGAGGAATAAATACAAGGAGGAAGAATACAAAAGGAAATGAAAACCATTATGCATAGAGAGTAAGCAACAAGCGATAATCACTGATATATGACATTCACTGCTTTAGAGGAGAGACCAACAGGGCTTACCAATTCACAAGAGTAGTGAGTTTGAAGGCACGGCCTTTAACAATGTTAGTTTATCTGAGTTGGTTTTTTGACACAATAATTAATAGCCTTCCTATGATCTTAATATTCATGGGTCTTTACTAAGAAGACCCGCCCAAATTGATTAAAACCCACCAATTCCATTTTCATTTTACAGTCATGTTGTTGGATGCTTTTCTAGTGCTGATGGGACCTCAAACATTCCCTTGCTCTGTTCTCTATCCCTAAAAACACAATGTCATGCTTAGCTGAGCCTTAGCAGGCCTACCTACTTGCTCATTTTATCAGATATGGGGTTGACGCATGGAAGTCTGTGATTGGTAATATAGTGATAAGAAGAAAAATTTAAAATGCGCACCAGTTTGTTAATGAATCTGTTTTTCCCTTTGTAATGGCACTTCTAAACCTTATGTGATATGTCCCCCCCCCTCTAAAAAAAACAGTGGTAAACTACGTATCTCTTTAAACCCTATTAAGAGTTATTCAAGGGGAGCTCTGCAGGTTTGGAGAAGGGGAAACAGAAATCAGGTCTAAAGACCTGTTAAAGTTGAAACACTTTCCTTCTTAAGAGAAATGTTTCCTCTTACATTCGAACTTTGGATATCTGAAATGGAAGTAGCCTCTCATACCACTTAAGATATTTGAACTTTAGACCTCTGAAATGGAAGTAGCCTCTCATACCTTTTGGGATAGAACTCATTGGCACCTAGTAAAATAGGCTTATATTCGATCATCAAACTCAAACAAGATAGATTCGTAATTAACTATAGATAAGGTTAATATGACCCCCTCCGAATCCAAATGACCTAACCTACCTTAGACTCCATCCACTACTTCCGAACTACTTTTTTTTTTTTTAAATTTATTAGACAACTATATTGAAACAAACAACATGAACTCAGCCCCGGGAAAAAAAAAAAAAAAAAAAACTGTATCCAATCTTGAAATAAAGGACATGCAATGGAGGCATGTCTTTGGAGATGAATTGGGAAGAAAACAAGAGACTGTAGCATATCACGCTAGTTAAAGTGGCTCATCATCATGATGAAAAGGGCAAATAAAAGGCTCATAGTTATAATTAAGGATATGAGACAAGGAATTAAGCTTTGTAGTAATTATGTGATCAATGGAGCTATGATGAGGGACGTGTTAACTAATTATCCCTTCACTTGGCAATATTCGCTTAATGTGAAGTCTAATTAGTAGGACCCTTGACAGGTGAGACTAGCCTTTTAGAGCATAATCTTGTTGTTGCTAGCTAGATTTAGTGAAAGTTTTTATTACCTTTGCTTTGGCAATTAATGATGATGGGCAACATAATTAACATTTGCCTTTTATGCTAAACAACATGAGGGAACATTTTAATTAGTATGTGGAGACATTTGAATTTGGATGAGCCATCAACTTACTAAAATTGTTGGTCATTTTTCTAGTTACTTTTGTTTTGGCTTCCTTTATTCTCTTCATTTTTTTATTTTTATTTTTCCCCTTTCCTCTTTGCTTGCTCTCATTTTCTCTTTTTGATTGACCTGTTTTCTTTAATGCAATAAAAGTCTTGTTACGAAAATAAATAAAGTGTCTTGCTTGGATCTAAAAGTCATTATACAATGTGTTAAGTTGTCGCACCACCCATAGATTGCGTAAATTTACCTGCAACTACAACCTGCGATGTTTTAGATTTATAAGTTTTACTTGTAAAGTCCTTCTTTAATGATGGAGCTAATTCTATTAAAGTTGTCGTTTATATCCTTTGGTATAATCAATGACTTCTGAAGCTCAACAATTGATAATTAATTATAAATATCTATGATTGGTGAATGTAAACCACCTATTATATCGATTTAAGCTAACTCTAGACAATTTATTAATGCTTGTAGTGAGACCTTTGCCATTACTTTTGTTTAAAGGCAGAATCATAATGATTTCAAATATTATTGGCACAGCAATCTCACGAGGGCATTTGGTCTAGTGGTATGATTCTCGCTTTGGGTGCGAGAGGTCCCGAGTTCGATTCTCGGAATGCCCCCTTCTTTTTTAACAGTGACAACCATTCCCGAAAACAAAAAAGAAAAATTCCGACCTGCCGGATTCGAACCAGCGACCTAAGGATGCCTGATGGAAACCAACTACAGTCCTCCGCTCTACCAACTGAGCTAAGGTCGGGTGACAGTAAGCTGCTGATCTGAAACATATTTAGTTCGTGTTACTTTTATTTTTTATCTTCTTTTAAAACAAAGATTTTTTGAGGGTAGGACACCTACCTTCTACATGCCTGTTTTATTGAACCAAAAGGTTAAAAACTTAAGAATCCTCAAAATTCTGCTTTGAAATTCATGTGTTGATGAACATGTACAAGTCGTACTATTGTTGCCAAGATGTGTTAATTCCATATTGGGCTCTCAGTTGGACTTTTGCATGCGTTCGGCTTTAAAGATGGCATTTCTCTTGACCCATTTTAAGTGGAATCATATACGAGACTGCTTGGGCCTTGTTGATGAAAAACACAAATGATGGGCCCATTGGGCCTCCGGGGGGGCGGTTAGAGATAAAATGCATAGCGTCTACAAAAACAGCCAATCCTAGATGATAATATATATCAAAGCCACTGAACTAATTCGTTATCTTTTGTTAAGTGCTCAAGTTTCACTCAACTAAATGATTACATTTCATGGATCTAAACAACCACTAATCCTTAAAATTATATGATAAGTTTGTTATATTAGTTATCATAATTATCATTTATGATAATAATCCCAAAAGAGTTCATCTTCATCTCAAATACTCCTCCATAAACACTATAAAACCCCCCAAACCTCACATCAAACCTCACCCATCACGTAATTAGCCACAGAGTTACAATTAATCTCTTGTAACATTACCATTGCCATTACCATCACCTAAAAATGAAGGCCATTATGTACGTAGCTATTCTAGCCATTTTGTTAGGGACAACCACATTTGCCCAAGACCAAAGCCAAAGCCAAAGCCAAATCAACGACCCCGAATCGCTGGAGTTCCCTCATCCTTACTTCTTAGGCTTTCCCCTTCACTTCTTCTTCCCACACCCTAAAATCCCAGCCCCCAAGAAGGGAGCCATGCCGCCACTTCCTCCCATTGTCGATGATCGAATCAAGTGTCATGAAGCCATCCATGACCCCGATATGAAAGCTTGTGTTGAAGACTTCCACGCGTTTATGAGAACTCATGAGGTTTCGTTTAGTCCTGATTGCTGCTCTGCCCTTGAAAAGATTGAAGAGGCTTGCAAGCCTGTCTTCGAGTACCAAAATCCACTCTTGAAGGAGCTTGTTAGCAAACACTGCCATTGATTACATAGTATGTTAGCTGTCTAGAAATTAAAGCCAGTGTTAGGTTTAGTCCTTGTCATTTAATTAGACAATCATGGAATGTCTTGAATTAGTAGTTAGAACTAGGTTATGAAATTAGTTATATGGTTTAGTCTTAAGTTAGTATTAGGTTGTGATGTTGGCTATATGTTAGGAGTTACGCATTTGAGATTTTCACAATAAAAGTAGTTTCTTCTTATCAGGAGATGGTTATGGTTGGTCAAATGAGCTTCACTTTCTTTCTTAAATTTTGTCGTAGCTTATATTTATTTTGTTTTCTTTTCCCTATTATACGCCTGCATGACCAGCACTGTGAGTCCCGCTTCTTTTCGATATTGTATTTACTCTATATTAACCTATAATGCTAACCTATTTTCTTTTGAAACAAATTTTTCTTTTCTATTGCCGCAAATAAAGGCTTATCATAAAGTATACATCATCGAGTGGCCTCCTACAGGAAGGTCTTAACTTGTGATCAGAACTTAAAAGACGGCGAAGTCATCTTCATTCGGATATTATTAGTAGATTTTGTGGTAGATTGATCATAGTTGATCTTTAAGCACCTTGTAAAGATGAAGATAGACGGGAATAGTAGATTTATGATGATGACATTTTTGTAAATATATGTGTGGTGTAATCGGACCACAGGGAATATAATCTCAAATATATGTGTATGGTTGCCCCCCCTGGCTTTTACGTGGATAAGGAGTAAAATATTCTAAAAGTATGTAAAGCTCACTTTATTCTTCTTCTTCTCGGTAAATGCTTGTAGAATTAAGGCTCCGTTTGGATCTTAGAAAGTTTGGTGGAAAGAAAGAAATTGAGAAAGTAATTTTTTTCTCGTGTTTGGTTTAGAGAAAATCACAAAGAAAAAAATATGGAGGAAAATTAGATGGAAAAATTGTTAGAAACAAGTGATAAAATTTTTCTCATAAAATTGTGAGGAAGTTTGGGAAAAGTTTCCAAAAGAATTCCTAACCCCCTCCAACCTTGCACTACTTGGATAACAATAATATAATTCAAATAATTCATCAGCCTTCAAATTTCTTATCCAAATTCTTGTATTTTTTCCTCAATCCAAACAAGAGAAAAAAACTCACTTTCTCCCTACTTTTTTTTCCTTCAACTTTTCTTTCCACCAAATTTTCTAAGCACCAAATGGAGCCTAAGAGAAGACATATTATCAAGAACAAAATCAAGATGGCAAACGTTAACACTTCTCTAGGAAAATTTATTGTGTAATAATTTCTTTTATCTAGCTCAATTTGATCAAAGAAGAACTGAGAATCTATGATTTTTTTTTTAATTAAAAAAAGTTCCCTTCTTGCTTTTCTTTTTTTCTCTTTTTCTCATGTCTTTGATTTTTTTTTTTTTTTTCACTCGAAAAAGGCCGGACTTGTTTGGTGATCAAAAGGGGTAGGAACTATGAGCATGATCCCTTTAGTTGTAGGATGTAAAGATTGAGATGGGACCAAAAATAGGGGGGAAAAAATGTGGGAAAAACAAACAAAACTTAATTAACTTTTCTAATTTCCCTTTCGTTCTTTTCTAATTATGAAATTCTAAAGAGAAATGGATCAGAGAATCTGATGCCCTATTAAGAGACATATGTTGCAAACATATGAAAATGTGAATTATTAATCTTTTGCAATCATAATATTAGATCACTAATTTAAAACCCATCCTAATTGTAATCTATTCGAAAATACAATATCTAAACAATGATGGTGACCTTATGTGACATTTTTGTGGTAAGATATGTTCACTAGAGGTGAAGATATTCAAATGATAAGATTGTACATTTGTGAACTGTTAAATCTCACTGTCTGAAAACCCATGTTTGGCAGTGCTGTAATTGGATTTTAGTAGAATGATATTGTGAAGCAATGATGCATCCTCGATAGAGTTAGGTAATAAGTTAGGTCAGGTCGGGTCAGGTCAGGTATATATTTGTATCAAACTTAAATGAGTTGAGAATTTCTCGACCTGAACCAACCCGTTTATTAAATGGGTTGAAAAACTTTAATCTGTACTTATTTAATTTTTAAACGGGTTGACCTGCTTAATCTGTTTAAAATAAATAATTCTAATTCAATCATCTAATTATTCATTTACGCATTTAACATTTTCAACTAATATAATTACATAGCATTAAAAATTAAATTTATATATTATATTAAGCAATTGCTCTTTAAAACTCCCCCTATTCATCATAATTGACATTTTTTTCTAACTTTTATATTCTTAATTGTTTAATAAAAAGGTAAACGGATAAATAATAAGCGAAAAAATGTGTTAACTTGTTTAACTCATTTAATTAAATAGGCACTTTTTTCTATGAAGAATTTCAAACTGAACATAATTCGTTAATAAAACGGATTAAAACGTGTCAATTCATTTAATTAAATAAATTAAAAATTTATACCTAAATTTACTTAACTCTGCGTTGATTTCGAATCACATAATCATATTGAATCAGTGTTAAGCTTTAGTCTTCGATTCAATATCTCCATGCTCTGTTCTGTCATTCATTGGCTGCAATTCACCTGTGAAGCACACGTTTTGATGTCAGCAAAAAGAGTGACTGGGTCCTTCTATGTTTTTGGTTTCTTTTCGGTTTTTTCTTCGAGTGGTACTACTATTTAGTATTTACTAGAGTCATGGTGGTTGGAACGAGTTTCACACTTTCACCAAACAAGGTAATTTTAATTCGTATCTCATGCAAACAATGTTACCCCTTTTTCCCTTATTGTTACAAATTTATTATTATAAATCTATGTTTCGAAAAACATTACAACCGTATTTTACTTCATCGAATTATTTAAAAATGAGCATAAGACGGATAAAGACAGAAGACAACTGAAATTATTAATAACATCTATTTCCCATACCTTATGTTTATCTTGCGCGTTCCTACAGTTAAACGAAAATTTTGACCAAAGCGGCATTGTATATTTAACAGCAAGATCCCAATTTTAACCAAAATCACACTCAATATAACAAGAGACTACTAGCAAAGAAAAGAAGGGGGGAAGAAACAATAATATGGTGGATGAGAGTGAGTCTGATCAAAACCAGAGTCAAGTACTTAAGAGAGTACCTGGGCAAGAGGCTCACGTGAAAAAAGCGCGACAAAATCGATCCAGACTGTCAATCAGGATTAATTCAATCACAATTCACAACATAAACTGCCAATTTGAGCTCACATGCATTTCCATCTTTTGTTCTTCTCCCCTCCGTTAAATATTTTCACAAAATCATTCTTCTATAAAATATTTTTATAAAATTTTATTTTTTATGGATCCCTTGAAATCAGCCTCTTTACGTGTAGGAATACTGGTAGAGATAAGATTATCTACATTTGAATCTCTCCAAATCTCGCGAAAGCAGGACCCACAATGGGAGGTGGTGTTGTTGTATTCTTATCTCCTCCGTATGCGTCGTGATCTCCCAATTAGTGCATCCAATTTTTGAGTGGCTACATTTCATCTACTAAAATTAATTAAATTGCATTTAAATTCATTCATTAAACAATATATTCAAGAACCATCTTAAAAAGAAATTTATAGTGATTATTGAAGGTTTAGGAATATACTTATACACTAACAAGTCCTCTCATGCGACTATCTTAAATTAGTATGAGGACTGCTGAGATTCGAACTTGATACATCTCAGTCAGAAAGACTCTGATGTCATATTTAAAAACCATTTCAAATAAAAGTTTAAACTAATTATTGAAGGCACAGAAATAAATTTATACGTTGGCACAACATATGCTATTTTTGGTTCTCATCTCAATCATTGAGCTCCAGTATAATTATTCATACTTTGTTTAGAACTTGTGGTCTTAGATCTTAAATCTTGATTCGACACGGAGTTTTGTCTAATTCTATGCGATGAGTTGGCTTCTTTTTTAAGTTCTATTGAGACTTGATTTTCTCATTCATAATTGGTTTGGGTTGTTTTTTTGATCAATGACGTAGATTCCCCCCCTCCCCAAAAAAAAAAAAAAAACCCCAGTTGTGACCTTGGCATTGATGCAGAAGAAAAAAGAAAAAAGGAGAAGCTGAAACCCTCAATCTACATTACTTGGACTTGAATATGGGTATTTGATATAGATTCATATTCAAGTATTAGACTTGACTATTTTTAAGAAGGTTTGCAGATTTTCATTGTAAGTATGTAACTGAAGTGTCAAGTGTCGTACCCTTATTTGGGTATCAAAGGGCTGACACAGATACGGTTGGGTAAAATGAAGAATTAAGTAACACGCTTACAAGTCGTGTCAATTTCCTTTGCAAAATTGTGGCATAAGTTTTAAACGTAACTTCTTAGAGATTCGTTACATTACACTAAGGCTTAATTACTTGAAAATGAAAGAGGAAGCTAACTTCATCAAAGACATGCTCCCAAATTTTGCAAAATGTTTAACTTCTTGTTTATCTTTTGTGTTGTCTTATGTTACAAATAAGAGTTCCTTCTCTCACAAAGGATATTATCATATAATACACATAACAAATCTCCTTTTTTCCTGATTATTTATAAGCCATGTAAGTATATAATAGATGTGCTAATCGAATTTTCTTATAGTTCATATTCTTTAGAAAAATTAAACCGGACAAGTGAATTTCATATTCATTTTTGAACGAAACATGCATATCATATGCATCCAAAAAGGATAAGATACTGAATTAATGACCAACAAGAATTGCACCATAGTGAAAAGTCCTCCTTTATCCCCACTTCCCTGACCCAATGCCATCAACAAACAGCTACAATGCTCCATTAATCAGAAGATTATACTAGTAACCTGATTTAGAGGAATAAAGCAGACCTGTCCTTATTAGTTATACAGCTGCAGGAGTGGGCATCATTTGGTTCATTTCCATACTCTGAAACTCCCACTCTCTTTCTCAAATGTGTTTGTTTTCTAGGCTGTAGTGACTAGTTCAGCCCATTTCTCCAGGGTAGTGAACCAGTGAAGCACAAATACATTCCCCTGTTTCTCTTCCCCTGCTAATACCCAAACAATCCTCCCACATTACCACCACCATCACCGCTCCTCTCTCTCTCTCCTCTCTCTCTCTCTCTCTCTCTCCCCCCCCCACCCTCTTTTTCTCTCCTCTGTTCCTCCCACCTCCATTTACTCCCAAAATCCTCACAATTGCTGAACAGAGGAGGAAAACAGAGCTAAGAGAGAGAAAACCCAAATGGATCTAATCAACTGTTTTTGCTACAACTTCACACTCAAGCTTGCTTTTCTGCTTCTCATCTCTGAAGGTGAGCTAAAGATACGATCTTTTTGCAATTTCACCATCTGGGTCTTCTTATTTTTCCGATTTCAACCTCGCATTGAACTGAAAAATGCAATCTTTATGTTCTAGAGCTTCGAAATTTCTCTCTCTTCGAACTAAAAATGTAATCTTTATGCTTGTACAGGTGCTTGGGGAACGACATTCACGTTTGTGAACAAATGCGAGTACACAGTATGGCCCGGAGTATTAGCAAATGCAGGTAGCCCGAGTCTAGGAACCACCGGGTTCGAACTCCCGACCGACAGTTCCCGGTCTTTCCAGGCTCCGACCGGCTGGTCCGGCCGGTTCTGGGCTCGAACTGGCTGTGACTTCAACGGATCCGGTGGAGGCTACTGCACCACCGCCGACTGCGGTTCGGGGACGGAGGAGTGCGGTGGCGCTGGGGCTGAGCCACCGGCTACTCTGGCGGAGTTCACACTGGGGACTGGTGGTCAGGACTTCTACGACGTCAGCTTGGTTGATGGGTACAACTTGCCCATGTTGGTGGAGGTGAGTGGCGGGTCGGGTCAGTGTGCGACGACCGGGTGTGTGGTGGATCTGAACCGGGCCTGCCCGGCTGAACTGAAGTTTGGGAATGGTGACGCGTGTAAGAGCGCCTGCGATGCGTTTAGGAGTCCGGAGTATTGTTGTAGTGGCGCGTATGGATCACCTTCCACTTGTAAGCCTACTGTCTACTCGCAGATGTTTAAATCGGCTTGTCCAAGGTCGTATAGCTACGCGTATGATGATGCAACTAGCACGTTTACTTGTAGTGGTGCTGATTATACCATCACATTTTGCCCCTCTACTCCCAGGTACTTTCTCTCTTCAGTTAACTCCAGGTCGATCCGAAACTCAAAATTGTCTAAGCTTAATAGACCAAATATCAACCGACCCAAAATCGACTCCTCATTGAAAATGAATGGAGTGAACCACTTGACAGATACGTGTCAGTGGCAGTAAATGGGTGCATGTGAGGAGTTGTAAATTGTGGACATTGTGAAGCCATGATTATTCCTTCTTTAGTTGTGTGTTCTGACAGAAACATTAATGGCATGATTTAATTGTTCGCGTGTGGTGAATTTGTCAAAAACAGTCAAAAATCATCAAGGGATGCAACCCCAGCTAGTACTACTACTACTGCTACAACACCCGGTGGAGCCGGGTTTGATCCAATGGGTTCGAGTTCGAGTTCGATGTCAAGCGGGTCGGGCGAGATGACATACGGTTCAGCATCTGAGGCGGGATTCGGGTCTGATATCGTAGCTGGGTCTGGGTCCGGGACCACAACAACGGCAGTTCTAACTGATGGATCATGGTTAGCTGGCTTGGCCATGGGAGGCTCAATTTCATCACAGCCAGTAATGAGTGTAGTAGCAGTTTCTTCAATTTTTCCTCTCATTTTCAGTATTCACGCCTTGTAGTAGGAGTACTTCCTAGTTTGCAATGTGTAAGGGGTTTTTGTGATTTCTGCTGAGCATTTCATCGAACAGTTGTTGAGCAAACCCTTACGGACTGGTTGGGACAGAATGTAACCCACCCACCTACCAAATATTATCCCAAATCATTTAATTTCGGAGGTTGCGTCTTGAGTTATAGATGATTTTGGGTTTTTTTTTTTTGTGAATTTGTTATTGGGCATTTTGGGTTGAAAGCATTTGCCAGATGGGCGCATATGTACAGGGAAGTCGCAGTTTGTTGGCTTCTGTGTGTGATGGATTAATTTTGTTTACAGATGTTTCATTATTTGCCTTCGAAATTCAGTATTGTCATCATGTCAATGAATTCTAGTCAAATTTCATGATGAAAGCACAGTGAAAAAGCCTCGGTATTCACTTAATTAGTCAATAGATGCGTGCCTTTGTAATGCTCTTTTCAACACATCTTGTCTTGTCCAGGGCAAAAGTTGAGCTTCATGTATTCTCTTCTAATTACGTCACTTCTAACAAAAAAGCTACCATTTTGAAAACAAACGCATGTACTAGAGCATACGCAATGGTGGGCAGGATTTTTGGCTCATCGGTGGGCCTATCACTGTCACATCAACTCTCTCTCTAATTTTTTATCTCACAAGCCTCACCCTCTTCAACAATTAACTCATCACTTTGACTCTTCAAATAAAATAATACCACGGACTCACACACTAACAAATAACTACTTTTTTAAAATTTAAAAAAAATCAAAAACTAATAAAACATTAAAAAAACAAAAAACTACTAATAAAAAAAAATAAATCAGGTGGGGGAAGGCCCGCGACTCACAGCCTTCCCGCGAGACCCACCCCCCAAGCCTTCCAATGCAAATGCACGGGGAAATTTATTGCTCGCTGCCCCCATTTTTTGGCCCGCGGGCCATGCAATGCTACGTATCATTCTGCATGAAGCGAAGATCATACTGTAATCCATCGATAAATATCGTATCGTAGGAGTGGAGAGCTGAGAGTTAAAAAGTTGACTCTTAAGATAATATAAAAAGAGTAAACCCCAACTATTTTTAAGGGAACTTTTGCCGACAACGGATATGTAACTGCTAATAGTCAAGCTGCTGTCAGTGGAAACTGTGAACGTGTGAGACTGACAATTACTAGCTTAGCATTGTAGCTGTAACTTTTCATACAATGCCGACAAGTTGTGAGGATGGGGGGGAAGAAAACAATGGTTTTTCTCCAATGCCGATGAATAATGCAGAATCTCAACGTCTTAAGCATTGTTTTTACTGTAAGATTAAATTTCTGACTTACTACCATTATATATGTAACTTTTATACACATTTTTCAACAGCTTTATCACATCAATTTCCTCGTTTCTCCAGAAAAATTTACACCAACTCAAGAAAGGAAGACTAGAATTTCGATATTTGAGAAGCCTTGACAGTAGAACTGTAAAAGGAAGAAAAGGAAGGGAAGTAGGTGCATTATTACTCTGCTATCTACCGGGCTGTGGCATATGTATTTTTATGTGTTACCATTTTATCACGCACTGATGCTGGGCGTTTGAAGCGTTTACCTAAGCTACTAAGCTAATAGATGCGGCAAATGGATCGTTTGGTTCGGTTATTAATTCGGTTAATCTTGCGTTGGCTAGCAATTGATTTGGGTTTTGATTGGTCATTTTCAGTTCAGGTTGACTTTAGGTTAGTCGATATTTGGTCTGACAAGTTTATCTTACAAAGAAGAATAACTTAGTCAACAAATGCTCCGGTCGACTTAGTTCGATTCGCATTAATTCAGACTTTAGGATGATTTCAAATTCGAGATCAGGAAAAAACTAGGATCACTGAAAACAGATAATTTATGACAGATCTAATTAAGCAAGAGTGACCTACCCAGGAAATATTTGTGTCCATTGAAATGAAGCCCAACGATCTTGTTTGCCAAAAATCCTAATCCTCTTGGGTGAAATAACAACCCAAAAATCACTAAACCTGTTTTTGTTGCACACTCATTCAATAGGGATAATGTTAAACTTTTTTCCACCTCTAATTAGCAATGATTAGAGCTTCAATAACAACCCAATTATTAGGTCTTTCTCGAGCGAAGAATGAGCAATATAACAAGGACCCGCCAAATGCATTTTCTTACATATCCTTTCCTCAATTTTTTATTATTTTTTTATTTTTTTTTGGTTGGAAAGAGATGAGAGGGATAGGTAAGCTAAGGTTGATTGTCCATGTGTATAACTAATCATTTATCAGTTTGAGTCCATTTACATTATTCTAATACATTTGACAAGTCCACAGGATTATCAAGATTACATTACAGGTGTCATATATGCTGACAAAATTAGCTAATTATGGACCGTTAATGATGTAATGGGGCAGTTTTCACCATTCTAGATAACTTTTTAAGACTACGCACGTAATTACTTTAAGTTATCTGGTGACTTTTTACATTTTTTTATTCAACATGTATTCCATATCTGGTAAATTTTCCAACTAGTTAAATTGGGGGGAGCGGGAGAACTGCAAACATAAAATATGACATGATAAATACTAATATGAATTTCTCTTTGCAAAAATTAGAAAAACACTGTGGAAATTAAAGTAATAGAGGAATAATGGTATGATAGGCATCCTGGCTAGTGACTATTGACTCACAGTTGGATGTTGAAGTGTCGGGTTTCATCACCTTGGATGAGCGAGGATGTGGAATATGCAGTTTTGTTGCCATGAATTACTTGAATATTGTACTCTCCCAAAGAATCCAAAGAAGCTATGTAAGCTATGTACATCAGTAATTCCCTGAACTACCCCTGCGTGCCACTCTTGAAGGAGCTTGTCCACAACATCCCCTGCAGGGAGATTTTGGGGATTGTATTCTGTCAAGCACGTTTGATAAAATCCATATGGATGTAGTGCTGTCCATAGTATCATCTCTTTTACTATTGGATGGGGGTAACCCTCTCTCGATACCATCTCCAAATATTCAGCCTGCAGTATCAGATTAACTGACTACATAAGTTCAAGATACAACTCGGGTTTTTTTAGATAAAAATACAAAATAATGACTGCCTCTTGGCATGGGTCCTACTTTTGGAGGTGGGAAGATTCAAATATAGGCAGCTTTATCTGTGCAAGCATTAATATACTTGATAATTTTGCGAGTATGAGCACTTCTCATTAACACCTGTTTTTGTTTGTCAAGGGTTTTACTGATGTCCATCTCAGTAAGCCAAATGGGGAGGCCAGCGTGGCCAACTTATCAGGAGTAGCCCTAATGAGGGGAGGATCTGGGACAATAAAGCGACCCTCCAACCCAATGCCATCCATATCTGCGGATCTACCCCACCTTCTTGGAGCTCTTTGAGCTTTGCAATGTATGCATCCACTGTTGAGTTCACATCATCACTAGTCTCTGCCAAATTGAACTCATTCATGAAAAAGGTTACTAATGGGTCGGCCCAATGGACTGTCTCGAAGAAGCCCAATGTGGGCATTAGGCCCAAGCTTGTCTAGCCTGGACCCAGAAACATCAAGCCCGCTCAAATTTGACATGCTCAAACTCGGCCCAAAGTAAATTGAAGGGATGTGGAAGTGCATGCTCACGGAGTTTATCTTCGATTGTTGGATTGTTTTTCAGTCATCATGTGTAAATGGCTGTAAGGATGCACTTGCTACTTCTATTTCAGCATCTCCTCCTTCTGGATGCTGCATGAAAACAGCATACGAAAGCATTGATAACTGTGAATTTCTAATGATGAAAAGGAAGGGATGAAATTAAGAAGAAAACTTCCATACCTCGAAGTAAAGAGTGGATAAACTAGAGGGTGACTGAAGGGTGAATTCACCTTCAAAAATGACCAGCATCCATTGCAAGCAATGACACTACCAATGGAGGTACGAGAGTCACTGTCAGAAGCTAAGCCTGCCCTTATTAGGGCTGAATCTCCTCCTTTTATGTTAATCCAGCCTGTATTTGCATCGAATTACTTACGTGTTAGCATAAATATTTACTCGGATAATGCATGTTGTGCGGCAATATCCAAAGCAGGACTAAATGTGTGATAAAAAGAGATTGAAAACTCAACTGGGGAAGGTGTAAATGTTGGCATCCGGAAGATCGTGAAGCAAAAAAGCAGGACTATGTCCTACAACTTTAGAGTCGCCCGATGATGATGCTACTCTTCTGATAACAGCATATTGTCTCTGAGAATTCCTCCATTGTGAAAAGTTTTCTCTGGCTGTGCTTTACACTGCACAACGTTCCATAAATCAAACATACTTGCATTGGCTCAAACATTGAAGCGAGAAATAAGGGTCTAGCAGAAAAATCACTTCCTAGACGAGAAGCCTATAGGTACATGAGTTACACATTGGCTTAAGTGTTTGTTTCGTAAATCACAAATTGGTCTCTATATAATGCGAATTTGCATGGTCACCTCTGTATAGGCAGTGCAATCATACACATGACCACCCGAGCAAAATCATTCAAAAAGGCAAAATAGAAAGAAAAAAAAATCAGTAAATAAATGAAGTCAGAAATTATGACTCATTATTGGGCAAAAAGGAGAGGAAAAACCATAGGATGGAACCAAGACAGTTCCTAGAAAGCACAAGAACAGCAGCAAAAATTTTGGGAGAAAATATTTCGTGCTATTATCCTACGTCAAAACCAGCAAGTATGAGTTAGGTTTTCAGTAATGTTTTCTTTTCTTAAGCAAACTGAGGAATGAAAGAGACTAAACCTGGGAAATAGAGGTACTGCTGCATATCTATTACATCCTTAACATCTACCCTATGCTCAAACCAAATGACCTGTTCTTTGAATGGCATTTTTGGCTTCTGCAAGGGGTTTAATCCAATAACGCGATGACATGTTCAATTAATCAACCAGCCAAGCACAATTCCCAACTGCATAGGAGTAGAACTATATGTGGCTTTTTGGCATGTAGCTGTATACGTACAGATGTGCAAACGTTCTCTTGGATAAAGTAATGTAATTTGAATCTGAATCATGGGAAGTTTGTGCCAAAAATATAATCAAGGGAGTGACAGAAACAGCAGTTTCAGATAAACTGCAGTATTCTGTTTAGCTTTTTGATTTCATTACTGCACGTGACACGGCTGGTGAAGGTTTGTTTTCGAATAGATTTCCTGTCAGTAGATTTGATATCTGAATTATATATGAGTCAGAACCTGAATCTGAGAATATGTTAATGTTTCATAGCAGGCAATTATCGGGTAATGTTCCTTCTTAGGGAGCATAAATAATGTTATATAGAGATGTAATTGGATTTACATTGTCTTTTCTCCGATAGAATACATCAGAAATGCTAACCGATACCATGTTCAAGCCTTCCTTGAAACTACTTGCGAAGTAAGAACCCAAAATAAGGCAGCATAATTTTGAGCACACCCTAAACTTGTTTTGGCTCCATTCATTGCATTACTTGCAGTACTTGCAATACTTGGAAAACAAACTAATAATGGACCTGAAATGTATCAATTCATTCCCGATCCAGCTAGTACTTTGCATTGATGCATTATGATGTTTGCCCCTCCCTATCACCTGCTTTTCAAGTCAATCTCTTATTACTGAAATCCATAGATCTAGTATTGGTGAAGTAACCTAGTGCATATTGATGCATTAGAACACTCTTGCAGGATCATGAATCTTGTTAACAGAAGTAGCCTTTTGTCATGGCTACTAAGAATTTCAATGATCTGAGCAGACAAAAATGTGACACTGATTTTGAAGATTAATAACACTGCAATGATGATGGCTTGATCAATTGATAATCACTGTGTGGGGGGGGGGGGACAAGGGTTACAGTTGAATGTTGAAATGCCTCGTTTCCTCACCTCCGGTGAGGGAAAATGTTGAATATGCAGTTCTATTTCCATACTTAACCTTTATCCTATACTCCCCTAAAAACCCATGAAAGCTGTATGAACCAAGCTCATCACTAATGCCTTTTACTCTTTGAGTCTCCCATTCATGTAATAGCTTATCGACTGTGTCTCCTGCCGGAAGGTTCTGGAAATTGTGGTCTGTAAGGCACATTTCGTAACATCCCTTTGGATCTAGAGCAGTCCATAATATTATGCCTTTTACAGATGGATGCGAAAATCCTTCCCTCAGTACTTGTTCCAGATAAAGAGCCTACAACCAAGAAACATGTTACTTTTACCTAAGAACAAATACTCTCATGTATAAACAACAACAATAACTTTTAGTGTGGGTCTTGCTTCAATTTGGTTTGGAAGATCAAGATACAGGTAGCCTGACCCTATAAACATGCATGCTGAATACTCTTATGCATAAACATGATGTGATCATGTAATCATGTAAGAAGGGAATGTGCGTGTCACTTTACCTGTGTTTGCTTGTCAATGGTGTGGGAAATATCAACCTCAGTGAGCCAAATGGGAAGTCCAAGGGTGCCCAATTTATCTAGGACAGCCCTTATGAAGGGAGGATTTGGGACAGTGAAATGCCCTTGTAACCCAATTCCATCCATTGATACTCCTCCTGTTTTGAGCTCCATTAGCCTTTCGACGTAACTATCTACAGTTGAGTTAACATCATTACAAGTCTCAACCACATTGTACTCATTCAAAAACAGGGTTGCCAACGGGTCAGCCTGGTGGGTAGTCTTGAAAAAGTCCAATGTGGCATTGGTTCCTAACCGCTGCTCGTAGAAATCAAAGTGGAGCAACTCATTGCTGACATCCCAGTGGATGAACTCCTCTCTGAATCTGCTCATTAGGCTGGATATTCGAGCACTAACAGCCTGTTGGAGCTCTGCACCGGTTAGCTTGACCACCCATTGTGGGTTGTATTTGGGATTCTCCCAGAAGATGTTGTGGCCTCTGGTGATTATCTGATTAGCTCTTACAAATTCCAGCATTTGATCAGCTATGGTGTAGTTTATTTTTCCTGGTTTGGGTTCTGTGGCATACCATTTGAGCTCATTCTCAAACACTGCTGCATTGAATCTCTTCAAGATCCATTTCTGAAAACAAGTTTGAAATTACAGCATCATTTCGTTTATAATCTCAAGTTCTTTAATGCTACTTTCATTAAGAACATTACTTGGCATATTAAGTGCTTTAGTTAATGACCTGGTAAGGAAGATTCGCAATAATGCTGGCTGAAATTGCAGAACCAAATGGAAAATCTTTTGAAATTTGCTGAATTGTCATTGTAGCTCCCTGCAGCCTTTCTCCATGTATATTCGACACATGAACTGTGACAAAACGCTTGCGTTCCTCCAATTATGAAGGAATGACATCCATGTTAGTCCACATTATTATGCTAAGAAAAATTTGATCAACCTCATCCAAACTTGAGTATGTTATCACCATTGAGGAGATCATTACCCTGTTAATTTTGGCTTCTTGATTCAACCTCCACTGCTCTTCAGTGAATGGCTGAAGAGAGGCGCTCGCAATTGATATGTTGACTGACTTCCCTTCGAAATCCTATTAATTAATCATTCAAGAAGTCGAAGTTGGTGGTATTAAAGAGATTGTTAGAAGGCAAGCGAAATGTTGCAAAAGAACGTGCATGCAAAAGCACCTGAAAATGGAGGAGTGATAAATCTGCAGGGGAATCCAGAACAAATCCACCCTTGATAAAAGACCAGCAACCTTTCTTTGCTATCACAGTTCCTATGCAGCTGTATGTTACATGCTTTGTGCTCAAGCATGCTCGTATTAGGGATTGATCAGCTCCCTTTGTGGTTATCCAAGCTGTTAGTAATTTATTAATGGAGTCAAAGTTCAGCATGTTAGTCCAGGTTTGTCCTATTCCAAACTCATACAAGGATAAATGTAGTATTTATGATCTTGTTTCTCCAGCACGATATCCTGAAGCTAATGGCATGTATGTATGTATGTATGTATGTATGTATGAATTAACTAATGGAAATGAGTATCATAAGCACGCGCAGGAAGAGATCAAGGTTGACCTGAGAAAGAGTAGAATGAAGGGCAGAGATCATGCAACGAGAAAGTGGGCGAATCAGCACCGAATTCCAAGCTGAATTTGTCGTGGTCTTGTAGGATTCCCCCACCATAGAGTGGCTCCTCAGGATATGCTTTGCACTGCATGCACACAAAATACAAACACCCTGTGATCTGTAATTATAAGCATTAAACTAACAAGCTAAGAAATTGCCAACATCATAAATTTAAAAGTACCTCAGTATACGCAGAAGAATCATAAAGAGGCCCATCTGCATGCCCAAAAACTAAACCTTGTCAATGTTCAGTTAAAGCTCAAAACAGACCAACAGCAGCAACAACAATTCCCAATGTGGGTCTCGCTACAGTGGGGTTTGGATTGGAGAGAACACGAAAGAGAAACAGAGAATTACCATAAGAAGAATAAGCAAAGGGAAATAGTGGGAAGGCACAAAGAAGAAGCAAAGAGTTGAACATTGTAGCAGATGTTGTGTTGTTCATTATTGATTGGTGAAAATGGTATATCAGAAGCAGAAGACATAGTATGAGTAGCTATTTAGCTTAGCTTTCAAGGGGGAATGAATGAATTGAAACTTTTTTGCATGTGCTTGGTACTTGCATGATGAAATTGTGTCCTTTTTGGATTGTATTTTGTGGGTGTTGGGATCACAAGGCAATAGTTATAGTGGAATGTAAAAGGGTTGCAGGTGTGTTTAGGAGGCCCGTGCTTATTCACATGTGGAGCTCTGGGTGAGCGTCTGACTGTGTGAGTAGTCTCCAAGCAAAGCAAAGCACAGTGCTTCACCGTTTGTGTATCAAATGAATGCCCTTCATGTGAAATTTTATCCCTTTTGGTTTTAGCTGTGTGTTGTGAAATACGTTGTCTGTTTTGTTGGAACTTTGAAAATGGTCTCTTCTTTTCATGTACTGTATGGGAAGAGGATTTGAAAATGTATACTCCTCATTTACTATGTTACCGTTGGAAATCAAACCTAGGGTAAGCTATTTAGTCAAAGTTTGGTAATGGGTAAGAAAGAGGGACCAAATCTCAATCTAGACATAATGGTATACCAAACTACGAATATGTATATAATAGTGAAGTTAGGATTTCAGCTTTGTAAGGTTAATTTGTTAATACTTTCTTAATTCTTCATACTATAAAATATATGTTTTTAAAGATATCTTACTGAAAGTTATAAGGTTGACAGATTCTCCTCCACATAAAATGGATTGACACTTAGGTGGACACTTTACCTTTAAGCTTGGTCAAATAATTATTCATGAAATGAACTTGAAATTTTGATATATTTTATTTAAGACTACTTAACTCTGGGAGATTAATTGACCATAAATCCATTCATAAACCTCCTACATATATACATTGGCTTTAGAATTTTATATTTCACGTACAGTGCCATTACATTTATCATTTTTCAATTTTGAATGGGCTGGAGCAAACTAGGTAGAAATAGATGCAGTAGTGACATGTTGGTTTTAATGAGAAAAGGGGAAACTTAGACGGCCCGGCCCATGCATTGCCGTTCGGGGCACGATAGCCTGCGAAAGTCACCCAACCCGAAAGTTGGACCCGAATTCCCTTCTTTCCACAACCTTCCTGCTCAAGCGAGCCTCCTTTTTTGGCATGCCACAAAAGCGACTGTGCTTCCCTTGCTATGGTCCTACACTCCTACATATTTTTAACCACCTTCCCCCCCCCCCCCCAAAAAAAAAGTCACAAGCTTAGTTATAAATATTGTACGGTTCCGGCTAAACAACAATACAGACCAATGTTCGGGTTCTATACCGGTTAGATAGTGGTTGATACTGTTTTGTACCGATATTTATCAAGCTGCTATGACCAAATATCACATGACATCTATTATTTAATGTTTAATTTTTAAAATTTTTTATATTTGAAAACTTGAAACAGTAAGAACTTAGTACAATGGCATATACTACAAAATGACGAACAAGGACGCCATGAGATGCAATCTGGCAATGAAAAATTATAGCTTTACGCCAAAAATACTAAGATTAATTAGTTGTGCTAAAATAGTCCAAAGACTTCGCAAAATCGAAACCTGGGACTTGTACAATTTTTACGAGTGAAAAGGTCTAAATATTCATCACCCTCATTGTTGCCAATGTCTGAAAGAATTGAAGTTTTGATGAGAAGAGAATATTCTGACGTGAGAATCTCATATTTTTCCATTAGTTTCCAATCCATCCCTCTCAACTCCATGTAACAAGTAGCATTCTTAATCATCTATCATTACTAAATATCTCACCACACATTATGATTATTTGCTGGCAGATATCTTTCTGTACAGTTCCCTGGTTCTCATTGACAGAACCACATCCAAAGCACAGCCAAGAAGGCAAGCGGCGGCCATAACAAAGAAGCAAGTCCTATAACAGTGAGCTCCATAGCACTCGTTCCCTCCACTCGAAGTGCTCGCAGCTTCTGCATCATACAGCAGACCTGCAAGAAGACCCGAGAAGAGGAAGGACCCGAGTGGCAGGTTCAGGATTAGGATGTTGTACACCAGACCATAGTACTTGAGCCCAAATAGCTCCGAGGCAGCAGGCACTGTGATTGCAAGGCGGACACCATAGCAGAAACCAACTATGGTTGATCCTATGTATAGACACCCTGGTATTGCCAGGGCCATCACGACATATCCTACTGCTATCAGGATCTGAGAAGCTGCATTGAACACTGGCCTTGGTGTTCCAGTTTTCCTGCATAGTCATCACTGCAGTCATAAGTGTTGAATTTATCTAAAATTTTCAACGTGACTAAGTACATAATAATAATAATACACCAGAAGTTGTTTTCATAAGTATATCAATAAAGAAAGCAGGGTTCCCCCCCCCCCCCCCCAAGCTAAACCCCATACTCTAAGCTACCTGCCTATGCAGTAGTTAAAAACCTTGAAATAAAACAATACTTGACCACTACAAGAATTAAGAACTATTCCGATATCCAATGACAAATATAAGTTCAACAAGGATCTACAGATAGCTTAACACATATGCCTAATCAATCTAACAAATTGAGATCAGAAACATGCTAATGCTGACAATTACAAGATACGTGTTGCAATTAGTAAGAAAATTAAGAGTAAATGAATTCGAAAGAGGACTTACTTGATGAAGTACTCCGAAACAGTCCCTGAAATGATTCTGCCAAAAAATCCCATTATGCTAAGGAGGGAAACAAAAATGGAGACGTCCGTATAGCCAAGAGCTGATCCCATCTGGCCCATGTTGTTCATGACCATCATACCAGTCCCAACCCCACACAAGAACGACATGAACAGAATCCAGAAATCAATGGTCTTAAGTATCTGGAATATAGTGTGTTCTTCTCCAAGGACAGGCTTAGATTTCTTAATCTCCGCGGACATTGCCAGCTCCTCACTTGTGGCTGCCTCCACCACTGCCACATCTTGCTGGCCTTCTGACTCGGGGAGTATTGCTTGTTGATCACACAGCAAGGGCTCATGGTTGTTCTGATCCTCGATATTATCCTTGTTAGGTCTGGATTGAATCCAGCCTTTGAATAGAATATAAGCTGGAACTGTCAGTGGGACTGCAAGTAGTGCTAGTAAGATGACAGAGAACATGATATCGAATACATGTCCCTGAGACCCGACAAAATCAAAGGCTAAGAGGTAAACTGCAACAATAACAGCCAGGATGTTGAACATGTTGAAGTAATTAGTTTCTTCAGCAAGTTCTGAGGCAGTGGAGGATGGAGGAACCTCATGAAGGAGGACCATGGCTATCAGACAAACTGCGAAAGGGATAAGAGAAAGCATCGCAAGGAATCTAGCAGGGTCACTTGAGAAAAGGGCATTGCATAGATCAGTGAATATAGCAGTGCTTAAACCAATATAGCCCTTGAGAATCCCAGAAACAGGTCCCCTGTTTTTGCGAAAATTCCGAATACATGTCACTAAAACAGCTGTGTTCATCCATGTTGTGCTGTTCCCTCCCATACAGAGAACTACGCACATCTGCAGCATTTGCAACGAGCTTCCCAGCATCAGATGGAGCTCAAAACTCAAAGGATAACAGCTAATTTGTCAATTTCAGTTTTTACAATTGGAGAAACACAAGGCTAATATGTATAGGTCTCTTTGTCCAAGCCTAAGAGATTTTACCAGCAAAACTAGCATTCATAGGCTCAATGTTAAGTAACGTCGTTACTACAGAGAATTTTGGAGCCATGCTTACAATTAGGGCTGAGCAAAAAAAAACAGGTACCCGATTCCGGATCAGACCTACGGGTCCATACCTGGATCCAGTTGAACGGGGTTGGGGACTGGTTCCGAAATCCTCGAACCGGTTGCAACCAAATTCAGAGTTGGGTCCTGAAAACTTGGAACTGGAACCGGACAGGTTACCCAGTTACCCGATTCAATCGGTTTTTTTTCTTTTAAATGTTTGAGTTACCTGATTACCCGTTGACATTAGGTGTTGCTTTTTCGATGCCGCCACAATTTCCGATTTTACGTTGATATTACTAAATCTTGTTGTTAATGCATAATACTATGAGAAGACGATATTTTTTTATGCCTACATGAAATGAAATGCTATTTATTAACTAACCAATTAGACTTTAATGTATGGTAAGTGTCCAGCTGCCACTCTATTAAAGTTGATTTTGAATGATCGATTAGCTAGTTTATTAGGTGTATTGGTTCTCTCACAAAATCACAACTACAAGCCAAAAATTTAAATGAAATGAAATAAAACAAAAATAGAAAAAAATTAGAAATCGGGTACCGATTCTGAACCCGATCCCAACCGGCTCCGGTACCTATTCCAAAAATCCTAGACCCCATTCCAACTGGGACCTGGATCTGGTCCAAATTTTTGGACTCGATTCCAACCAAGACCGGTTCTATGAAAATGGACGAGGTACCTAGTCATGCTCAACCCTAGCTACTTACAATATATATAAGCAAAATGATAAATATTTTACTACAAGACACTTTATAAATGTTTTATTTTGACCTAAAAATCATACTATCATGTTTTTAAATTGAAAAAAAAATATGATCGAGTAATGAAAGTATATTACAACTTATAAATTGTACAAAATAATTTTTTTTATCTATAATTTATCACATTTCTAAAATATGCATATCAGATATTCTTGCAGATAGGGCTAGTTCGATTGGAGTGTCATTTAATAATTTGTCGACATAGCTGACGAATATTTAAGATTAACAATTCATAATTAAGTGTAATTATTAAAAATTTGATAATTTTAAATCATAAAATATATTAATTTAGGATGAAATAAGACACTTAAGAGTATCTTATAAGAAGACATATATCACTGGCCTATATATAATTCCAAAGGAATTTTCAAGTTTAGAAAATTCTTAATTCCCAAATTAGCATGTCCAAAAAACCAGTTTGCTCATTGCACTTCCATGCATTAAAGCCTTGTCCTTTCTCAAGTATCCTTGTTAGAGCATAAACCTTAGTAATGACCTCCAATCATCAACTTAAACTTTTTATTGAGACGAGTTTTGAACAATCTCGTTTACTAACCTTATTAAAACTACTTATTGTAAATGAGATGATCTCACATGCTATAACTGTTGGAAAAACCCTCACATGCATATGTATAGCGCATGGAGTCTAGTTAAAAGAGATTCATTATATGATGGGATTGACCTTCTCATACAAGCATTAACGACTTATACAACTAAAAGAAATAATAAATAGTGTTTAAAAATCAACTCAACTAAAAACTTAATCTGATAACCGAAGCGCACAAATAAGTTGTGTACTCTGACGAATAAAAAATAACGAAAAAAACAGAGTGCATGGAACATACCGCCCAATAAGGGAGAGGTTTGACCTTCTGGCTAACAACAAGCCATTGAGTGCCATAACCAATGAGGCCTTCAAGGGAGCCAATGAGGAGGAGAAGCCAAGTTGGGAAGGCGTCCGAGGCGAACCCAGCAAGAAGACCAAAGGCCTTGCCCACATCTTTAGCCACTGAAAGGTTGTTGAGTTGGACCTGCGTCAGGTTCATCAAGGTCTTGATCGAGTCGGAGTAGTTCGAGAAGGTGTAGTTGTTGCCGGAGATGGCTTGAACCCACACTGCTGTCACGAACCCCAGCCACTTGAACGCGGTGGCCCCCGCCGACTGCCGCTCCGATGACGTCTGCGTCATGATTCTTACGTTTCTTACTTTGTTGTTTTTTGTGGAAAGAGAATGAGGAGAGGGTTAACTACGAGTCTTGAGCTTTAAGGCTTTGAATTGGAGAGAGAGAGAGAGAGAGAGAGAGAGAGGGAGAGACAGGGGACGAGGTGGGCATTAATGGTGGTGGCAAAGTTTGCACTTCGCACCTTTGCTTTCTCTTCACTTAACCCGGCCCTGTTTGGAACTGCGGTTCGTGTTATTTAAAGCCATAGATTTGCCAAATTTTTACTCATTTTCATTTTTTTTTAATCATATGAGACACAACAGGTAATATCAGTGAAATTTAAATCTATTTTTTAAAATTATTCAACTAGTAGACTACCTTCAAAAGGTTTCAAACCTATCTCATTGATAAGAACATTTAAAAATTTTACCAACAAATTGAGAATGACATTGATAATATTTTTTTAGTATACATATACTGTACTAATTTGAATGTCCAAATCGATTTATTTTTGAGGATTTTAGATTGATTTATTTTATCCAGCTCTTTCATAGTACATTTTCTTCATTTATTAGCCACAAATATGAGAGTTAATTTAAACATATACGTGTCAAATCATGCCAATTAGCATGTATTACTCCAAATTGATTTATGTATACTATAGTTTTGCATAAAGTATTTTGACTTTAACCCTTTAATTTTGAAGCGGAACGGACATAAACCTAATAGTGTCTATTTTGTCCAGTACTTTGGATGTGCTCTCTAATCTGCTCGGCTAAAATTGCTCCCCCCCCCCCCAAAACTATGTAAACATCTTTGTGGGTTTTCTTTTCTTTTCTTTTTTTAAATAAGAGATAATTAGTCAAAGCTTAAATGAGGTTTTAACCCAAAATCAATTAGCAATGGGTAGAGTAATTCGTAAACTTTTATATATATTGAAATCCTTTAACTTTTATCATTGTGGAACAGCAACTTTTTTCATATTTTTTTATTTTATCAATGTGGCATAATGTTTATTTTCATATTCCAACATGCCCTATCACGTGTGGATTACTAATGAGACCCAATACGTACGCACAATTTTAATCAAACAGGGAGGGTGGCAAGTCAAGATCGAGCAACCTGCTCTGATACCATGTTACATTTTTTCCCAATTGAGTTTTCAACAAATCAAACGAGCTATATATACAGGTTTAAATGAGGTTATAACCCAAAATCGATTTGCAATAGGTGGAGTAACTCACAAGTATATATATATACTCAACTCTTTAATTTTTGTCTATGTGGGACGTGGGGTAACACCACCTTTAATACTCCAAAAACTTTACTAATGAAGTTGATAATCCAAAATGATATCATGACATATATATTTCGATGCATAAATTGTTGACATGTTTATTAAAAAGGACAACCATATTCACGTGGGATAAAGTTCACTACCACATCATCGTTTTAAGGAGTTTGGCTAGAGCTGAGAAAAGCTGACTCGACACGATTATCGACCCGAATTCGACACGAAGTTAAGTGGGTTTGGGTATAAATTTTCGACCCATTTAATTAAGTGGGTTGATACATTCAACATGTTTAATTAAATGTGTTAGGTTCAGGTTGAGATTCTCGACACGAAAAAGTACCTATTTAACCCGTTTAATTAAATGAGTTAAATAACTCAACTCATTTTTCCATTTATCATTTATCCATTTACTTTTTATTAGATAATTAAGAATATAAAAATTTTTAAAAATTGTGAATTATGACGAATCAGGGAAATTTTAAAGAGTAATTATTTAATGTGATATGTAAACGTAATTTCTAACACTATAATTACGTATTAGTTGAAGATATTAAATGCACAAATGGTTAATTAGGCGACTGAACTTGACTTGTTTATCTTAAACGGGTTAAGCGGGTCAACCCGTTTAAAAATTAAATGGGTATAAGCCAAGGTTTTTCAACCCGTTTAATAAACAGGTTAGGTTCAGATCGAGAAATTTTCAATCCGTTTAAGTTCGACACGAACATGAATCCGACCCGACACGAACTATTACCCAGCTTTAAATTTGGCAATAGAATATAGTTTGAGGCAATGGGTGCTATTTTAAATTTCGAATTGTTAGTATCAACACTCTTGGAGTTAGGATTACTAGTATTCAAAAACCTTTTTTCAATTACAGTTTCAAATGATAAGCTAGTATATTTATGTCACATAAACATTGACAGAGTCCAAAGAAAATTAGAGCAAGTTGATTTTATTTAGGTTTGAACTTTCTACTGATAATTTTTTCCATCGTTCAGCTGAGATTTGATGGCATTTCAAAATCAAAAAACAAAGGGAAGAAAATTAGTGCAAGTTGATTTTTAGATTCAATAATTAATGAGCACTGTCTAGTTATGTCTGTATTGACTTACCGGTGAGCTATATGATGGTATTTTCGATTTAGACTCGAGAGTCTCAGATGGGATGCTATTTGTGCATAGCTTGACTACAAACTACACAGATATTTTTCGGTATAATTTGTTATTGCTATCTTCTTTTTTCCTTTTTTTTCCCTTTGGGTGGGAGGGTCCTATATTTATTACTTTTGGTATTATTATCTTCTCTCTTTTTTGCAATGGGGGGGCCCGATATTTATTACTTGTAATGTCTATGTGTAGTTTGGAGAGGTTAGGGCAATAGATATTGATTGATTAGAATCGATCTTATTTAGCACTGTTAAAAATTTTCGAGTTCAAACTGAATTTAAATCAAATAAACTAGACAATATTACAATTTGAATAAAAAGCTATTGTTCGTCATCTAATTTTTTTTTTGGGTCTCACAATTTGAACAAAATTATATTTGAATTAAAATTAAATTTAAATAATAGAAATATAAAAAAATATTGTATTCGAGCTTAAAATTTGGAAGAAAAATTTATAACTATTTTCATTTTTTCAAATCGGATACAATCGTGCCGCCACTTTATTCTCATCCATACGTAACAATGCATTATCCTTTGCATATGTGAACCACAGCCGAGGCTTGAAAATTGAACAGTACATAGTGGAGCCTAATCAAACCATGCAAAACGTCCAAGCACAGCTATCACGTACGTATCTATCAACTTGTCACATCTGTAAATAAAATCGTTCATCAATTTTGTCTGTTTTTTAATAAAAAGTTTGTATCAAAATTCTCATTGCATTTTTCTTGTCTTTGGTTCCGTAAGTAAAGAAAAGAAACAAAATATTTGGAACTTTTCATATATTTTTGAAACTTTCCCAACATTATTAGCATGCATGAGCAAGATAGAGAGTGACATTGATATATATATATATATTTTTTTATAAAGGTGAATAAAATAAAAGATTAGACTCCTCTTCTCACAAGAGCCCGTCCAATCACGTCATCATTCAAAATAGCCATGAGCTCCGAAGATGGTGTAGAATCCCACAAAGTAGATGATAAACAACCAAGTCCTACCTTAACTAACCAGTCAGCCGCTATATTAGCCTCCCTATAAATATGTAGGATCTTGAATTGCTCCATGAGACTCAAATATCTGGAAATATCTCAGATGATAATCTTAATCTGTCAGGGAACGAATATGGACTCTTTAAGTGCCTGTATAACCGTAGCGTTATCCCTTCAACTATAACACGTTGAAAGCCCGCTTTCACCACCTCCTACAACCCATCCTGTAGTGCTCTAGCTGCAGCAACCAAAATGGTAGAGAGTGACATTGATATAACTAGAACGATAAAGCTTAAATGTGTGGTACTTTTCCTTTTTCTTTTTACATCATGGGGGATGAGTTGGCACCTTCTGGTGCGAGTAAGCCAAAGATAGGTAGGGAATACTAAGGATAAGCAGAAGATAAAATTTAAATTTACATACTTTGTTTTTGGGAGGGGGATGAGGGAAAATGTTAATATATACATGCATAAAAAGTGAATGGGCGTGAATATAAAATATAATGTTTCAAGAGCCTCCATTTTAATCAGCATTTTTACATGTTCAATTTAAAGTTAAGACTGAATTTGAAAACTTTTACAAGGTAAAATATATATATGAAGACATACACTTATACTAGCAAAGTCACTGTTAACCATCATTCCTATACCTCAATTTCAACCTTTAATGTTGAGTCTCCTTAGTACAAGTCTCTCAAATGGCTAAATTATTTTTCATGTACTTAATTTTATAGAAAATTTAGATACCTACGAATGAACTCCTAATATCGATTGCGAGTGAAGTAAGCCGCCTCAATTTTGTCCATTATTAATCTCCTCGCCCTGAATGGGGCCAGGAAATTAAACGATCATCAATGCCCTGAAAGAAACGGTACAAGCTACTGTCCAGGTCTGCGCTGGTCAGTCCCGCTCTATACCATCAAATATCGAACGGTACCAATATTTCGGTCAAGTATAGCGTAGTATACTTAAATTTCAAATTTTTTGGCCTTCTATTTTTTTAACTTTTTAAAATTTGAAAGACTACAAGCCCAATATAACAATATATAAATTCAATATATCTCATTCTTGTGACAAATCAGTACGATATTTATAACTTTGATTTAGCTAATCAGGTAGCTGTCTGTGTGAGATCAATTATGCACTCGAGTAATCAATGTCCCACGGCGTAATTAAGGCATTTTGTTTCTTGTACGGCCCTACTGATTTTGGCGTGCAAAATACAAAATAATGTGATATTTTCACCAATTAAAAATTTAAAACTTCTCTTGCATGATTGCGACTTCAATAACGTGAAACCCAGTGGTACACCCGGAACCTCACAGTGGGATTAGTTGAACCCACAGTAAAGCAGAAGCAGTCAACCTTGCAATGTATTGAACATTATCCGGTAGATCTACCGTTGTGCAACAACAGGTTAGTTTTCATTGACTGAAAATTACAAGCACTGATTAATTATACGTAAGGAAAAGGACAACTTTCCACTAGTGGTCATTCTGCTAATGAATGAGATATGTATATATTTACATATATACATGCATAATGCTATTACTAGGGTAGAGAAATTTAGTCAGAGAATTACTTTCGTATCTGAACTGTGTTCTGAAATAATATCAGTTTGAAAAATTATTCAATACAAAGTTTTCTAATCTTATACAGTTGATTGTATCATGTGTACATTTGGCTCTTGATAGTTTTTCGCGTGTGAGGTAGCATATTTGGGTACAAAATGGTTGTATATATTAGTTTCGTATTGATAAAATTAATCAGTTGAACATACGTACGTACACATTAGCTTTTGTCAATTAACGCTTGAACATAATTTTACTTGTTCCTTTTTTTCCCCCCGATTATTAGTTGGGTATAATCCATACAAAAGAAAAATGAAACATAAAACAGCCAGTCAGATACTGCAAAGCTAACAAAAAGACAGCTGCTGCATCCCAGAGAACGCAATTTTAGATAGAAAAGCTCAAACAGCTATCAAGCATAATTACAACCAACATCTGAGATCACCACCTACGGATCACATAAATCTCAAACTTGCTCTTTGTTTTCTATTTTCTTTCTCAAGTTTCTTGTGATCCTTCTAATTGCCGAGTTCTCATCTCCGTCGACAGAAATACCAAGCCTTTTACCAATATCTAAGGCATCTTTCGTTATTTCAATAGGGGTGGGCGAATCATGAGTTGACCTTGAGTTTGTTTACAACGTGATATTGAATAATTTTGCGCAAGCTATATCAACAATGCCCGCATCTTCATAGTAAGAAAAGCAACACTCTTGCATCATGCATTTATGCCAGGATGTAAAATTTTCTTCTTATTCCGAAGACAATTGATCAATATTGAAGCTGAGTTTTGAGCCCCTTGTTCAAAATTCGTAGTAGTTTGCAACACTAGCTTGATTATATTCTTCCCAATAGATCATCGACTGATTAGCTAGATGAAAAAGCTTCAAGCCAAGCAAACAGCTAATTAATCTCGGATTATAAGCATTTTATCTTGCAACGTTTATGTGATAATGACAGGTGATAATCACCTGCAGTGGTAAAACAATTATCTCCACCTCCTGAACTTTTTCCATCGGACATTTGTCGTGACCACTTTTTCGCAAAAATAACAACAATAATGCGTCAATTTTTGCGGACGCCAATCATCATGTAATCATAAATATAAGCCGTTGATTCTCTTATCCGTCGTAATCAGATTCAGAGGTGAGGCCGTGCTTTTATGATAACGACACAACGTTATCAAGCGCAAGCTGAGAGAAAAGACGTACAGGGTCAGTCGTTAATTTTTGATTAGTGATCTGCTTATCAATGTGACTTTTGATTAATTACATGACTAGCCGGTAGCCACCCAATTCAGATCGCTAGATCGCTTGAAGCATATATATCAAACAAACACAGATATTTAGATCAAATTAATCAAATATGCGCAAGTAGTGCCACGGATTTCCTTCGTCCATTTTTTCTTGATCTAGAGATTTCCACGATTATTAAATCGTTCAGTTTGTCGAGCTACTGTTGGCTTAATTAAGGGTAAAGCTATCCCGTCACAGATTTTCTTCATTCACAATACTCGAACTTGAGACATTACTTGAAGGAAATAAGTGTCAAACCACTGGAATTAACATGTGTTGATGTCTCGTTCAATTATATACTAAATTAGTAATTTCACTAAAAAAAGAGCAAATGATAAAAATTTGGTCATGATGTTGAGTTTAAACGTCAAATTTTGCTCATAATAGTTTTTGGGTTAACACATATGCATTCAAGCATGGACCACATTTTATAGCACTTCTGTTTTCTTGTCTCTCTATTAGCTTTTTATCCTACATAAAATTTGTTCTCAAGGTATGAGTAAATACACAAAATGACGCTCTATATAAATAGGGAGGAATTCATTAAACAATGTAAAAATACTATTTTCATTCCGAAGAACCGACTTTTTCATACATTGACCGCTTGTCTTTCTACACAGTTTCATGGTACAGTGTGAAGAAGAGATTAACGGATATGCCATAATATCATTTTCAAATAAATCTACTAATCTGGTGCATTGTGGGGGACATATATTATTTTGACATAAATAAGACATCTGAAGTGTAAATATTATTGAAGAGTCGCTTCGCCTTTAAACCATAATCCATCTCTTAAAAAACAAATGACAAGATTACATAAAAATAAACAACAGTAATCATAAAATAAGATTCTCATATCAAGAGAGAGAAAATGCTCTCAGAATTAGAATGGGAGCCCAAAGCCAGGAGTCACCGTGAGGATATATGGGGCAAGGCCTTAGACGTGTGGTATGGTCACAGAACATTTACTTAGCCCAAGGCCCGGCCCAGGCCCAGGCCCCCAATTGCATGCTTTTTTTGCCAGTTAAACATGGCGTCGGGAAAGTGAAGGAAGTGGGTGTGAGGAGAGAGCAAGAGGCTTCATAATTATGGATTGATTGGACAGAGAGAAAGAGAGGAGATGCGAAGAGAGATCTCCGCATTTGTACTTCAGCCAAAATGGCTTCTAGTCTTCCTCCTCGCTGCTATTCTCCTCTTCTTCGCCTTTTCCCTCAATCTCCAGGTACTCATCGATTTCTTCTTGATTTTGTTGTGTTTTCATGTCGTTGTTGGGCTCCGATTCATGAAATTGTGGGCAAGGAAGCTCAATTAAAATGTGGGATCGTCCCCCATCTCATTTTTTCTATAAATCCCATATTCTGCATCGAGTAAGGGTTTCTGGGTTCTGAGTGTTTCACTCTTTATTTGTTCGGATAACAAGATCATGCCGTTACATAAAAATTTTGACCTGATGCCCAATTGTTCTTGTTCCCAAGAATTTGATGCTAGTGACTTTGGCTGGTGATATAGTATTTGTAGTTAGCTAGTTGTGCTCTTGGCCACATATAAGTGGAGTTCTAACCCAATGCCTGAAGTGGGTGACATATATGGATCAGCTAAAATGATGGAAATTAGACTTCTTTCTTTGATTCCGTTGTTTCATCTGTTAAGTAAGGGATTCTATGCTGACTGGTACTTCAAGATTTACATGGGAATTTTCCCATATATACAAATCCTAACTCGCTTGTACTAACACATGTTCTTGTTATTCCTTCCAAATATTGGGATATGTGGTGGCAGTTTGAATGAATTAAGCTGAATCTGTCTTCCTCCTTTCATGTGCAGTTCCTTCAAAGGGTTGAAGAGGAGCCTGAAATTACTCATAGAGTGTTCTTGGATGTGGACATGGATAATCAGCGATTAGGTACATTGCGGTTTACTTCTTAACTTGGCATCAGCCTGCAATTCTACTCCATCCCTCCGCCGCCCCCCCCCCCCCCCTTTTCCGTTGCACAAGGTGGAGGGGTTAGGTTTGATTTGTGTAGAGATAAATACACAGCCTTGTGACAAGGAACCGTCATCTTCTTTATATTAATATTGGAGTTGTGAATTCAATGGAAGAAGGGGGGGGGGGGAGGATATGAAAAAGAACTGTGGCCTTGTTTTAGGTTTCCAGGAGTAAGAAAATGTGTTGATATATTAATCATTATGATAATATATTTAGGGAACTAACTATTGGATTTTACATCCTACATTTGTTTGGAGTGTTGCCAAAGCTATAATGAGCTTCTCCTTTTTGTTTTTTTTTTTCCTTTGTTTGCGGAGTTCAGTGTCCCCCACCAAAAAAAATCCCTGTTCTCCAGGTGTATGACTAGATATAGCAAAGGATCCATATAATAATTAAGTGTGAGGGTGTTTTCATGTGCTGTATCGATTACTTACATGAATTGAAGGGTGTTATTGAATATTGAAGGATAAGTGGAAGGTTTTAGTTCAACGTTGATGTGAAGTAGTTCCAGCATAGAAATACAGGTATGAATTGGAAGCTAAAAACTAGCAAAATGACAAAGTGTTGATTGGCATTTTGTTTTAGGAGGCTCTTTTATCTGATGAATGAAACAGGATTGGTGCAAGTTCTCATATTTAGCTGCTGCTTGTGCCTTCACATTTGAGAGGGACAAGTTGGGTCATGATTAAGACACATCATATTATTTTGCTGTGTCTTGCTATGAAATAGAGGGGAGTGGAACATGAATTTGCCAGCATAATTAGGGAGATAATGGCCTGTCTACTAGTTTTGACTTGGCATGGTAAGGCTGCATAAATTCTAAGTTTCTAACTTCCCTAGACCCTCATTGGGTGATGGTGTTATCAGTAGTAAATCATGGCTTTGTTAGACTTGAGAATGGATCCAATTGTCAGTACACTATGTTTACTTTGCATTGTTTCAAACGATGCCAGCTGTTTGTTCTGGGGTTAACCCCATGCAGAGAGAGGTCAAGGAAGTATTTGGTGGATTGACTGGATATGATATAAACTGTCTGCTGTCCATTTGTGCAAGTCGTCATTTTTGTTTTCAAGAAAGAGATGGAACGGTGGCCATTTCATAGACTTGTTAGTTTGAGATGGAGCGTTTCATGAAGTCATCTACTACTGGAATAGTTGCATCTTTTCCAGGCATTCTTAACTGGCTGGTTGAGTTCAGATGCTTCCAGTCGGAATAACATGAGCGTCTGTTTCAATGATCTTTGATTTTCTTGACGAGTACGCTGTTATAGCTAAGTGAATTAATTTGAAGCTTGACACCCTTGCGCATTTTTTCCATCATTAGTATTTACTTTTCAGTCTTGTCTCCTCACTGTGTCAATATGAGAATTCACTTTTCCAACCCAGCTTAATGGTCCTTGTTAAGTAGCAAAAGTTGGTTCTATAATTGTGTCTTATAAGTTGCATACTCCTCAGAGAGGATGTGGGCTGAATTTAGCGTCTCGTGGTGATTGCTGGGGAAATGCACGATGCTTTGGCTGCAATTGTCAAATAGTGGAGAAAATTTTACATTCATCACGAAATGCTCAAATTAATTTCTGTTTACTGTGTTATACAAGATCTGTTATCTTGAATGATGCTTATTGCTTCCCAATTTTACACAGGTAGGATTGTGATTGGATTGTTTGGCAAAGTTGTTCCAAAAACAGCTGGTAAGTATCTGATTGACTGATTGTCCGTGAGTGTAATCAGCTTAAACTAGATCCTGGATCTATGATCTGTCACAGTGTGGCCCATGCTATCGCTGTTGAGGTGTTGATGATTGCTGCAGTTTTTGACCCTTCATGGTTCAAAATTTATGTGTTATTGCTAATGATACCTGCCGTTGGCTGTGTCTTATGGCTCAAGCCTGATGGACACTCGTGCATTCAGTTCAGTATAATTCTTGCCATTTGCCAAAGATGAAACCTATGCTCCGGAATGCTTTTTTTTTTTTGTTTATTCCTTGGCATAAGGGTTATATCTTCGGTAAATTGTATTGAATTCAAGTTTGTCTTCTGTCATTGAATCTAACTTTTTCTTGTCCCTTCTTTTTAATTCCTTCCAGAAAATTTCAGGGCTCTGTGCACTGGTATGTCATTCGCTCCTCATAGGAATTATGTAGCTGTCTTCTGTGTTCTTTTTCTGATAGTTGTTTTCTTACCATAATATCCTGTTTGTGGAAACAGGGGAGAAGGGTAAGGGCATCAACGGAAAACCTTTGCATTACAAGAACACACCCGTCCATCGTATAATTCCTGGGTTCATGATTCAAGGAGGTGATATTGTTCATGGTGATGGAAAGGGTGGAGAGTCTATATATGGTGGTACCTTCCCTGATGAGAATCTCAAAATAAAACATTCACATGCAGGTTTATTCCGATGGACCCAGCTTAATACTCCTGTATTCATGTGCACTTTAGTTTTTGTCATTTGATATTCTGGTGCTGATGTCGTGACTTTGAATGTGTTTGCAGGAGTTGTGTCTATGGTGAATACAGGACCTGATTCCAATGGTTCCCAGTTTTTCATTACTACGGTAAAAGCTAGTTGGTAAGTTAATTCATACACTGCTTCCCCCTGCAACTGCACCAAACAATGTATCTTACATAGAGAACAAAATGGAAGATTATGAGTTATTCAAAAGCAACCGTTTGTTTCTCAAAGACAAGCATCAAGAGCCTTTTGTTCCTTTGAATCCCCGATTTTTGTTCTTGGAAATGACACCTTTATGCTTCTGTTATGGGTTAATCAGTAACTGAGTACGTTCTACGACAAATGCCCTCCAGGTTGGATGGGGAGCATGTTGTGTTTGGCAAGGTTATACAAGGCATGGATACAGTATACGCGATTGAAGGAGGAGCTGGAACTTACAGCGGGAAACCTAGGAAGAAGGTGATCATCGCTGACTGTGGGGAGATACCTAAGAGCAAGTGGGATGAAGACACGACAAAACTTTACTAGAGCTTCATACCATGACTTAGGCTTGTAGTATGGTAGTTCACTAGTCCTTTTTTCCCTGTTGAAAATGTTGTATGTAATGTATCATAAACGAACGAGTGACTAGCGGAAATTGAGCTCACTGAATTGCGCATCTGGTCGTCCTGACAGTAGCATACTTTGATTTTGCTAGGACACTTGATTATTTTATTTTATGAATTTTGGAATCCCAACGGCAATAAACTGACGGCGTTGGGCAGAAGGCGGGAGCTATCTTCCCCCGCTGCTTTTGCGCGTAACTTTTTACGTGGCGCCATCCCGTTACGCCGCGTAATTCGGACCTCATTTTGCTGGCAACCGCCTTCCCTGTTGCATTTCCTTCGCCGTTAATCCAAATCGAATCCATCCCTTTAAATTGCATTTATCTCTCAATCTTCGAGAAGAATAAATCAGTCAATCAATCTGCGAATTATCCAGTAATTCACAAATCAACTATTCAACCACCATGACTGATAGCAGCTCATCTAATCCTCAGCCACCCTCCGCCGTGGACTCCGCCGAGGAGCTCCTGATAAGAATCCCATCGGCCATCGTCCACCTCGTCGACAAGGAACAGAGCATCGAGCTTGCTTATGGCGACCTCGAACTCATCCTCCTCCGCCAAAACGACGCTGCAGTGGTCGTCCTAGCCCGAATCGGGGACCAAATCCAGTGGCCCATCACCAAAGACGAAGCCATCGTCAAGCTCGACGATTCCCACTACTTCTTCACGCTTAATACCGAAGATGCAATCTTGAACTACGGCCTCACCATCCCTTCAAAGGGGCAGGAAGCTCTGCTCGAGGAGTTTGATGCAGTTTTGGATAAGTACAGTGGGTTTTCAGAACAGAGGGTGGCCGGAGCGGAGGGTGTAGAGTGGTGGGTGGCGGCCAAGGAGGCGGCGCCAGAGGAGTTGGAGAGGGATGAAGAGCGGAGAGAGAAGGTGGAGGAGAGCTCCGCAGCGTACTGGACCACCCTGGCGCCTAATGTGGAGGAGTATAGTGGTCGTGTGGCGAGGATGATTGCGGCGGGTTCGGGACAGGTGATCAGGGGGATATTGTGGTGTGGGGATGTTACTGCAGAGAGGCTCAAATGGGGGAATGACTTCTTGAGGCGCCGCCTTGGGAAGAGAGAGAATGCCCAAGTTAGTCCCCAGTGCTTCCGACGAATTGCAAGGTTTCATCTTTTTTTCCTTTTTTGAACATTTCCTATGTTCATATGTTATGATTATACAGTAAAGAGAAATGAGTGTGGATGTCCAGGGTGAAGAAGATGACGAAGATGTCAGAGGATGTTGCAACGGGCATTCTATCAGGGGTTATAAAGGTGTCAGAGACCATCACAGGGACGGTGGTGAACTCAAAAGTGGGCAAGAAGTTCTTCAACATGCTTCCTGGAGAAATCATCTTGGCTTCTCTTGACGGTTTCAGTATGTTCAAATCTCTCTCTCTCTCTGTGTCCGTGTTTTAGTGTATCTGTATCTATCATAAGTAAGACTACCTCTATTTAAATCTCCCTGTACCCCCTGCTATCCACACTGACAGTTGTTGGATCTTGATTGTAATTGATGATGGGTTTCCTTGCAGACAAAGTATGTGATGCAGTAGAGGTAGCAGGGAAGAAGGTCATGTCGACATCATCGGAGTCGACGACGGAGCTGATGAGAGAGAAGTATGGGGAAGAAGCAGGGAAGGCAACAAACCAAGGACTAGAAGCAGCAGGGCATGCATTAGGAACAGCATGGGCAGCGTTCAAGCTAAGGAAGGCTCTGAATCCCAAGAGGGTAGTCAAGCCCACTACTCTTGTCAGAGCTGCTGCTTCTGCTTCCCAGCCCAAATCTTCGACCTAAATCTCAACTTTCTCTGGCGTGCATAGTTACTAGTACTGTGCTTATGGTTATAGATCAGAGTAACTTTACCCACCTTATATATGTCTCTGTTTTTTGGGACATGCTGTAGATTTTCTCGGTTTCCAAATTTCATCTATATAGTAGTATGGACTCGACAATCCGTATGAATTTGGGTATATAGTAGTATGGACTTGACAATCCGTATGAATTTGGGTTGTACGGGTATTTTGCGGCAACGAATGTTGGGCTTGGGCCAAAGAGTCAAAAGAGATCTAGAATCTCATGAAAGCATGGGAAAATACTTGCCAGTGATTATATGTATCATTGGGCCCAAGAAGGTGGCCCCCTGCTCGATAAAGCCAGTGAATAAAAAAAGTTGGAATTGCATCTCCTGATGTTCACCACATCTTGAACTTCCGGAAACAAAGGGAGGGGTTCCAACTTTTTAAACAAAGAATCTTGCGCTTCCTAATTTACTCATCAAGAAAATGTAGGAGAAATAATGGTATTTGCATGTATACCACTCATGCTCTGTTTGCGTGAATGTTTGTAGGGATAATGCTGCTTAGATCTGAAGTATCTCAAGTTTCGGAAAAATGTGACCCACAATGAGAGTTTTGTTGTTGTTGTTGTTGTTGTTGCGTGAATAGTGGTACTTATGAGGAACGAAATATAAATGGTGAATAATTAATTTATATGCTGTCATTTTGTGAATGATACGTATAACTGTAATTGGAGTGCGCACTAGGAAAAGGGGGAAAGGGCGTTAGGAATTAAAGTCGGTTCTCAATCAGTGGTCACAACGTTCGAAAAGGTCACGTCTTCATTCATAATGAAGAAAAAAGACTATTATTAGTTAAAAAGTATTAAAAAGGGATTGATGTAAATCAAAAGCAACGGGCAGGGGGATCGGACTGGAGGTGGTTGAATTGAATGCGGAAGGCCCAGTGGGCCTGAAACCGCCGGAACACACTAGCCCAATTCTAACAAGTCAGGAAATATGATGGGAACCGAAGAAAGGGACGCCACATTCATGCGTTTTTGACTTTTGACCGTTTGGGTTGGCTTGAGGTGAGAGACTGTGACAGACAACCCTCCCCCCCTGCCCCCAACCCCAAAAACCAGGCAGCCAATCTCAATCCCTATTATCAGCACTTCAACGACAGATAATTTTCCCAAAAAAAGGGGGGAAAAAAAGACCCGACCCAAGCCACCTTAGTGATATAGTGTGCATTTGTCCAATAAACTATTTTAATTTTTTTTTTCCTCACGTTACTTTTAAAAATATGTGACTTAAGGGGCATGATATACGTCTTGATCTAGATTACGAGTATCATACAATTCTCTGAGGTGACCCGGGCCCCTTACTACTGCCTACCAAGTAGCAAGAGGCCCGCCCCATCAGCACCATCCAATCCTTACCCGGATCAATGACCAAACCAATCCATCATTCCATCCGTATGTCATCTCTCTCTCTCTCTCTCTCTCCCCCCCCCCTCTCTCTCACGCAGCTAATGGGATCTTTTGTCATGTGGATGCCTCCTTCCCTTATCCTCTTCATGTCATTGTTTTCTTTTGCGTCTTTTGCTCAACTCTTACCAAACTTTTTAACTTCCTCCTGCCTTTGTTATTTTCGCTGAATTGCCCTTGCATTGCCGCTTACTGCGTACTGTCTTTTTTGTATTCTATTCCAACACTGCTCATCAAAATCAATGAAAACTTAGTCTAATCGTTAAGACTGAGGCTTTGGGTATATTAAATCTCCGATTCGATTCCTTCTTTCTTATTGTATTATATTGCCCTTTGTGACTCTTATGGACTAGAAAAAAAAAACGTTGTTCATCAGAACCTTTTAGCCTGTATTGTGTTGTTATAAAAAGAAGTTAATAAGACTAATAAAGAAGACTGCTCACATGAAATCAATGGATTGGGTTATTATAGTTTAACTCGTGCAATAATGTATTGATCAAATGTAAAAGGACAATGGAAATGACCTAAAGCTAATCCGATGTCAACGATATATATATACATACACACACACATGAGATGACATATTCGAAGATTTTATTTATAGGTGTTCCCCTTAAAGTGTTACGAATTTTGGTAATTGTCGATAAATTCTTATAGTTGTTCAAATTTTAAGATTTTTCATATACAAATTTTGAAATAAAAGGCTGACTAACGAGTGTATGGAACATCTATCTCAAACAATTAGATCTCTATATGGATAGAAGACAGTAAAGATCTATGTTGATAACTATTTATCCAATGTACAGTCCAAGTGACTGGTTTAACTTTAAGGAACAGTACAGTGGATCGGATGGTTCTTGAAAAATCTTGACTAGGGTTGGTTGGTTGGTTTGGCAAGGAAGTATGAATGGGGTTGAGTTTGGTCGGGCAATAATAGTGATTAGGTACAAACAGGATTGGCAATAATGGTACCAGAATAGCGTTAGTAACAATAGTACACATGCATGGGGTACACGGACCAAAGTTGCCCTAGCTAACCAAGACTTTGTTAGGTATACTGATATGTGTACTTTTTTGGGCGGTAAGCTAGGTCACCCTACCAATATATGCACATATGTACGTACATCCATGTTACATTATCTGATATGCAGTAGTCATTCACTTTACTAACGGTTTTGATGGTGCTAATAGTAACTTCCTTGTCACCACTTAGTACGTACAACTAAGTTTAGTTTGGTTGAACTTTAGCTTTCCTAATCCTTCCAATTAGTGACCATTGCATGTGCCCTGATTTTGATATATTCACATCACTACCAGCTATTTGACTGTACGACTTTTTGACAACCTCATTATTTGTTAACGTTACAGAACAAAATTCAACACTTCATTGATTACGGGCTCTAGTAACTGAATCAAGTCATCTCAATGAGTCCCTCGAGTTTGATTTGGTAAATGCTATATCTTTCTTGATTTGTTCATTTTAATTTATGGCATCCTATCGACCGCATATTTCGGTTTTTCAAAGGGGAGATTTTTTTTAAAAAAAAAAGAAGATTTGAAATTATTGGTGCATAAGGAACAAAGTTATGAATCTTTGGACTTGTCTAATTTGATACATGCCACAACATATGCTGTCGATAAACCATCGAATAATGCTATACATCAACGGCATAATTTGCTAGATTTGATTGTAAGCAACAAGGAATCACAGGATATGATAATAATAAGATAAAGGAAACAAATACCAAGATTTAAATGAAAACCCTAAACGGGAAAAAACCACGAGTGATGAGGAGCGAAAAATCTATTATGGTACTGATGGGAGGGTACAGAATTGATCTCATAGCGATGTAGCATAAGAAGAGATTAATTAGTGACTACAAATTTACTCAGAACACTCTCTTACAAAACAAAAATAGTAGGACTAATAGCTGATCAAACGGAAAAACAGCCGTCTGGATGATACAATGACGCTTGTTTTCTTGATGATGTTGTTGATGTCCTTGATGTCATTTTTGGAGCTCAAGGCTAGACCCCTTATAAAGCGATCAGTAAGGCAAGATAGAGGAAACCTTAGCAGCGTTGGCACCGCACATCACCACGGACAGTTGTTAAGACCACGAACTGAAGTGTGTTGGCCACGAATCGTGGTGAAGCCCTCTGGGACTCTGTGGAGGACAGAATTTGAGCCTCTAAACCCAACATAATTAAGTAAACTCTAATTAAAAGTGTATGTATGCAAGCCAATTAATGACTTACATGTAAATGTCAAAGATGTAGGATGCCATTCCCAAACAAATCTTACTTCATGAGGCCAAGTTCTAATGTAATATTTGGTTAAATATAACGTAATACAATCATAATTACATAATATGTGATAATCATAATTACAAATTAGTTGTTATTTATAATACTTTTTTACAATCAAGCAAGATAACTGAAATATAATTACAGACCTATTTACATTACAGTATTGTTTACATCCAATCAAACATTAGCTAACAGTAACACGAGCATTCCTTCAAAGGAAAGAAGAGGGGGTGTGGTGGGGTTGATTTAACATGAGGGTATGTACATGACTTAATGATTATGTTTGTTGAATTAATTAGATCATGATGGCATGTCAACATATGGGACCGATTAAGATAGCGTTCAGTTTAATAGTGGACGTAACCTCTTGAACAAGTTGGTGTTATTAACGATTAATAGACTACACTATAACTTGTATAAGTACGTATTGGACAAATCTGGTCAAGTGACTACCCGGTTACTGCCCGCCAATGCAATTTGTTGCCTACAACTAGTTAGGTAGGAGCTTTCCATTTGTGTGTCATTGGCCAAAAAATCAAAGAAGGCAAAGGGAAAAAGAAGACATGCTATAGCTCATTCTTGTGCAATAAATTTTGTGTTGATAGCATTTCGTGTAATTAAGTTTTTCAAAGTACAAGATATAATTGTTCTTCTTTCAACACTAAATTTTATGTCAAGATTCAGGAAGACATTCTATTCCCCCCCCAAAAAAAAAAACCAACATTCAGGAAAACAAAGATTAGTTATATACGGAGAGAATATATATATATATATATATATATATATATATATATATATATATATATATATATAGGGCCGGAAAAACACCTGTACCACCCAAAATTCATAAAACCCGCTCCAATGGGTATGAGTGGGGGTGGTGAAAATAGAAAAAAAATGGATATGAGCAGGTATTGCTAAAATCGGTATAGGTAGGGGTATGGTTATAGGTCCTACCCACCCCAAACCCTCCCTATACCCGTTTTATCAATATATCTGCCCCATACCTGTCTCATACTCGTATCATATAAAACCCATACCCGCTTGTTTAAAGTTCTAATTTATTACTTATACTTGAATATTTTGCTAGTTGTTTTGAGCTGTATGATATTCAGGACTTCGGCGGAATATTTTATTTAAAACTGTAATTGTCAAATGCTAATTTATTGCTTTGATTGGCAAACTTTTATTTGTATTTGATGTGATAAGATATGTTATTAGAAGCTTCGTGTTAATGTGACATATTGGCTATTTGATGTCGAATATGGGTACAAAATGAATTCAATTCATTTTTATCTACGTATACCCGAATAAAACACGTATATCCGGTATATCCAATGGGTATGTGTATAGGTATAATTTTACGATACCCAATGGGTATAGGTATGGATATGAGTATTCATTTTAAAAATGGATATGGATGAAGGTAGGGCTAAACCTGCTCTGTACCCGTTCCATTGCCGCTCCTAAATATGTATGTAGTCTCAAGTGATTAATTATGCATTTGTATCGGGTCAAACTATAACAATGAGGTGTAAATATGTAAAAACCTAAAAAAATATGAATAATTCAGTCTGATGAAATAAATTATACGTAAATCATTGCAGGCATTTAAGAATTAATTATTACTTAATTATCTTAATACAAATCACATAGTCGGAAATATATATCATTAAAGAAAGAGTGCGTGCTAATACTGCTGACCCACTTGAATAATATAATGAGCTTCTAGAACGAGTGATGTAACTTACTGATTACTTCATGTATAATAGTAGTGATACTTAGGGCATGGCTGTTATGGGTATTTTGCAACCACAGACCATCCAAATTGTCCAAAACCATGCCTGACTGCTCTCAACTACAAGTCACTAGTTTAAACCGCTTCAAACCGCTCCTAACTATTATTTATATGTACAGTTTTATCGTCAAGCCGATCCACACTGCTTCTAATCTCTAATTGCTACTGCTCCTATATGCTCTAAACTGCTCCAAACTGTTCCAAACCACTGACCGTCAGCATCCATAATGAACATAAATTAGGAAATTCTGTTAGAGTTTGATTGACGACGTACACCCAACCAGCTAGAATGAGCCTGATCTTAAAAAACTGTGCTTTGACAAAAACCAAAAAGGGGGGCCACTGGCCAGCCAGGGCTGATAATTTTGTTAAGTTAGAGAAAGAGGGGCCATTCAAGCTAAATTTCCTCCAAGCGTGGCATGGGGCCGGGCCATGCATTCTTCAATTCCTACCCCCTTCATAATTTCAACTACCGTACGTTAGTTGGTTATTAATTGGTTAACAATTGACACACTACTGTGTGATTCGATTGGATGCTACATCACATTGCTATTTACTATTGATTTTGCCTTTTCGAGCATTCAATCAGGTTCGATAATAGCTCAATTTAAATGATCTTGCTATGTATATGAACCAGTTTTTTTAAAAATTTTTTTCTATCTCTAGTAGAGCTGTATGAGTTTGAGAAGACAGGGTGGATTATGTGGGCATGGGACAAGGTGTGTTTGCGATATATAATGGACATAAATTTGAAATTTGTTTTTTAAAACAAAATTTGGTCAGAGTTCACGTAATAGGTCATATATGTCTTCAAAACCTATTTTTACTAAAAACTTAAGCTGATGACTGAATATCCACCAATTGATTTATATTCTAAGACGTTCCTCATAGGAATTATAACCTCTAGGCTTAAAGTATGCATGATGCAAAAACTCCTCCTCACCTTGCCCATAATTAATATAAGGAGTGTTGAGATTCAAACTTGAAATATCTCGCTGAGAAAGACTTTGATACCATATTTAAGAATCATTTTACCCAAAAGTTTAAGCTGATATTGAATAATCTAAAACATGCTCATACTCTAACAGTATGTAAGTATATATTGTGGTTGGACATGCAACGACGACAACAATCTTAACAATGCCCAATATTGGTGGATGCAATTTGAGTACGTTAAGTAATTTGTGGATTTAGACATACATTTTTTAAATAATTTTTTGAGCAACGTGGGTTCATTAATTTATGCATGTTGGTCTTTTGTCTAGGAAGTATGTAAACCAAAGGGTGTAACTAAATAATAAGACCAAATATATAAAGTTGAACTAATCTAATAATGTATGTATACACTATAGCTAATATTATGGAAATGAATTAAGGGGAGTAGTTATGAATGAGGGGAAAGAAAGGAAAGGAGGAGATGAGAAAAGAGGCGTGATGAGCTGATAAGATGAGAAGATGCGAAAGAGACAGAATAATTAAAAGGTATTAAATTGGAGAAGCAATTGACAAATTAACTAAAAATGCAGTAAATTAATTAATTAGGAGCTGAGGATGAATTATGGAGAGTTGAGCTGAGAGCCGAGGGAGGAGATTATTGATAAAAGGATGGAGATGGAGGGGGGTGGAGCCCAGCGCCGCAAACACCGCACATGATGATGACCATGAAGGAGGTCGAGTCGTCGAGACTCGAGATCATATGTCGTTATGTAGTAATAATTAATTCAAATGAAATGACATGTATGCCTTTTAGAAATAAGGTATAGGTTTAAATCTCCTTAGGAATATCGAAAAATTTTACTTACCTTTGTTCTTCATAATTTATTGATTTAAAATCTACTTATTAACAACACCAAATTAACAAATTAAATTAATCCATCTTATGATCACATATATATATATATATGTTAGATCTAATTAATAGATTGGAGCCACGCTCTGACCCGTAAAAATGAGGGTTAGAGTCAGTATTTTTTGTTTCTGATCTAGTCCAATTCTTAAATTGAGGATACCCGATTATGATGAGGGTGGAATTTTGGTAGAAGTTTTGAGCCTCTGACCTGACCTGCTGACCCTCACCTTTTTAAATTAAAGTTTAAAATCAAAATAAGATACTTTGAGTTTCATTTGTTCAAAACTTTTTCACTTTCTACTTTCGTATCTCCGCTTAGCCTCCCTCTTTCAAATCTCACTGACTTGTAACATTCTAACGCTCCTTCTTCGACATTCGGAGTAGTCGTTTTAATGAACTAATCATTTTAATCACTAAATTACATATTAGAATGCTTGTAATTGCAATACATTTCATTGAAACGCTATATTATCGTTTGATATTTTATTTTGTAAGATGTTTAATGTTGAACTTTATAATGAAAAGGAAACTCGGTAAAAAATCGCATTTTCTATATCGAGAAGATTTGAGTGTCGGATCTAATCCGGTGATCCGAGGGTACCCGCTGTCAGGGTCAATGGTATGACGACCCGCATGAGGAAGGTTGAAAAAATCCTATCTGCAGACCCTCATAAGTCATAACCCGATATCCGACCCTCAATTTGATCAGGTTTAATATATATACACACAATTAAAATTCTTATAATAATGGAACCTGGAGACATAAGAAATTAGATAATTATATTTTATATTGGTAAGGTTGAAATGCAATGCACTGTACTACTATAATTGGAACCCCAAAAAGGAATGGAGAATGGAGAAAGGAGATGAAGAAAGAGACAGGTAGGGTTACCTACAGCCTACAACTACACCTACAAGGGGCATGACTTTTCTCATGCATGTGATGTTGGTGAGAGTTGAAGGTTTCATGTATTTATAAGATAATAACTCAATAATTAGCCCATCGGAAAGAGAAAGATACAACAATAATAAATTAAAACGCTACAATAACACACACTATTGTATGTGCATTATATAATTAGCCTTAATTAATTGTCACACAATTCTCCCAAAACCAAGAGAAAATAATAAATAAATACACAACGAAAGTAAACAATTGATGTTTATATCATACCCGATGGATCGGAAGCTTCTACTGTGGTCTACCTAACCCATTTGAAAAGGGTGATTGGAGAGACAGTGAGACGTTGAAAAAGCAAAGCAAAGTGCTCTTTTCTGTGTAGGAAGGGCCACTGTTTGAGTTTCAGGATAATTCATATATAATTCATTGTATTCTTTGATGAATTCGTCTTTTGTCCTTGTTCATAGCTTGTGGTCATGCACCTTTGCCTTTCAATTCCTGCACGTACTTTAGCTCATTACTAACTACCTAAGCTAGCTAGCCCTACATGGTTTCTCTCTCTTTTGGGTTTACAGTTTCAGATTTCTACGTTACTCCTCTTTATTAAAGAAGATGGATACATGTAGATCAAATCTTCAATCTCACAATTATGATCATATAGGACGATGCTTATAATATCATGTATAACTATATGTAATATGTATGGCCACCACTGGAACATTCTTTCCAAGACCGAGAGAGTACTTTTTTTTTTGGTTGTTGGAAGGGGGGGGGGAGCCCCCCATGGCTCCGTACAAGTCTGGCTCTGTAGAATTTCGACTTTGATTATATATATTGTACATATAGAAATAGAAGTTCATCATTTCAAAATCTACGTAACTATTGACTCATGCATGTTTGTCATGTAAGAAACTTTTAATTCATGTATACTTACGTATTTTATGAAATATATACTCTTAAATGTGATATACAAACTGAGGGGGATGAGGGGAACATTAATTTCACTCCCACACACCGCACCTCCAATACTTTAATCTTCTCTTCAACCCTTATCTAGAGCCAATAGAAGCAACACAAAGATCCTTAATACGTTCACTCCTGTTCTCTTGTAGGAAAATTTACTATATGGTGTTGAATAAATTCATCATCATTAGGGAAATTCACTCCCATGTTCTTTTGAGCAAATTCTCCTTATTCGTATATCAAACTTTGTCATTAATTTTCTATCTCTTCCTTGATATTCAAACATAGCTATGATCATTATTGAATAATATCTACAAATTTTGTATGTTTATCTTTTATATATATACATATATATATATATATATATATATATATATATATATATATATATATATATATATATATATACTAAACGTATTTTAATATAAACTTTGTTGTATAAGATAATTTGGTGTGCACGCTACTTTTTCTACAGCCCGTTCTTTTTTACGAAAAAAAAATCAATTTTTGAGATAAAGTTAATGGATATATACAAATTAAAATTTTCTACAGCTAAAGGGAGTCATCCGCGACTCAAAACTAGTAAATTCAGGGGAAAAAAACATGGTGTTAGGTGCTACTGACTAACGAAAACCAAGAGGCAGCATCATGAAAATTGAATTGAGGGGTCATACTCAATTGCTCATTGGTTGGTCAACCAAAATATGTCCATTATTGAGATGAAATGACCAAGATAAACAAACTTGCATGGCGGTTCCAAATTAAAATTTTCATTAGCTGTTAGAATTCTGGACACCACCTAGCTAGCTTAGCTAGCTAATCTGGCTAGCTGGGGCTGATTTTGTCTGGATGAAACTTAAATTAGGGGGATAAGTAATCATCATTGCCCAAATTAACCTTCATTTTGGTTGGTCCCCATGGCCCATTGGTGACTTGTTCATATGTACCAATAAACTTATGTGTGTGGTTGGATTGAGAGCTAAGGCGTTTTATTAATTAGTTAAAACTTAAATATATGGTGTAAAATTAGTTTCAAAAAATTTAAAATCATGCCAGCATGGAAGAGATCGAGCTCTCTGCTTGCATTAGTACTTGCAGGAGTACAAGTATCTACACCTAAATATCCTGAAACCCTATGAAAGCACGATTTATATTGAAAGTTATTGTTGCATACAAGTAAATTAAAGGAGCTGGTTAGGGAAGACAGGGAGTAAGTCAATCAGCTCAACACAATTTCATTTTTTGTTGAAGAAATCAGAATATCAATATAATTTTATGTGGAAGTAGGATATGTTGAATTGATAGTAATTGATTTGTTAAATATTAATTCCTCATCAAGCAAAGAACCGGCAATGGATAATCAATTTTGGGAGTGACTCATTGACTTATGAAAGGGTAGGTAGGGAATTAAGGGCCTTCAATTCACATTCTAATTACAAGTCCACATCGACTTGAAACCACGCAGGACCAAAATGTTGTTACTAACAACTTTCCCCCTATATTAATCATACGTGTACTCCATCTCCATATATCCATTTTAGAAAAGAAATGGTCGTGTTGAGTTCATAAAAATTTCCAAGAGAATACTATTTAGTGCATTAAATTTTTATTAATTTCAAAAAGGGAAATAATTTTAAATACTTATAATAATTAAAAAGGACTTTATTTTGAGTCTTTCATTTAAAAAGATTTATAAGTAATATTGGATTTAAATAATTTGAACTATGGTGAGTTGGTTGCTAATAATTCGAATTATTTACAAAAAATCTTGCAGCGCTCCTTACTTTGACGACCCAATTTATTTTCAATAATCTATAATCAAAAAATTGTTTTTTTTTTTTGGCCTTAATTTCAACTCACTTACTGCTTGCTTATATAAATTATTTTTTATGAAATTATCTTAAATAAATTGTTTTTTTTCCGTCTAGTAGATTACAGTGCGCCCCTAAGATTATTGTAATTTTGTTTAATTCCATTTTGTTGGTGTGAACTGTGAAAAAAGGTTTCTATTTAGGCTCTAAAATGATGGGCAAACTAACAAAATTAGATGAGATGTATAAAATTGTATGATGTGATTAATTAGTAGGAGCAAAGAGTACAAGCATCCCCCCCCCCAACTCTCTCTTGGCATTCTTAATCAAAAGGACAGGTTGGTTGGATGTTAATGTATGCAATTAATTATGATTAGGTAAAATTTCATCGTAAATTTGTTATTAGGTAGTTTCATCACGCGATTGCAATGAGAACATTAATCTTAATTGGTGTTTTCTTGATGGTTTTTGCTATAATTAATATATCATAATTGTTATTTAATTTTACAAAATTTTAATGCATATTTAACCAATAGTTACCCGGTGACAATAAGCCAGCATGCTTTGTTGTCTCAGCTTTTCTTGTTGTACTTTGTGTTCCTCCTCCCCGCTCCCTAAACCCTAATTTTGTATTCCTTCTCGCTGTTCTTGTCTAATTTGTCGAGGTGTGCTGCTGGCCAAATTATCATCAGTAATAAGTTTATTTTACTTTCATTTGTTAGGTTGATTCTAATTTCTAGTGCTACTGTTAGTTTATTTTAAAAAAATCTCTCTCCTTGTGAGAGTTAGGTTTCTATCCTTCTTATGAGAGTTAGGGTTTCTTTTCTAACTTCTTGTGAGGGTTAGGATTTTCCTTTATAGGGTTTTGATTTTTGCCTTTTGTGCGAGTTATTTCTCTTCTCTATTTGTGTAAGTTTGATCATGGTTAGTGAGTCAGTTAGGGAGTATTTTTTCGATTTATCAGTTTGTTTCATTGGACTCGATTAAGAACAATTCAATAATAAAAGTTCAATGGGTAGATCAAGATGATATTTCTTTCAAGATAGATCAGTTATAATACATAGATACCTGTTCTATATATGAAGTTATACAATAGCTCACCGATGTTCAGGAAAGACAAACTGAAGTCAAAGAACACGGTTTGTGGTCAGAATGATGCTACAAGTATAGAACTGGTCAGAAGTATATTTACAATTAACTTTGCTAAAATAGTGATCTATTTTGATATCTTAGATTTATATATTCTTGTTAAAAAATTATCAATGTAAACGTCGCATGATGACTTTTCATTAATGAATTTTTCCTATTAAAAAAAACCTAATAGTTTAAACTTTTTAATTGAAATAGTTTTTGAATATAATATTTGCGTCATTTTAAAAAGATTGAGATATGAGACTCAATACAAATTCGAGTAATCCAAGATAAAAGGACCAACCTACGTACAAACAGTCTTGTATGAGAGGTTTGTTAAAGTATAAAACCTTCCGTGAACGTTTAACCAGGAACTAATTAAACTTGTAACTGAAAACAATAATAATAAAAAATATCACATATGGTATATTAATGCATGCAATAATTTAATACAACATTGGGAATTAATCGTGTTTATTTCATGCTTGCCGTGATGAAGTGTTGTCTTAGTTTCATACTGTTACTACAATGTAGTATGCATGAAATGAGACTTTTAGCTGCTCTTATAGATGATGTTGATTACCACAAAAAAGTCAATTAGCTTAGCTGTTAATTAACCGAATAATTAGATTAATAGTACAATTGGTAAATCGAATTTTCTTTTATCAATCATAATGCATCAGATTAGTAGTTAGTTGTTGAGGTGGTCACGAGTTTGGATATGATTGGAGTGTTGAGGTATTAGACATCCTAGTTTAGTAGTTAGGCTTAAATCATCTACTTTTAGTCTAGCCTGCTATTAGATTAGACTAGATTGCATCATTAATTTATAGACTAAGGATAGTAAGAGGACAAAATCTACTGTTAATCTGCTTATAATGCATCACATTAACAACTTGACTACTCCTAGAAGCTAATTTATGGGATGTTAAATGATGGGAACTTAAAGCTAATCTACAGTAAAGTTAGTCTTGATTACATGAGCGATCTCTTTACTTATAGCAATTTTTTTTTTTTTAACATTTAAATCTTTTCTGAAGTCGATAAAAGCACAACTCATTTTAAATGTTGTTATTGTTACGTTGACTAATCATTTCAATAATATTCGAGTCTTGTGAATGAAAAAAATCTGCGATGGGAAAGCTCTATTTCTTATTGGGCGAATAGTAGCTCGACTTCAGTGAAATGGAGAATTCAAAATCATTTCAATAATATCCATTTAATCTAATTTATGCCGATTTTCACATGTAAGGGTTTATTTTTACAACACACATGGTTTTATAAAATTGACAAGTATTATTCTCCAAAAAAAAAAAATGCAAGTGAACATAGACATGTTATTCCATGCCATCAATATATTTTCCTTTCATGAATACTAACTAGTGAAATTATTAGTCACACTTTCATTACTGTGGATGAACAGGGAGCCTTTAATTTGGGTAATGTACATCGTACAATTAGGAGTGTGCACTCCCACTTGCCACGTATATATATTTTTTCAACATGTATTTGTCATATAGACAATTTTTAATATGTGGCGCTGACGTGGTTTATGGAAGTATATACTCTTAGTAATATGATATAGGCTTTGTTTAATTTGGTTTAACTATTAGCTTTCCACTATTTATATTAGCTGTTTGTAATTAGCTGTGTTATTAGGCGGTTTGTCTAAATTATTTTTTGAAAAAAATATTTGATGATTTAGTTGTTTTTATAAAAGATATGAAAGAAAGAAATTAATCTCAAAGACTATTAGTTTAAGTTTTTTGAAAATTAAACTATGGACCAAAAAGCTTACTTAAAAAGCCATTTTTATTTTTAAAATCATTGACAAGGTTCAAGAAGCTATTTTGTCAACACCAAAATTATTTGTTTGATCTAATTGAACGACTAATTTTGCACCAGAGCAAGCTAATTTTTTTGGCTAAAGATTCCCCCCCCCCCCCCCAAAAAAAAAAAAAACAAACTATTTATCTGAGACCCCTATAAACTGCCCTGCCCACTTTAAAAGGACTATGTCTTTCTACTTTTAACAAATATTATTAAAGTTAAATATAGTATCATAATATTTATTGCTTTCTCAAAAGTACTCCATGCTGTATTTAATTATTTTCTGTAGTATTTGAATTTACTTTCCATGTATGATATATTGATATGGCAAATTATTATGTACACTCGGAAACACATGCTCTCATATATATTTTATATATATTTTTTGGAATGTATTTGTCATATATTTTATATTTAAATATATAATTGCTGATGTGTCATATGGGAGTACAAATACTCGAGTGTATGATATAGGCTTTGGATTGATATGTATATATAGTCTAAAACCACAAGTAGTCTACAACAACTCCCCCCCCCTTCCTTTTATGTGGGCCCCATTGATATAGGATTTACGGAGATTCAGATGTATGTAGTCTTATCTCTATAAGTATCTTTATCAGTAGATAGATCAATTCTAAGGAACCAAAAAAATAAATAAAAAACATAGAGAGAAAACATAAGTAAAGTTGAAAATCTTTTAAAACACATAAGGTAATATAAACATCGAATACTAATATCAATAGAGTCAACTATTACCCCCCAAAAAAGATAAGCATCACATATATACAAACGAAAAGTAAATGCAGTGCGAGCTACCTAAGATCCGTAACCTTGTTCATATACCTCCAAAACTCCTTGCTAGACCAGCTTAGTCTAACTTCTCTCATTTTATCCACTATGGGCGATACTCCTACCTTTTCTCGAATTAATTCATTGATGTTCTTATCCAATTTTGTACGACCAAGTGTCCACCTAAGCATCCTTATCTTGGCAACCATCGTTCTTTGGACTTTGGGTGTTCTTATCTAGCTCACACCTCGACCTATGTAGCATGTTTATCTAATCATTATACAGTAAACTCTTGCCTTTAACCTTGTTGGGATGTTATTGTCTTACAACACTTCGAACACATTCTTCCATTTTTGTTATGCCACTATTATACGATGAACAATGTCATCATCAATATCTTTATTAACTTGTATGACAGAATCCAAACATTTAAACTTTTCAACCTTCAGTATTGCTATATATATGACCAATACTGATTTTCTTTGTTGTTCGTTCCTACGTTCACGTCATTGAACTAACGTTTTAAGTATTTAGTTTTGAAACTAGACCTGACAAATTAATCATTCGATTCGGGTAGGAGTCATCATATTATATACTAGTAAATCAGGACCCAAGTTGGATGTCATATATAATCTACCACTAATTACAAAAGAGTCCAAGAGATTACAAGGAGTTGTCAGCAACGAGTGCAAATCTCTCCATCATGCCCTTTCCTTTTCTGATTTTTAGCCCCTACCCCCCAAAAACAAGGTTAAGACAACCCCCCCCCCCCCAAAAAAAAAAAAAATTCAATAATAAACCCAAAAAATCTCATTTCATTTCTAAGCTTCTGTAATCAAAAGCACCATTAGTTCTCAACCCCAAGAAATCATAACCAATGCTGCTCCCAATACCATTACTGCTGCTACCACTACACCCTCCAATATTTTTACTGCAATTGCAATCTTTGCTTGATTTCAACCCTAAACTGCAAGTGAAACAAATTGTTGTCCCTGTTTTTAAGGGTTCTGGATTTTCTTGATAGGGAGGGCTAATTCTCAGCTCAAGATTCAAATCTGGGCATCTCTCTCTCATGGGCTCCTGCATCTGTTGATTCATAATTTCATCCTTGAAACCCAGAAATTCTTCTTGCTTGGGAGTTTTAATCGGAGTAGAAAATGAGATTGTTTTTGGTGGAGGAGGTGTTGGTGATGTTGCTGGTGTTGCTGATGTTGTTGTTGAAGAATCTGGATGAGATGCAACCTCATTGAGAGGCCTATGAGTAACAGGGTCGATTCCCCTGTTTAGAAGCTTCCTCTTGATGTGGGTATTCCAGTAATTTTTTATCTCATTGTCTGTCCTCCCTGGTAATCTCCCAGCTATTAAGGACCACCTAAGAAAACAGATCCATAAGAAACTCGTTAGAAAGCTTCAATTTTACTCAGTGGGCATCTACAATTTTACCAGAGAATTCAACAAAGAACAAAACTTTGACTCATTTGGGTCTTAAACTCTTAATCATGGTCAAATGTGAGACAAGACAACAACAATTAACAAAACCCAACGAAAACCCATTAATCTTCGCCAAATTTCACAACATGAGTACCAATAATTTCTAGTAGATCAGCTAAAAAACACTCGAAAGAAACAAACTTTGATTCAATCGGGTTTTAAGCACTTAATCATGATCAAATGCCAAAAATGACGACAACAATTAACAATACCCACCAACACCCATCAATCTTCTCCCAATTTCACAACACGAGTGCCAATAATTTTAACTAAATTAGCTAAAAAACATCAGAAAGAAACAAACTTGATTTGTAACACAAGCAGTGTGACTTAACAATACCCACCAAAACCCGTTCATCTTCTCCCAATTTCACAACATAAACACCAATAATTTTACTTAATTGGGTGGACAACATTAGAAAGAAACAAGCTTTGACTCATTTGGGCTTTAGACTCCTAATCACTGTCAAATGTGAAAAAAGACCACAACAATTAACAAAACCCACCAAAATCCATTAATCTTCTCTCAATTTCGCAACATGGGTACGAATAATTTCAACCAAATTGGCCAAAAAACCAATAGAAAGAGACAAACATTATTCATAACACAAGCAACTGACTTACTTGTTACCCAGAAGGCTGTGCAATTTGATGATGAGTTCATCTTCTTCTTCAGTGAAGTTACCCCTCTTGAGATCAGGTCTGAGGTAGTTAATCCAACGGAGGCGACAGCTCTTCCCACATCTGAGGAGGCCGGCGGCCTTAGGAAGAGATCTCCAGCAACCCTCACCGTGGGCCTTGATGTAGGCAATCAGACGATCATCTTCTTCTTTTGTCCATGCTCCTTTGTTAGTATGAGCCTTTTCACAACAAGGGGACCTCCCCATTTTTTTCTCTCCCTAATTTGATCTCTGTTTGTTTGTCTGACTCTGTTTTTTCTTTAAGAAAAACAGTTCGGATGGAATAATAATCTTAAATTGGTATGGGTAGGAGCACTTTATGCTAGTTATCTTTATATAGATATAGATAGTGGGTCTCTGTTTTTTCTTTTCTTCCTTCGCTGATTTTCTTCCGAAGATGAGGAAAGCTAATTGTGGGAGACGGCCTGGAAGGAGTTTTATAGGGTTTTGACATGAGAGAGAGAGAAATGCTTCTAGATGTGAGTTGGTGAGGCAGGTTAGAGAGGGGAGTGGCTGGTGGGGTATAGGGGTAGCTCTTTCATCACATTACTATTACCATCATTTTTTAATTTTAATTTTATATTTATAGAAATAAAAAATATTTAACAGGAGTGAAAAAGGACATTATTAACAAGAAGGTAACCTTCAGTTAGGTGTAAAGTGAGGATTAGACATTTTATTAGATTCTTAATTATAAATTAATCTAGCAGGTGTATAATTTAAGGAAGAAAGGGGGGAAAGATAAATATAGGTACTAGGTATAAAGGGAAGGGAGAGTCGAGTCAAGACAATTTGTGAGATCTCTCTCTGTCTCTCTTGCTTTTTCTCTATCTAAAAAGCTGGGAGGCTGGAGCTACTTTTTGTTCATCATAATAATAATAATAATAATAATAATAATGATAATTAAGAAAAAAGGAATTTAGTTAGGCCTTCAAAATCCCTCCCAAACATCACCAGACCAACAAGTACCAGAAAACATGTTATTTTATTGATTGCAGTTAGAGCTAACCCCTATTTGGGGGGGTCCCTGTGGAGATGTTCCAAATCTTTTCATTTCTTTTGTGTGTTAAAAAGAAATTTAGGTACATTCCAATCTAAACTGCTTATTTAGAATGACAGCCGTTGCCCAAATCATTAGATACACCATGAAAATTATACCAACGTTACTCGCAAAATCTGCAAACAAATTCATTTGTCAATTGTGCATAATCTACCTCCTGTTCCGATGTTATACATTTGATCATTTTTCCTCTTGAATTATTTTTTTTTAAAAAAAAGGACGACGTAGATTTCTATAATCTTTTTTGATGAAACATTAGATAAAGCAAGAGTTTAGATTATAAATTGAATTTATTAAGCCATATATGTACACATACCCCCCAAAAAAAAAACCCGAAAAAAAAGAAGAAAGACAAAAGGGGGCAGTTTAAAATTGAACTAGTTCCTTGCCTGAAACCGAAAGCAATGGTTTTTAAATCATGATCTATATTTTCCTGCCTTATAATAATCTTATCCTCTGTATCATAAACAGAGACAGATGACATTCTCTTATCATCTCATTTCACAACACCCACCTCTTTTTTTGTTAAAAAAAGAGGAAATCGGGTGTCCTGAGAGCCATCAATCAGTTGTCCAAGACTTGGTCAAGGAATTGGTTATTACTTTAGGAACATTGATAGGGCCTAGAAAGTAGAAACATACTTTATAGTTTATACACAATAGGAAGAATTTTTTTTAAAATTTTTGACTGAATTAAATACCACTAGTTATAGTGAAGAAAACAGGGGGAGTTGTCCATTGAATATGTCAGCAGCTCAGGTGAGACTCTGTTGCTCAACAAATTTGACAGGGGAAGAACAGAGGACAGAGAAACAGGAAGACAAAACAATGAAAAGCATCTTTGAAAAACAGGCCTTTCCATGTAACATTAGTTGAGATTGATGGAGGAAATCATGCTAATAGTAATTCATTGTTTATTTAGTGAAGTTTGGTATGAAGTGGGGTACTTAGGATAGGCTTTTGCCCCAAGTAGCAAGTAAGACAGCCAAATCTTTTTCACATATGAATTGGGAGGGAAAAGAAAATACATAAAAAGGGTAGTTGTTGTGGTTCTTTTTGTGTTTTTGGTGATCTATTGTATCATGCAATTTGGGGTTGGGGGTGGATAGAGAAAGAAGAGAGAGGGTTTTCTAGAAGGGCATGGGGTGGGGGCTGGGCCTGGGCTTCGGTTAAAAACCAAAAGGGGGAAGTAGGTTGGTTAGATGACAAAACAAAAACAGCACAAAAGGCACCATTTTTATTATTAGTTAACATCATAATGTGTTTTTTGGGTTGTTACGATACTTTTTAATTGTATGTTTGAATCTGTAGATCTAATATAATAATGTGATGAATTTAGACAAAATAGCTCGATTTTTTTGGGAATAAAGATTATGTAAATACGGGACGAATTTTTAAAAAATGAAGTACTGTAATAACTCAAGCCTGTAAATTCAAAACTGTTATACTAATAGGAGGGATGTCTCTATTATATATCTCATGTTTGGATGGTTGTTTTGTGTGGCCATTTTCTTCACCTTCCACTTTGATTGTTGTTTTAATTTTTGTTTCTAAAATTGCTCCTTGTGGTTCCCACCCTTGTGGTGCAAGTTGGCAATGTTGGTAGGGTTAGGGTTAGGGTAGGGATGGGATAGAGAGAGAAACAAGATAGAGATATCTCTTTTAGCCCACTAATTGCATTCTTGCAAAATTATTAGTTGCCCACCACCCCACCACACATGCTCTTTTTCATCTCCCTCTTCTTCAGTTGAAAACTACTTGTTCCTCTGTTCCCCCAACCCTTTACCCACAAAGTTGGTACCTATTATTCGCCCTTGATTCCCAACTCTCCTACCCTCAACTTCTTCTCTTTTGAGCTTTTCCCCTTCATCCAAGGAATTCAATAACATACCTTTGAGTTCAATGAATAATCATTTAATTCTTTTTTTTGGGTAAAAAAGAAAAAGACCTTTTGGTGTGATTGTATTGATTAACAGGCTAATGTGGCTCAAATAATACTACACTACTTACTGTATAATTATGGCCAAAAAGCATGTATAGTTTACTATAGCACCAAAAATAAGACGTACAGTTGCAACATTAACCCAAGTGAGACTCTGTTAGTGTTCTGGGAAAAGAGCCAAGAGAAATTTCACAATAACTGCGAGGGAATGCATAATACGTCTATTAAAACATAATAACGTTATTAATAATTCCTTTTTTCTTGTTTCACTACCAATTGATTTTTTTAGCATCTTTAAGTCTTGTTTACTTTTATTTGCTACTACTTTTATGAGAATTAAATAATTAAAGACTTTTAAATTTAAGATTCAATAAGACACTCTGAAGGGGACCTTGGAACAACAGTAAGGTTATATCCGTGTGACCAAAAGGTCAAGGGTTCGAGCCTTAGAATCAGCCATTGACAAAGCAGGTTAGGCTACCTACAATTCAGCCCTTGGGGTGGGGCCCTTTCCCAAATCCTGCGTGAACGCAGGATGCTTGTACATCGGGTTGTCCTTTTTATTCAATAAGACACTCTCTTTACCATTTAATTGTATTGACGATTAGATTGTATTTATGCATTGCGTAGTAACCCTTTGCTATATATATCTTGTCCAAGCGTCCAAGGTAATAGGTATGACTTTGATTTTTGATTGATGCCTCAACATGGATTCTCCCTTCAATTTGCCCCCTTTTTTTTTGTTGGCTGTGGAATTTCATTTGGTTGTTTTCTCGGGTGTGGGGAAGTTGATGCGAAAGAGAGAGAGGACGAGGTGGTGTAATTGGATTTGTTTGCATTTCACCAACTTCTTCATCCACATCTCACTGTCCATTAGTCTATTTTTGGCTTTTCTTAAGATGCTGAAATGTGTGTACCCTTCATTTTTACTGGCAAATTATTCCCTTCACCTGCCTAGAAATCTTATCTCTCTATCATTTGAACTTATCCACATCTATCTATCTATGATCTATCTCCCTTCACAGAAGAAGCTTTAGGTCAGTGAAGGAAGAGAAATTTTTATCACTGTTCAAAACCCATAATTTTGTTTTATAAAGTGGGCTAAGAAAATGATTAATTGACCTAATTAGGATGATCTTAGCTTCATGGGTTTGTGTTGCTTATCCTTGTGAACCTCTTGTTTTAATTTGAAAGATGACCAACGTTATGTGGTCAAAATCAATTAGGTATTGCAGCTCCCAAGCTAATATGCAATTATGCATGGCTACCTCATCCTCGTCTCTATCCTTAGCCGCCCTTCTACCCAATTTCCTCCACATTTTTATCTCCCAAACCACCGGCCCCACCTTCACACCCAAACACAATAAAGCAAAAAAATTGAAGGATGTCATGGACATTTAAGTCAGTCTCACCAAATAACTAATAGCTCTTATTTATTCTAGTGTTAAACATTGAATCCTTTTAAGTATATTACACCCTAGGATCAATTCTTTTTCCCTTTCCCCCTCCGTGTGATTATATCATACTGCTTTAAGCGAGTGATTTGATCCCTCCCCCCCCCCCCCAAAAAAAAACCAGTCGCATCAAGTCATGTATGACATTATATTTTTCAATCGAATAAAACTATGCACCCCTTATAAAACCATAACTCGTATCTAAGCGGCTAATAGAATTCAACGCAAAATCAACTCATGCATGTGCAAATTTCCAACCTTAACACATTTGGAAGAAGGTGAGGAACATATTAGCATATGAATATAGCTGGTTAATTTGATTAATATTGTTCATCATAGTCGTTTTTTCACCCCCAAACAAAATACCTATCTCATGACGTGAAGAGGTCAAGGAAGGATCATTATAACTTAGAAAACTGGGATAGAAAACTTAGTCTCTCTACTTACACAGGCGTCTATACAGTAATTTTACAGATATTTAGAACTCTCCAAATTTCGCAAAAACAAGATTCATCCTACGGGTTGTGGTTGTAGGAATCAGGATGGAAGCAAAAGATGTAGGGGAAGGCAAGAGAAGTGGATTAAACAGAGATGGAGGGAGGAATAACTTATAATTAGGCTAATGAAGCGATGATTGGTGATTGCCAACTCACGGGACGTGAACGCCATGTGCCTAGGCATTTGAGAGAGAGGGGGAGAGAGAGAGAGAGAGAGCGCGAGGCTTGACAGAAAAGGAATGAGAAAGGGGGTTTGAGTAGGCAGCTACCTGACACATTGGGGTTGTCCCTTTGCCCCATGTGAGAGACTGAGGGAGACCCCTCAACTTAAGCAGAAGCAAGCCCACCAATGCTCTCTCTTTTTATGCACCAAATGCCTCACGTGAATTAAGGGCCCTCTCCAATTCACATTAATGTTTCAATGTGACTTCTTCAAAGTTCAAACGACACACCCAACACCGTATCTCTTACATTAATTAAACAAACTACTAATAAGTTCCTAACAAATTAAATAGAGACGAGGACGCGCCCACATGAGACTTGCATCTCACTTATCTTAAGCCACCTAGGTCTATCAGTGTCTTTATACCTTCAAACAGAAGGGGATAGAGCTATTATCGACCAGTCTCTTAGCAGTCTAACTCCCAATCATTAATCCCAAAGAAAGATAATTAATTAAATAAAGGGCACCTGCCACTGAGAAAAGCAAGCAGATCCACGTTCATTTATCTTGCAAGGCAAACTTCCTTCGAAATGACAGAATTAAAACAAAAAAATGAAGGGGAGGGGGCTGATGACATATAAATCTCCGCTACGAACACCAAGTGTGCATCCCGCTTCAGTGGAGTATGAGGCCAAAGACCCCTGAGATATAAGTCTCCCAAAAAAAAAAAATTATTCAACATCTTCAGACAGCACTACTTGTTGTGGAAGTTCATAAAGGAGCACAAATCCAGAGCATAATGGCAGTTGTAGCACATGGCTGGCACAGAAGCGGCACCTAGCTCTATCAAATAGTATGAGCAATGAGTATCGTATCATGCCAATGCACCATCCAGACAATGCATTAGGTATGAATTTGACCGAATGAATGTCTTTTACTTGGCTCTCTTGCGTACTTCATAGATGTAGCTCAGGATGACCACAGCTGCAGCCACTGCAACCCCAACAGCACTCTGAGCCAATACAGTGCTATCTTTTGGACCTGTTTTGGATCCACCAGGAGTGAACCCTAGTTCAGAAAGCTTCTTGTGTGATGCTGCGTAGTCCCGGAAGAAAGCTTCCTCATCCTGCCATAGTCCCCACCAAGTTTATCAAACCCAACAAACATAAGAAAACGCAATTCAGCATTTCTTAATTTCTTTGTTTTTTCCCCTTTAAACAGGAGGAGGCACTTCTTCCAGATAAAAGAAATTTAATAGTACATCAGCCAAGGGAGAATCCAAATCCGAAGAGTTAAGCTAGGCCTTGATCCCCAGATTCTTCCATGGGTTATGGAGATTTTATGCAATGAATGATACACACTCTTACTGGTCTGACTCTCAAAATAGCACTCATTAAATTGTCAGAATCAATAACTCTGAACCTTCAACCTAAGAATATAACCACCAGATGCTAGTCCTACAGTTCAATCAAGAATGATCAGAAAGGAGAAACCTTGGAATTTGACATCTTTGCCTCCTTACAATTCATCAACAGACCTATTCAATGAATTTAGCAATCATCGGGAGGTGAAACATTACTTCACAAACAGAGTAGTTGAAAAACACTGTCCTGTGGGATTCCATTTGATTAGAAATTTGAACCACCTCAGTAGCATCGCGGAGCTGGGAGCATCTTTTAACAAGCACTGACAAATAAGCTGGACCATTGTTTCTGAGGAGATGATCACAGAATCCATATACAGGCTTTCTCATTAACAACCACATTTAAGAAAATTTTAGTGACGAGTTTGGCAAAAGATGAGCGACTTGCAGAAGTGATATTCTCAGAATTTTGTTGTGTCTGGTTCAATACTTCAATCAGTGAAAGGAACTTAATGCTAAACAACATATTTACGATTCACAGGCAGTAAAGAATCCGACTGCTTTCAGACGAAATACAGCCCAATTAGAGATCTCCGTGGCAAACAAATTAGGGCTAACAAGAGTAAGCTATAAACAAAATAGACAAGTACCTTAGCATAGAGTTCAACATAAGGACGAAATGCAGGATCCTCCACTAGAGCTTTGTCTGTAGGAAGTAGCAACAACCCTTCTGATTCTCCCTTCAGCAACTCCCTGGTGTCAGCAATAATAGTCAAATGCCTTTGTTGCAATAGAAAAAACAATGACATTTAAAATAGCCTAACTAGTCAGCAGAGATTCAACATTTGAGCCCACGCGATCGTGCTGCCCGCCGGGGGGGGGGGTCTTACACAAAATAAGAGTTGTCAAACTTGAGAGGCTCCCGTGTCCAAGGACCATCAAACCCTGATCTCTCTGGATGTGCCCTTCCCTTTGGCACCAAAAGAGAAGTAAAAATAGGTTACAAACGTACTTATATGTCAAAGAAAAAGGCGCAAATGCAGTGAAGGTATTACCAGGGTATGACCGCCTGAAAGAGCTACAATGTCTTTGTCAGTAAGACCCATCCGGTAGAAGATATCCCTCAGATGTGCTGCACCTACAACGAATATCAGCAGCAAAAGTAACCATAAAAAACAAGCCTCACAATTTAGCAGGATTGAGCAGAAAAATAATATAACCAGCGCACTTTATTCTGACAATAACAGTTTTTAATTTTGTCTCGGTTTCATAAGACACATTCCAAACGAGCAATTAGCATAATATATATCTACTCCCAACGAATATGACTCCCTGTTCACTGATTTCATTTTTACACCTCCTACCAATTTCAGTGGCTCAGGCAAGGTTATGCATCCCAATATTCTGACCTAAAGAAAGAAAGAAACAAGCTGAGCCAAAAACATGCCATCGCTTTCTAGTGACTGAAAGAAAAGGCCGAAGCTCACCACAATTGCTTAAGTTCTCTACAGTTTAGCTATGCTTCTTCAAAATAAATAAAAGATAGAAGAGAAATGATGCCCAGTTATCCACAACTGATGGACATCAGCCATGGGTAACTAAAATAGGTGGAATTTTTTCGAATAAGTAAAAATAGCTGATTATTAAATGCAATCCATACATTTCATGGCAGAAAAGAAGAAGAAGACAATGCAGACATGGAACAGATAATCTGAACGAGAGCCCAAAGTGACCAGTCTTGATATAGGAAACCAAATCTACTCATGGTCATCTATTTATTAATTCCATTCCAAATATATTCCAAGGCTTGCAACAACCAAATATATTCCAAATATATTCCAAATTTCTCCACATACCTTGTTTAGCATCTGGAAGTCGCCCTTCCTTGGGGGATATCTTTGAGTCCTGAAAATGACACGAAGAAAGCTTAATACGCGGAAGTAATTCCTATAGTGTTGTCTCCACCAAAATTACAAAAACTACACACCTTTCTGCCAGGAACAAAGTCAATGGTTGGCCCTCCAGTGACTTCAACAGCAACAACACCAGCAAGCTGCAAAGAAAAACAGCCATTAAAAGCAGATACTTTGCAGACTAAAATCTAAACCAAATGGGAGCTCCAATCGAAAGCAAAGAACCTGAACCAACTCACAAGTAGCATGAATCAATTAAGAATAACACAGCAGAGCAGATTCTGCAACCATAACATACTACAGCATCAAGCCAAGCTTCCCAAAAGATGAAGCCAAAGTAACACACCAGAAAACCAAGATGCAACATATACTTAAAAGGATGATATTTTAATAACTTCAGAGTCATACAGTACCTCGAGCAGACCCAGAACCCCCACTCACATTCTGGTTATGAGCTTTGAGGCTTGTGATGCTTGTTCCCTTCAATTGCAACCCTCCGCCCCCCCCCCAAAAAAAAAAAAAACCAAAAAAAGGGGGGAAAGGGGGGGGGGGAGGAAGTCTGGTCACAAGCAAGTCCTACAGACTAAACTGTGAAGTCTCCCTAGGGCCTAGATCCATGGTTACCCACAACAGCTTTTTTTTGGGGGGGGGGGGGGGGATGGCAAAGTACCTTCTCAGAAGATAGTATTACTTTTTTATTTTTTGATAAGAAAAAGATGAAATATATTAAACAAGGGGGGATATACAATGAAGGATGCTAATTCAGCATCCCACAAAGTTAATTACAGCCCAAGAATAAGCTATCCACAAAATTAATAACTTCCAACGAGGAGGAACAAAAGACCTCCTCTTCCCGAAAGAAAAGAGTCTTGGGCCACTTATCCTCTAGCCACTCCAAGGAGGTTTCCATCCCATCAAAAACTATCCTATTTCTCTCCGTCCACACTAACCAAAGGAGGTTACCTATAACAGCTAATACATCACTACCATATAGGATAAGGCAGAAAATAAGCAATGAATGTCATTTTCGAGCAAAAGACTAGCTTTCATTGACAGATTTGAATAAGATATGGTCCATGGTCCACCTACCTGATACAGATCCGCATACGTAATCTTTGGATGTTTAGCCTTCACCTCCTCTGAAATGAGCAAAAGGGAGGATTTAAGTATATAAGTGCCAAAACATATATTGTATCAAAAAGAACATAAGGAGAGGAATAACACATCAAGAAACCCATAAAATGAATACATACATAAATAAGATATAAGCTAACAAAGTTCTTCACTGCCAATAAAAAAAAAAAAAAATACAAAAAATTACAAGAGGAGCTACGATACAACTTGAGAAAGAACATAAATCCTCCTTGTGAACTGGACTGGGCCTACAAAGGAAGATGGAGACAAATGACTGATAAATACTGAAGGGAAGGAAGGTCGTGGCTGTCACCACCTTCATGATTTGCCCTTACTATTTGCCCTTACTAAGTCAAAACTGAAGCAATTCATCAACCATGAGGTCCATGACTTTCCCAAGCCAGCAGGAAGAAAAAACCTTTTATGGTCCACATCATATGAATTCACTACCCCCCACCCCCGAAAATGGCCATGAGAGCTAAGAGCCTAAGAAAGCATCCTTGCATAACTGTTGTTCGTGGTGAAGAAATACTTTGTATTAACAATAAAGTCAACCTGAACAACCACCGCAAGTTACATTTTGTGGTCACTTAATTGTCATGATTCATTCATTACAAACTTACTAAAAACTGCAGCAGCATGTAAGCCTTGTTTTTAAAACGAATAAATAGGACAAAAGCAAAAATCTCATTCACAAACCCGCAGGGGTGGGGGGATACAAACAGGCATTCATGCCACTTATGCAACCTGTAGCCAATAAGCTGTTCCTAAGCATTGAACCTCTGGCCTAAGCACATTCTCCCATAAATGCAAAGGTAAATTAGTTATTATTATTGAAAAAGATAGAAAAATTTACAATTTATTGAATCAAATAATCAATCCCATAAATGCAAAGGTAAATTAGTTATTATTATTGAAAAAGATAGAAAAATTTACAATTGATTGAATCAAATAATCAACATATTTTCTTATAGATTTAGTACAAGATCGGAAACATATGATCACATGACATGACAAGAATCCCCACATCTACCATACCATACTCACATATTCCTCTCCAACACAATCCCACCCCAGTAACTGAAAGCTTTCCCAATTACAGCTTGGGCTGAGGGAACTAGGGTGGTTAAAACACCCGCAAGATGTCTCTTGAAGGCTTTGAAACTCGCAGCTTCAGAAATGCGAGAATTCTGTTCTTGACAAATCGGTAATCATGTGGAAAAGCATGGAAGATCACTTTTGCATTTTGATGACTCGAAAAGTTCAGACTTGGACCTAACAAGGTTATTTACATTTTCTCAGCGATGCTACACAACTACTCCAACAGTTGCAGGAAGTATATCTCTAAAGTCTAAACTGTATCTTTAAAAATCCTGAAATGGATAAGATTAAAATCATTTCAACTTTTCTCAGAACAGAATGCTGTGTATATAAAGCAATTTGCAGGGCGTGAAAAATGGAAGGATTCACTCATAGTGGTGACTCTTGAATTTCCACAAAAGTGTTTCCGTATGAGTAAAATAGCGTACTTGCTATATCCACATGGCACTCAGAGGAATTAATGGTAACATCCAGGAAGAGCCTAGCAGGAGCAGACGGCAAAGTGCACAGTTCAAAGATACTTCAGGGAAGAAGACTTCTATTCATTTTTCGGAAGGAGACGACCTAAGCACTTAGTGCATACCAACTCAATCATGCCCTCCTATTGCCGAGCCAGGGGAATATAAAGTGTACTATTCAAAGGTGCTTCAGGTCCACAAGTGTAAATAGGGATGTGAACTCGGTAGGCTATTTAGAGTAAGCCAAGGAAGCCATTATCCAATTATATTTCTTACGGAAGCCGTAGAAATAATCAAGTAGGGGGGGTGGGGAAGGCTCTAACATAAGGATTTCTAAACTTTAATGCTTCTTTGCAAGAACTATTCCAGGAATACTCTAGTAAAAGGCAATATCTATTTTATGAATTCAGTACATAAATGGTATCAATAAGCTTTGACTCTGCAACTGAGAGGGCTATGAATGTGAGCAGTTTATCTCAACAAATACAATATCACACAACACACACTCCAATTAGCCTAATGATAGAAATTCCATGTCATTACAAATTGATCTTGACCTCCTGACTTTGCCCGTAAATGCTCTAAACCAGAACGAAAACAGTTTCAGTCAAAGCTATGTGCCCCAATCTGCCATAGAACAATTTTTCATCCACCAGACTCTTAACACTTAAGTTTTGAGCTCGTTCTAATGGACAATATTTTGCCTAATTGCCTTCTATTTCTTGTTTGAAGGGCTGTCATCGTGTCACGTCCTAATCAAGAGACCAACAACGAGAAATAGTACTCTATGGTATGGCATACGTGTTCACCACAAAGAGAGAATTGACTGTTGCCAAAACTGTTCTTTCAAGCATCCAAAGTTACTCCTTTGGCTTTTTCCTATTCCTTATTTTCATTCCAAGTTAGAAAGCATTTAAGACGGTTTTCTCTGGCGATCTTTCCGGGACGATTTCAAGTATCAGCCTGTTGAAATAGAACATCGTCAAATAACCTATCCCTTATGTAGATTAGGTATTCCTTATCTTCAATGTGGTTATTCTGAGTTAGCAACTGTGGAGGTTCATAAATGAGAAAGATCACTAATAGTTTATGGTTGAAACTAAATAAGCATAACAGCACTGCAGCACATATGGTTTGGGTCTTTTCGGGATTCATCAACAAAGGGTGGAATTGCTTCTACTTTCATGTCCTTACAAGATTGGATACGGTTGCCATTCTTTCTCTAGCATGACAGACGATATGATTATTCTATTCATTTTCATTTGATTGGGGGTGCACTGCACCAATGCAATTCCACGCACAGATAATGAGCAAACTTCTAGTTCTAGCATTTGATCCTAGTTTTTATTCGATATGCCTTCCTGAGCATTGATTCATTGTTGTCTGCTTCCTTACCAAGCTCAATTGGATTTCTATGAAACGCTCCCATCATGAAATGGTCACATGGAACCTCATATTCACTATAAACCTGACTACAAAATCATACTTTTCAGAATATTTGTCCTGTCACCCCCCTCCCCTTCTCAAAAAAACAGATATCCATGGAAGATTATTCGAAAGTCTTCGACTCCTAGAAAGCACCCCCCGCCCTTTTCTGGTTGACAACTGAATGTAAGATCCTAGCATGCAACAGTCAACAAACGAGCGGGAAATCTTGATAATAGTTACACAGTTGCCAATTTTTCTTGATATTTGCTCATTAGACATTGAGACCCAATTGTTCACCATATAGATAATTAAGTTATTGCAGTAGTGCGAGAAGACTCCATCTACCTCAAATCTATATAGAAATACCAATTTTTCATACGATTTAGTTTTCTTCCAGCAGCAAATAAGCATCACGAAACTGCTAACTCGCACAAAACCTCATACATATGTCCTTCATTTCCCCCCTTTCCCCATTGAATTCACCACATCTACAAACTCAGCTACATGTAGCCAACCTAGAAGTGTCTGCATAGGTATCAAACTCATACACATTTTTGCCTATACCTAAGTGCATCAATGTCAGTATTCACATTCAAGAAAGCAATTAATTAGCACGGAAATTTGTTGAAGCCAGTGATTCGAATGAGCTGAAGTAGAAACTCGACAATTAACGTATTCAACAACCAAGGCGAAATCGAAAGGAAATTTGATCGAAATTAGCTCACCACACCAATCGATAGCTTTCTTCAATCCGTTGTTGGAACCGTGAGAGTACTCCTCCTCGTTCCTGATGGAGCCATTAGGGCCTCCGGTCTTGGTCTTGGCGTCATACGTTCCAGCGTCGTGCCACCTGAAAAAGCGAGGAAAAGGCGAATTAGAGAAGGAGGTTTCACTTCAACGAGTACATCGCCATGGACGACGTCATATGAAAGAGAGAGAGAGAGAGTACGCAAGGCGGAGCATGATAGGAGCGCAGTTGCGGCTGGAGATGAGAGCGCGAAGATCGCGACGAGCCTTGTCGATCTCCTTGAGGTACTCAGTGTCCACCACCGGCATCGCCATGGCTGGGAAGCTGAGCTCACAATCACAGTCACAACTCCCGAGGAGGTGTAGATGAGACAGAGGGAAGAGAGAGAAGAGAAGGAGCGAAAGGGGAGGAACGAGCACCAAAGTCCAACCACTCGCTTGCTTTAATTCACTCTCGTTGATGATATTTATAGTGACATTGGTTGATATTATTTGTATAATATAATATTAAATCGCTACTGGTGGTGGGTGCGAGATACACGCGATGCGACGAACTCAAATGGTGGCCGTAGTTTATTTGCTCTTCACAAATTGGAATTTGACAAATAACATACGAGCTCTGTTGATTTCTCCTCCCAAGTCTCCATCCTTGGTTAGATTTGAAATTTACTCGTCATGCCAATTGTGACGACTGACTTGGTGCATTTCATCAAATATGCTTAATCAATAATTGGCTTTCAAACCCCATTGTGACGAAAAGTTTATCTAGAGACTTATAATTTTTACTATTATATATAAAAGTTAAACATTTTAAAAACATTTCTATATTTGTTCTAAATTTTCATGAATACTTTACTTAGAAATCATCAAAATAAATAAATAGAACCATTACGATTTTTATTTTATGCCTTCTAAATTTCAAAAAAATTCAAATATTGAGGTTCGATTTTTAACATATTATTTGTAAGATTAAATTACTTGTTGCCTATCATTAGAAAGGAAATTTTAGCTCTCTCACCATACATATAAAGGTTTCTTGAATCAATATATATTTGCCATCTAGGTGGGCGTATGTATTCATATTCCTCGACAAAAAAGAATCTAACTTATTGAACAGTATGATCCTAACATTAAAAACGACCAATTACTCCCGTAAGCCCTCCATTTTGAGGCTGTCACGAACATCTCAACTGTGATATGAACACCCAAGGGAAGGTTCAGCTCCCCGCAAGTATTAGCAATAGCACCCCCAGCATTTACAATAAAAGAAATTTCCAGCTTTGTCAAAAAAAATCAACAGCATATTTTCCTCTTTTCTCCCCATTCGTATGATGAAGGGGAAATGAGTATGTTAAGACTTCGGTGGACCAGCCCTCCATTGTAGCTCAATCTGGATACGCCCATTCTTAGAGTCAATCAGATGATACTTCTCGTTGATCCTTTTGTTACTCACGACATCACCAAGACTGATGTTTATGTATCCCAAAGATTCCTAAAAATCACAAGAAAGTTCGTCAGAGCGGCTTGTTGGCCTTAAAAGAAGGCAAAATAAACCAAGAATAGCTTTCACAAATATAGACTGCAGATGAGCCGTAAATCAAGCAGCAAACCTTAGGTTGCCGTAAGCCCATTCTTTTTGTGGTGCTGAAAACTTCAATGTGCAACTTATCATTAATAGGAGGTTCTTCGACAATAAACTGAAACTTCTCGTCCCATCTTGGATCTCTGTTTTTCTTTACAGTCTGTACAAGTAGCATGGAGTTATTACCCTTCCGGTAAAATGTTGCGCCAAGTCTTTCTAAACGAGACAGGTTAATCATTGTAAACTACTCTTCCATCAACCCCTATGATAAAGATGTTTAAGTCGTTTCGATCGCAAAAGAGGGGCTAACATGTCTTAATGCAATCTCGCAATTTGTAGCGCACCACAAACCACCCAGTATGGATGTCACAGAGAGAGGTATATGAAAAGACAAAGGTATGCATAGCCTCAGCACTATATCATCTTTTGGTATGTCTAAGGAAGAGACTTCATACAATGATCTATAATTATAAGGACACCAAGGGCCCATCATTACTGTAGCAGATATAAACGCCATGATTTGACTCTTTTTATCATGCCAAAATGCGCTGATAAGAAAATTGAACAAAAAAATAGGGTTAAGTCACCTTCGTTTTTCTCTTCTCTCCTCTGAAAATGATGCGTGCAAATGGGTTTGTGTGGTGCTTTCCTTCCACATCTTGAGCTTCGTGCACTATCACGACAAGAACCCCTCCACCAGCGGGTGTTCCTTCAGGTGCATTTTGCATTTCCTGTTGTTCGTCAAAATCCTTCCCAAGATCCTCCGCCTTGAGTGGTCTGTATGTCAACTCAAGCACAATCTGTCCACGTGACTTCTCATTTGAAGGATCATTCGCATCCCATGTCTTAAGGAGGTCAAGAGTCAACTCTTTTGGCTCATCTGGCTTAACATCTATCAAGGGAATGGCATTCTTACCCATTTTCTCATGTTTCCCTACCTAACAAGGACAGGAAAAAGCTCACTTCAGAAAATTAATCATATTATAAGACAGGCACAACCAATCATGCGATATTTACCTGGTCCCAATCAAAGACCTTAACTTGTAACGCCTGAGTCTCTGGATCTCTAACAACGAGCTTAAATTCTTCATTCCATTCAGGATTCAGGGTTTTGAACTTCACCGTGGTTTTTTTTGACGGAGCTTTATCATCTGTGAGCTTCAGTTTCACATATGGGTCTGATTGACCCAGGAAATCCATCTTTCTCAACTTCATTGCTCTTAGCACCTTCGCATGTAGGATTCCAACAGGCTTTCTCTGTGCTCTGCATATTTGTGGTACAGATACAACACACAGGTAAACAGGTGCAATTGTATGGTTATGTCAATATACATGTCGTAAGGTCAAGTGGAGGAAATTAGCCATACTTAATTGGATCCAGAACAGGCACTTCAAGTGTTCGTGGCCAGAGATACATGTTAGCAACTTGATCTTTGATTAGCTCCTACAGGAGAGAAGGTTTCCAAACATTCATTCATGCTTACATTGTAAAGCAAGTGCTCAGACAAAAATTAACTGTCTCAAAAATTGGAAATTCTCACTGTAAATCATATTTGCTTTGCTTTGAAAAAACTGCTCCTAACTAATTAAGGTCTGATATAATTGATATAGAAGTAGTTTTTCTTTTCAGGAATTCTAATTATTAACCCTATGTAGATGATACCACTCGTATTATTTCGTACTTAAATTTTATTCATGGATATTCCAGAAACAATCTCCATGTTAAGGGGTGAACAGCATCGCGGCGTTAGTTTCAATTCAAATATCCGTGGTTTCCCTTCCTGCCACTGATTCCCTGTTGGCAACACCATCATCACCTAATTTACCGAACAGAACGTAAGTCCCTAAAGCCCATTTGTCACCTATAACCCACCAGAGGTCAAAAAACATAGAAAATCCCCCCTCCAACGCTCTTTTCTAGTTTTCTCTTTCTTTTTACTTTTCCAACAGACAATCCCCCCTCCAATGCTCTTTTCTAGTTTTCTCTTTCTTTTTACTTTTCCCCCTCTTTTTTCTTTTTTGTTTTTGGTTTTTTTGGGGGGGGGGGGCTCGCTGGGTTGTCCACAAATAATTGGTGACTTCAAGATCAGCACTAATAAGCGATCTTAGCTTCCTTCTTACCTTCATGATTAGGCACCGACTACTAAGAGACCAGCGGTCATACCATAAAAAATGGCCTATATGCCAGGACACATTGCAAATTTCTTTATTTGGGGGGGGGGGGGGGTTGGTGTTCCCTTTTGGGTGGAGACTGCTGGAAATACGGGTGTTTGGGGATCAAAAGAAATTATTATAAACAGTAGCCTAGTGTATGGACTAGGGACTGCCTTATGGTTCACAGTGATGGACTCTGTGTAACTGTTCATGAAAAGTTGCAAAAGCGGGGTACCTCGCTTTTATATTTCCACCTTTATTAAGTCATAAATATTTAGAAGATTGGTAAGCATTCGCCGGAGGTGAGGGTACAACATCCCAAACCCACCAGTATGGCAAGTTGCGGTATTGATTACTGAACAGGCTGCGCTTCTCAGTAAGAAGAGAAGACAACACCCCCCCCCCCAAAAAAGGAAAAAAGGGAAAGAGGGACACAACTATCTCCCAAATGAAGACACACATCTTCAAAGATTTTCCATCAGAGGCTGTCAGCCGAGCTGAACATAACAGGCTGAGTGCAACGCAAACAGATGATAAGACACAACACACAACTGTACCTGGACCAACCTGTACACGCCTGGAATTGACATAAAATCAGCGCCTAGAAGCTTTAGTCCAAAGTCAACATGTGGCTGCAAGTTAATACAGGCACGTTAACATTCTCTGCAAACTTAAATGAACATATGAGAGGAAAGGAGCATTAAACAGAAGCAGATGATCAAGCCAAGTTCCAAAAGCAACTAAATGACAAGTCAACTGATATGTCTTCAAACACTCATACCTTTAAAGTGCATGGATCCTCAATGCGTCAGAGAATAACTAGTAAAGGTGCCTAAATGTTTAGCTGAATTACAAAAAAGGAAAACGCAACTACAGAAAGTACAAATCATACATGTACCTTTACGTCAAAAACTTGTGAGAGGTATCAAATACATGATACCCTCCGAGCGACCAGGGTAGGGGGCAATTACTATAGCACTGAGCAGGTGTTCAATATGTTTTGAACCAAATAGCTAGTTAATTAAGCTAGTCCGACCTAATCGTAGAATTCCAACTGAATGAATTGTGCAATATGGTGCACTTCATGACAGAAGCTATGAATTTTCTTCCCTTTTTTTTTTAAAGGTACAACTGGTAATAATGGCAAACACAAAAATAAAGAGCTTCGATGGCAATCTGCTTTCCCAAATCAAAAGGATCATGTGTTTCCATTAACCTGAACATAATCCCTTTAAGCAAAATTTTCAAGAATTTACTAGGATAACTTACAGAATTGACTTGAGGATATAATCATGCAACTTTAAGCACAATACTATATCAAACCAGAAACATTACATAAGACTAAATGGTAATATTGAAAGTTATGTCGCTAACCAGAAACTAAATGGTAATGTTGAAAGTTATGAGTTATGACTAATGCCCATCCTGAACTGTGAAATAAGTTAATAAAAGCCTGAGCCTGAGGTGAATGTGGTAGCTTACACCATGAAAGTCAAGAAATACGGTCGGATCAAGGCTCATCCCAACCAATCATTTAGCAAGCTCAACTCAGCTTGCAAGCTTGTTGAACTTGAAAATTTGTGACAGAAGCTTGTTGAACTTTTTACTATTAGTGTGATCAATTGAAATCATATCAAATTATTGAGACGATTAGAGTAGAATGAATTCTCATTCTTCACAAGGGGAGAAATGAAGAATGTGCTGAGCCTTTTCATGATTCATGCCAATAACATGAAACTGAATGCTAGCAAAAATATGGCAATACAACCTGAAACATTAACGCCCACTAGACAGAAGGTGATTTAGTAATGAAATATATTCCATAATCCAAACAATACTGATTGCTACTATTCATCCCAAGAAAAACGAAACAAACTTAATCAACATCAGCTTACCTTTTCCATGAGAGAAACATATATTGTGGCAAAACATGGAAAGGCTGGGACCAGGGGCTTCAGTGTGATTCGGGGAGATGCAAAAATCTGGAAGTCCACCACCTGAAAAGTTTTCCCATTTAGAAGGTTGCCAGCAATAGCATGGTCAGCTCTTAGTATACATAGGAGTGAGCAAAAAGGCGAGTACCCAATAGTCAGGTCTGTTTTCAATACTAGAAACCAGGATCACTCCTGGGCCCAGAAAGAAACCTGGTACCTGGTGCCTAGTTATCATCAGTCGAGGAACGGGAGGAAAAAGGGGGCGGGGGAAGACCATACAAGTGTTTTAGTTCTTGATGAGTTGATGGCCCACTCTTAGTTTTAATGATTCAAAAAGAGGAATTCATCTCAAGACTGAAAAAAAAATAAAAGACATAAGATTAAAGGTAATCCATGCGCTCCAGCTGGATATTTAGAAACGAAAAATGGCGCACAGGGTACGGGAATGGTCCCAGTTTTTTTTTTTTTTTTTTTGGGTACCCAGTTTCATATGGTTCTGGACCGCTAGTTCTAATTTCAGGTCCAACTAGGAACCAACTGAAACCGGGTTCATGTCGTGTCTGTGTTTCCAATCGAATACTTAGTCTTGCTCACGTAGCTATACAATAGTAGTCACCAGGCCGGTTTCTTTCTCGCTTTTTTGTGGAGGTTGGGGGATGCAAGGAAGGTACCTGAGCAGTTGCCCTCAAGCCAAATGCTTTTACGACGATGGTAATATTAGGATTTGCTGCCCACTTCAGTGATGGTTCCAATATCACCTCCTTCTCATCAGTAACATAGACTTTTATACCTACAAGTTAGAAAGTTAGCTCAGAAGACAAAATGATACTCTTAAAAGTCACAACACCACAGTATAGCATGCAGAATTCCAGATATTGCACTGTCCGATTACTGCGAACTCAGAGATTCCATGTCCTTTTTATGCCCCTTTTTTTGTCAGAAGGAGGTCAAAGGAAGAGGCTCTTAAGTTTATGTACCCATGGATGACGCCTAAAGACAGCTAACACACACAAATCCGGGTAAACTGATCCTGCTAGGTAACATGAGTTTGTCATCAATCTCCAATTAACGACAATAACCAAAACAGTCAAGGATTCTTCTTACACTTAAATGCCTATGCCACAAAAGACCAAGAATCCAGCATAATCAGACAATGAAATAACAACTCTCTCAAGGAAACATACAAATTAGTCCGGGGGTGACAAATAAATCACCAGATCCCTCCATACCACAGGATAAAATTAAGTGATCCAGACTTCTCAACATAGCAAAGCTGAAAAATAAAAGACTCGTTCTTACATCTACATGCCTGGGTGCACCTTGGTCTGCAGCCATGCATAAATAGAGTACACAGTTACTTAGCATTGTACAGTCACCCCCTCCCTCCTTTTCCCCCCTTATCTTTCCCTGTGCACCCAAAAATTAGCAACCTAAGTTCACAGGTTGGTGTCTATTTAAATACTCACATTGGTATGTAAAGCAAAACGGAGCACTTTGTACCATTAGAAACCTTGGAGTTCTAGAAGAAAAAATCATCCTAGCAGCTTTGTACAATGAATGCAGCAATGTTGAGATATGTGCAATCCTTCATTTTAGATTGTAACTCTTAATTTTGTCCCAAGTACCCATTTTTAGCACTCAAAATTCTGAATTCTTTCATTTTAGACTATAACGGCAGCAGTAGTAGTGCAGTCTGAATCATGCTGAAAAAGGGGTTTGACGAACTCCAATTGCATAAACAAGCAGATAGGCAATTTCCTAGAGGCCCTCAAAAGCAATTTTTGGACTGAGTTCAAAAATTTTAAGAACTGATTAAAACAAATAAATTGAAAGCTAAAAGAAAAGTAGACATCAAGTCACATGGGAAGTGAGGCGTGAACAGAAAATAGCATAGAGAACCCGATAAGCTACATAGAGGAATATAATATTAGAAAAAGGAAGAAGAAAAATGGAATAAAGAATATGAACAACTTGAAATTCAAGATGGATGTGAGTTCTCAGCAGTCCCATGAGGTCCGAGGAGATGGCAAAGTCCAAGTAGAACTAAAATAATCCTTATGCTATCCTCAACAACCACCGTTGAACATGTAGATGTAAGAAATAGTAACAGTAAGACAATATTACTAATGATGATACAAAACTCTCCAGTGTCGCAGGTGCAATTAGGTATCTGCTTATGTGAACTCAAAGTTCAAACCACGCAAGCCGAACTTCATATTGCTTCAAACTATTTTATTCGTAGGCTTGTCCTTCTGGCACAATCACACAGTCATTACATCATCTGCATCTATCGTTATCTACATTGTCGTCTTCTGAAAATGTACTTGCTCAATTAGCCAACCATTCTACATCATAGAATAGGGATAAAACCAGTGATCTAGTGGGGACACAGAACTCCTCTCATGATAGAGGATTCCATCATGCATCTGCTTTAAGCCCATTCCTCACTAAAGTAGTTCTGAACATCCCACTAGATTACTTCATGATGATGAGTCTTAGTGGATGCAATGGTATAGCCCTAGTAGATGATGCCCGAGCAAACATCAAGAGGAGAGAAATATCTTTGCATATAAAGGTTTCATATTAAGTTAGTCAAACACAAAATAGTTGAGTGCAAGTTTGGCAATGTAGTTGACAAAGATAGGATAAGTAACGATCGATGGTCATACAATGCCAAAAATAGAAGAGCTTAAATATAGGAATCAACCACATAAAAAGGGAGATTTATGATGAAATAATTCACTACATACATGTCAACATTGTCAAGGGGTAAACATGAAGAATGCCAGCAAAGTAACATGCGATGAAAAATTTCCAATGAAAGCAAAGGGAAAATTCAATCCAATGTCAAATCGACCTTGCTTTATGGTCCAGAAGATAATGGTAGAATAGATAAGGATCATTGAAATGACATATGACTATACAATAATGGATAAGATATGAAGTAATCAGAGATGAAAGGGAGTAGCCTTACTAAAGGTAAACACCAGAAACAAGCGTCACATGAAACTAGCATGATTCGAGCACACCATGAGACATCCAGGTACAGTAATGAAGAAGATTAGTATATTGTATTGTAAGAGAAGAAGGAGAGTTACAAGCTGCAATTTCGCTCATGAAGTTAGCTCATACAATACTCACAACGAACTTGGCCCTTGACATAATTCAATGAGATGGGCGAAGGTACTTCACTTAGAGTTTTTCTTGCGGTTTTTTTCATGATTAGTGAGGAGTGAGGACGAGTGGATCTAAAATTAGCCGTAAGCCTTAGATGAAGGGCCTCTCAACGTATCCTGTCTCTAGATAAATAGCCATCTCTTGCAAGCTTTCAGCATGTACTTGTTCTCAGGTTTTGAATAGACAGTTTCTATTAATTATGCCTTGCATCATTACTCATCATTATAAGATTAATTGCTATCCACTATATTTGTTCCCATGTGATTTGCCTACTTCTAGTACTATGTCATATGCCATTCATGCCTCTATATGTTCAATTCGCCTTTGATATTTCTACTTCTCAAAACTTTCCATTTTTTGGGTCTTCCGAAAAAAGCTTATCTTCTTTAGGATAGGGCTGGATCTTCATAAACCTTTAATAAAATCCACACTAAGGGCCTGTTCTTTTTGTGGGTAAATTGGTGAAGTGGGTTGACATGGGTTGAAGTGGATTGAGGTGCGTTGAAATAGGTTGAAGTGGGTTGAATTTTTTTATGTGATAAATTGAACTTGGTTAAAATAGTGGAAGTGGGTTGAAGTGGTATTTTGAAATTTACCCACGAAAAGAGCAGGCCCTAAGTTGACAATCGTTTTTGCCATTACCTACACCACAGATTATGACTAGTCTACAAAATATACAGTAGGGCTTCACCTCGATTTTGAAAGGAATCTTCACCTCCAATACTGCCACAAAAGCCATATATTGTTGTCATTACCCATATATGCTTGTTACTCTAGACAAATATAGAGTCCTACATTTATTTAGTTCTGCATCAAACCCTCAGTCCAGCAGTTAGTGTATCAGTGACAGCACAGTTAGATCTGGGCAAATGCAAGCAGGAAAATAATCTGCCATCTCAATACTCCCCCTCATAAGGCTAGTATGCCACCCAGAATCATACCCAAAGTGCTGATTAGAAGGTGGCTTCATAACTGGTGAGGTGCATGTTTCAAGGATAAAGAATTCCTTTTCAGGTATAGCTCATACACTGCCTTTTGACTTCAATATCCCCAACAATTGAGTCATAATTGAATTTGAATTCAAGATACTCTATCCATTTAATCTACCCTTTCAACTGTAGGTTGTTCCCTCCCCGCTCCTGCCTAAGTACCGATACTTATTTCAGTAAAGAGTTCCTTTGGCTACTGCATCCATATCACTGATGTAATCATTGAACTTGCATTATGCTCAAATCTTCACCTGCTTAATCCCAGCCTTGAACTCTGGGGCATCCCTATCTATTTCTAGGTGGCTATCGATTGTACCTCTTTTATCCCCATCATATTCAATCCTCAATCACCAGCCATTAGTATACATCATGATGCTTCCTCTTATGCAGTCACCTGTTGCCGTAGCTAGCTAATTCAAAACTGCTGTGAAGAGGAACAGCTTAAAGTACATCTCTACAGTAATCCAACATGGTAAGGAAACCCCCCCTCCTCGAGAGACAGACACACACACAGAGAGAGAGAGAGAGAGAGAGAGAGAGTAAAAGTTTCCTGTCTTCCCAAGACTTCCAAACATATCAGTAATGACTCAAAAAAAGGCAAAAAAGACTGCCTTCATAATCACACACATCTCTGCAGAACCTTTTCACACCATTTATCACAGGTTGTCTCTGTATCAACGATAACCAACACCATTTGGATACTTCTTTTAGCTTTGCAATGCTTCATCAATCATCTTAAAAGGCTGATCATTTTCATGTTTGATCATTTTGACATCAAAAGAAAATGGCCCCGTACCATTATCACTCCTAATCTGGTAGTATGAATGTATAACTTGATTCCCTCATATTTATTGCAGTCCTGCATGCCTCTTTTGTTCTTATCTCTTATCCAATAAGATCAAAGTGTTCAGTCTTAAGACCTCAGCACATTTAATAGACATAATTACGTTAAACAACCTGACAACCTGATTAGCTAAGTGATTGCTTCTACATTGTCGCCTCTTACTCTTAAGTCTTTCAAACAATTCCCTTATCTTCTCATGTGATGTGCTAGGGGAAAAGAACCCAAGTTCACTGTTACAATGGTGCATCACCTCCCTCCACATACAAGGATCCTACAGTCTCCGAGTTCTTTTCACATACCAACCTTCTCCTCCAAAGAGACGAACCTCCTCCATCTAAATGCTTATAGATCTTCTCTTGTTCTTCCCTTATCACCCACAACCTGAATTGTCATTGCTAAAATCAAATTCCAAGTGTGGGCATTAGTAGGCTTTAGACTTCGCTTTAATAATTGTTTTATTCTCTTACTCTCCCACAACATTTAGACATCGTGCCAGTTTCTCCCCCCGCCCCCTCTTCAAGCTACCATCAACCGATCATTCTAACATGATACTCCATTCTTGCATTAGTATTCTCTTTTGAGACTCTCTAGAAATACCTATTTGAGCTCCATGTATGGTCTATAAGACTATAACCATGTACTACATGTAATCCACAAAGCCACCATATTCCCAAGTGCATTCCAACAAAAACCTTGTCATGTGAGTTATTAGGCACTGACTAGGAGTAACCTCACAATCCTCCTAAAGTAATCGACCACTTCTCATAAGGACGACTAATCAATTCAGGCGTCGGGAGCACAACCCTAACACATGATTAGATAATTGTTCCTTTTATCGAAGAATAAGCCTGATAATTGTTAAATCAAGTGCCACTTAAAAGTCCTTTTGACAATTGCCTTTCAATGCTTTTCCTGTCAAAGCATAGCTTCTGCACGCACTAGGGAATCCATCATCGCTAGTCCTTGTATAACCACTGTGACCTGCTAAGTAACTTCACACATTTCCCTAGATATCCAAGTTCATCCATTCAAGTCTTCCAAACTTGATCTCTGGCACCACACCTTGTTGGGTACTGCATGACCACTGATCACATTAATTATCCGACCAGTACACAGCACCAAAGTCACCAGGATCTGATTTTTTTTTTTTGCATTTCACCTCAACAACATGAACCCTTAAGTCATTGTCAACAATAATAGCCAACTCCATTATTGCATCTCAAAATATCCTAACAACATAATTTATATTCCTCATTCAAGTGAATACATGTGCCTTTGCTCATGAGTCATGACTCAGTATGCTGACTACATTCTTTGCAATATTTTGTTCTATTCAACTCCGATGAAAAGTTCTCCAAGGTTTTAAAAATCTTACTTTTATTGCGTGGCATTTTTTTTTCCAAAGTAAATACTAACCTTGGAAAGTGGGTGGTAGGGTTCCCAAAGTGAATGTCTCAAATTCAACGGAGTCAATTTTGTAGTTCGGTATATGTTCAGCAATAATAGGTTTTGCAATTTCCTTTGCAGTTTTGCATATTGCCTGTGTGCCAACAGCAATGCCTCTATTAGTCAATAAATATAGAATGACGTGAAGACAAAAAATAAAATTAGATGACTGAAACAAATACAGAAAAAAGGGATAAATACCTTGTCCAGATAAGGCCACATGTAACCGACAAACTTATTCAACCACTCGACCTATATTCAAGAAAGTTGCAAGGAAAGTTAAGACAAAACAAAGCCGTAAGAGACACGATACACTTAAGAGTTAACACCAATCATAGTGCAATGACAACAACATACACGATCATAGTCAGGATTCTTCACCCAAAGGGGTATTTCAGGGAGCAGCCGCTGTAGCTTAGCTGTATCTTGCTCGGCCAATGGTTGAATCTCAGGGTCCTAATCAAAAGGCAGCCACTGAAATTAGAAGACCCAAGTATGCCAACATGTCACTCAAATGAGAAGCAACAACTATATAGAACAACCTACTGTATGTCTATCCATCTAAATATTCTCTCTTCCATCAACATGTCAATTAAAATGACGCACGACTAACATCAATGCCTAGATACAGCTTGGCCCTCCATCGCTCCATCCAAGAGTAAAAGGGCTCTAAAGAACAAAAAGAGAAGACTGCAAATTATAATTAGCCAGTTCGAGTTATTATCCTGTGATTGTACTCGCGCAGCACTCATTGATATAGGCTGTAATCTACAAATACTCGTCTACATTGTTGTGTGACATGACATCCAACTTTAACTTGATTATATGTCATCAGCAGGTATTCCAGTATCATACACAAGGATTCGAAGTCACACATAACTACTTCCCCTGAACACACTTTATACAAGTGAACACTCAAATCCATATTCATATATGGACTCAAATAAACCGAACCTCGAATATCCAAGGTCAGGAGAGACTATGCCCATGGACAAGCTGGTGTCGTGTGTCGCGTCCAGAGGGACCAACAGACACTAAAGTGGTTTTGGGGTGAATGAGGAGCTGAAATTGAAGGCAAAGTCATTTTCATTAAAGTTTCGTTCTTATAAACATAACCAAGAGTTATTTTAGTACAATGTCCAACCTGATCTGGTCAATTGAGCAATAGATTGTATTTTGGGCCCACACAAAGCTTCAAATATTATTTCACCATACGTACTTAGCTAGACACCTCGTCATTTGAGCTCCATAAAACAGTTTCCGAGTTTCAAGCAGTGCATGAAGGCCAATAGCCCAAGACTGCCAATACAAGCATATAACTCCCCCCACCCCCCACCCCTTTTTTCCCCACCTAACCAAAGTCAAGAGCAAAACAGAATCACAAGAAGCAGCATATGAGCATACTACATACAGAACATACAGAAAATACGTCAAAACAACAGCGACTGATGCTCTAGGTTAAATTGATGATAATAACAGAACTGGGTCCATATATCAGCCTATCTCAGCCCTGATTATAATGACACCCACGTAGAAAACTATTAACATCCACACAAATGGGTCCATACCCATAAATCACAAAGATAATATTTCAAAATGAAGCCATTAACAGTGAAAGATTACCCAGAACACGAATGCCCACACTGAGGATGCGACAAATTCAGCAATAAAACAGGGAAACCCCAGAAAGGAATATACCTTAACATCGAGGGGCTCGGAAAAGAAGAAGAAGTAATAGCCAGCAACAAGGCCGATCGTAAACCCAAATCCGAACCCCACGAACCCGAAAATCACACTGATTATACGAAATAACGGGCTCAACCAACCCATGATCGATCTCCAATGACGTAGGCGCTAATTACCTCAGAATTCAAACGAGATTAAATGCAGCGGCTTAAATTATCAACGCCATTGTGATGGAACTGACAACATTGCTCATCATGAATGAAATTAGAGTATGTAACCCCAACAGGGAGGGAGGGGGGGTTGTGGGAAAAAAGAAAAGAGAGTGACCCAATTGTCCCCTTTCTCTCTCTCTATCTCTAACTGTCGTCAACAAGTGGCTACTGCTAATATTCGTCCATTCTCTCTCCACTACAATATAGCGTGAAAACAGGGACTCCATGGAAGCTATAGAGAGAGAGAGGCGGTGAAAACGGCAATAAAGCGCCAGTGTAGAATCTGGGTCAGCCATGAGGCTGGAAACGGAAAAGCGTTCCCTCCTTTTTTTTTTTTCCTTTTTTTTTTCTTTTTGAAGAAATGGTTATTGGTTTTCATACAATTATCAATAAGTAAGACTAAGACCTTAGATATATTAAGCATTAGATTTAATTAGGCTCAATTTCCATCTTACTCATTATAGTCTAATTATATCGCACTGTTTTCGTAACTTATACGAACTCCAAATAAAAAAAATACAATTAGAAGGGGAAAAAATATCAAATTAGCTAATTATTGGTTTCTTGTATCCCTCTAGAAAAGGTTCACAGTTATTGTGTTATTTACAATAAAATTTCTATAATTATAATACCAATAAGAAATCATACATATATATATGATTGTGACACGTGTGCTCTGAAATATTTATTAAAATTTTATTTAAAAATAAAAATTTAAATAATATGTTATTTAAAGTTACCATAATGAATAATATCTTTCTAACTACTTCAATGAAGAAAAAAATAAATTACATATATTTAAATATTATTATATCTAAAAATTAAAGATTAATTATAATATTTTAAAAAATATTTTAGCTAAAATTTAAAACAAACTCTACATGGCACAGGTTTAAAGGCTAGTTGTCTTTTATTTTTATAGATATGAAAATTGGAGTTCATATTTTCTCATGATGGTACAAAAATATTTTTAAAAAGGGTGATGATATATGTCTTGTAGCAAGACACTTCTGAAGTATCTTATCTTGATCAAACTTAACTCGTTAGATGCTCTAACCTCAGAAAATTTTTAACAATTAGAGTTAATTATGAATGGTAAAGCCCTAGTATTTATCAGTTGTACCCATAGATATAAAATAAAACCTTAATTGAATTACCCCTATCCGTGCAGGCATATTATGCATGTAGCTTTCTAATTGTGAAAAATGCGGATAAAAATATAGTTTTACATAATTCATGGGTTGTAACACCCTTTCACTATTAAATTGTACCATTTTTTAAAATTTAATACACAATAATATAACTTTTGAGCCTAAAAAAAGACACTTAAAAAGTGTCTTACACCAAAACACTTATCATTTTGCTTTTAAAAATAAACCATGTTTGATCTCATTTTCAAGGCCGACGTCAATAAAAAAACAAACTAGTCGTCAGAGGGCGAAACACAACCAAAGCAAGCTAATTAAACAACTAATTAACATCTAATCAGTGCAACATTAAACATCTAAGCTGACAAAGCAAACTAACACAAATAAACCTAGACAAGCTCATGAACCAACAAATAAAGCTCAATCATAAAAAGCAAATAACTTATCTAACTATACAATTCAACATAGAACACAAGTCAACCTCTAACATTTAAAATAAACTAACAGTAGTAATTAGAACATGAAAACAAAGAGAGGGAAAGGGAAAATTTAGTCATTAGAAGCTTAAGATCTTCAAGATCGACACGGTTTTATAGACCCAATCCTTAAATTAACAATCGAGTTTAGTAGTATCTGGTGTGGGCTTTTAATATAGAAGATGGAGGTGGAAAGCTTAATTCATAGTTTTATAGCTTGTGATTCAAAGAATGTCTTAAATTTTTTCTTTAGTTGATTCCATTTAATCGATGAATTGATCTGAACTGAACTGAAAATTCGATTAAACGAGTTATCTGATTTTTTTACTGATTTATACTTTCTTGAATAAGTAATTTGTTTAACCAAACCGATCTTAGGTCTTGGGAATAGGAATTTGGCGTGCTTGCTCAATTTATAATAACCAATTTGGTCATTGAACTAGTATAAGCAAAGATCATGAGTATACTAAATAAGCTGTGAAGCATGCAACGCGTAGAGAGAAAATCTATGGAACAAGTTGGTGTAAATATCAAAGAGAAAAAGCTTTTGCACAAATTAACAGATGCTTTATTGTTGAACTATTACAGTCGCCCATACAAAAGAGCACTTAGCTTAAAATACTAAGCATAATATATATGCATGTGTACTGTAATACTGATACAAAAGGCCACTAAGCCATTAATATTGGCTTCTTATTACTGTTTTCCCAACTAGTAATAACATTGACAAAAAAGGAAGAAATTCAAACGAGAAAAGAAACTATTTCTTGGGGGCACATCTGAGCTGGATGGCCAAAGTCTTGGTTTTAACCTCCGGGCAACTGTTGTCAAAGAGGTTTCTATCAACGGGGATGGCGCAGCTCTCACGGCCAACGCATTGCTGCTCCACAACTTGGACGGAGTTGGCGGAGGTGCAGTTGCCGAGGAGGTAGAGCCCACAGACTCCGATTGGGTTCCCAAAGCTCGCAAAGTCCACCTTAACAATGGTCATGCCCCTAGGACACCTTAGTGATGCTTGAGGCTTAAGGTTTTCGGTCACTGGTTTAATCACGCCGTTGATCCTCCTCCATGACCACACCGACGGCAACCAATCCTCTGCCATGACACTGCATATCACATTCCTGTTCACCGTGTCTATTTGGACTGTGTCGATGTCTCCCCCTGCCTCGTCGAGTATCACTAACAGGTTGTCCTTAGGCTTTAGGAACGATCTTGGGATGTGGTACCTTACATGATCATAATTAATTAATGGTGATAGTTAAGTTCCATTGGACATTGATGACCCAAGAAAATTAAATCAAGCTTTTAGTTGATTATTTGTTTGACTTACTCGCTTTGGGAAGGCCTCTCGTTTACTGTAAGGAAGGATGACCAATAACGTCCAATGCTCTCTCCATTCACCCATACTATACCCTTGGTCATGTTCTCCAGCCTGATAGCCAGCGGGTCATTTCCTTCGGGTGCATCGAAGTAGGCCTGCGATAATTTTTCCCTCGTCATGATAGATTGATTAATTGAAACAAGCTTTGAATGTGTTGTATTGTATCATATTGCTGAGTGCATATCCATTCACCAGTACTACATTTACCCATACTGCATTTTAGCTGAGAATAGTCGTTATGCATTTACATACACATGTTTTATACTAATAGCGTACCTTGTACCAAGTCATAGCTTCTCCGGCTCCTTTTGCAGGAACCCATTTGGCAGACTTGGCTCCTTCCTCAGTGAAGTACTTGAGTCTCTCTCCTTCCAAACCAATCTTGTGATGCCAGCCATTGAGAGTCAGATCAAGGTTCCCTGTACCCAAACCTTGAAGCTCCACTGTTCTCATCCCCGTGAACCTGTGCTCCATGTAGCTTCCACTATCCTGTACATTGACAAAGTGACAACTATATATCAGTGTGTCCGATACAAAGAAATGACTTCAAACAAGACAAAGGAAAATGGACAACTCTAGGCTTTTAGTTTGGTTCTCACCGGCATTCCAACCGTGCACCCCAGAACTGTTATGTTGTTAATGCCTTCCTTCAATTTTGCTGGTGCTGAGAAGGGAAATGTGTATTCCCTCTTGACTCCATGCCCAGTTCCTTCAAATGAAAAAAGAGGTAATATGATAAGTAAAGGGTTTTATTATTACCCCCCCCCCCCTCTTCTCATGGTTGGAAACAAATATCATGCTATTTCCACTTTGCCAATCTTACCTACATACTCTCCATTGACAAAGGCAAGGAGGCCATGTCCAAGACTGAGAACCTGCAAAACCGGTCTAAGGGACTTTTTCCTTGGCAGATCAACATTGTCCAACTCTACACTGAAACCCAAAAAAATACAAATGTTAGCAAGGCTGATTAAAATCAGTAGGCTGAAGCTACGAGATCAAGGGGGATGTGTTTATGTATTAATCTGTTTTACCTGGTAGTGTACCACAAGTAGTCAGTTTTGTCCTGGGTAACATCGTACTGCTCTTTAGGGTCAACTGTGTAGAAGTCACTCGTCGTAGGCAAGGGCTCTAGGGTCTTCTCCCATTTTATCTTCTGGTGGGCTGTCTCAGACTTGACAAATTCTCGTGCACTATGTTGAGCAGCAATCTGTTTTTTATTATTAGTCAAGAGAGCAAGAGTTCGTTTCTCTTAGTTCATCTTACATGTTCCGTGTTGTTATGAAAATTATTCAAATCAATCAATTGGGATCAAATCTTACATATTCCGTGTTGAAGACAACAGTCTTGCAATCAGGGAGGATGCTGATGGACTTGGGAGGCAAGGTGTGCTTTATGCCTTTAAATTCAGCTGTTTGGAACTTATGAGTATCGTTGTTCCAGATGAAAGCAGAGCAAAGGTCGCCTTTCTCATAGTAGCGAACCTGGTTCATATGTACATATAATGTATTTATTTTCATGTGCTGATTAATTAGCTAATAATGTTCTCCCCCTTATAGATAAATACTACATTCTAATTTAACTCTTAACTTACCTCTAAGTCTGGATTGATTTCTACAAGACCGTAGCTGCCTTCAAAGAGAGCCTTCTTTGTTAGCAACAAAGCCCGGTGCAAATCTCTCAAATGTCCCCATTTGGGTTCCCTTACCAAACCTAAAGTAGCATTCATTTACACTTAGATAAGTATGAATTCTTGCTCATCTAGCTAATGTACTACAACTGTTAAACAAGAAATGTATGTAAGAGGGAGCAGAAGGGCTTTCACCATATTCGTCAATTGGAGCTTCATCATAATACCGAGTAGTTACAAAGGAGGCAGCAGTTCTTCCATAGTTTGTGCCGCCGTAGTACTGCAACAATATCATACGTAAAATTCAATATAGAGAAAGCAATAAGTACTAGCTGATATAATTGTCTTTTTTAGTTAGTTATTTCTGTACCATGTAATAGTTAACGTGTGTTCCATTCTTTGACCACCAACGTGCCACGGAGAAGGCGATATCCTCAGCTGCCCTTTGAGAAGGTGCATCTCCAAAGACTCGATACCTGTAATTGATTAAAAACAGCAGTGAAAAAAGTAGATTATAAGCCAATTAACTCAAGAACACAAGGTGAAGCAAGTAATTAAGGTGGCTCAATAAATAGAGTAACTCACTGAGCAGTCCAGTTCTCTGTCCAGATTGCAGGCTTAGTGGGTGCATTTGGCCCTGCAAATGTATCTCCGCAATGCCTGCCATTGCAAGCATTGATCTGCCCGCCAAAAACAGCACGAAGAAAGAACTATCAAGTTCTAGAATTTATAGCAAGAGCTCCCTAGAAACGATCAAGCTACACCACCATTCATTTCGATTTCAAGTTATAGATAACATGTATTTACCACTTCACCAGGGGCATCCTTCTGCTTGCACATGATCCATGGCACACCGGTCTTCTGGTTAATGGCCATCTCGCCAGCCCACTGGATGTATTTCTCCGCGTCTTCCTTGAAGGCTTCTCTGACGTGGTCATATTCATTCTCAATCTGAAAAGGAAGGCACTCAAGGAATAAGTTACAAAATAACTGATATGTAGGATAATGAAAATATAGGTGCATGGTCGTCGTTCTTGTTCTCTACGAAACTTGCAGAGCATGTTCACCTGAGACATGATGATAGGACCTCCCTGGGGGGAAAACAGATTGTTTTGCTTCATCATGTCTACGATCTTAGTCGTCCATTTTTCCATGTGATCCTGCATATATTATACATATGCATAATCATTTGAATATGCAACCACTCGAAATTGACATGAATCAATTCAGCAAAGACTGATCGTCATGAATCACCTTGTATACTGGATTATTGGTTCTGAATGTTATGTTTGGCTCAGTTCTTAGCCAATATGGAAGTCCTCTGTTACAAGACCGTTTATAGTATCGTGTCAACGAGAAAGTAGTATCAATGGCAAACAAAAAAACAGAATGAGAAAGTGAATGATTAAGTAATGCATGCAGGAAATTAGTTGACATATTGGGATTTTCATTACCCATGATTCCATTCAGCTTGGATGAATGGTCCAATTCTAAGGGTTGCAAACATCCCTTTCTCAGCAATCAGTTTGAAGAACTTCACCACATCATAGTTGCCCTCGAAATTATACTGCCAAACAAATTGCAATCTTAGTTTGTCTAGATATGTTTATCAAACCCTAAACAAAACAGGAGTTACTACATACTATAGTAGTAATAACATAGAGGTTCACTATTGATTATAACCAAATGACATGTACCTGGCCTTTGACAGGTTCATGAACGTTCCAAAAGATGTAAGTTTGGATCATATTTATCCCTCCATCCTTGGCTTTGTTGAGGATGTCATTCCACATCTAACAACCCAAGAATTTTCACAAATAATTGCCATTAGAATAGAAAAGAATGGGTGTTTGCTGCACGTAACTAAATAGACTGATCGACGAGGGGTACATAAATGGTGTTCAGACATATGCAAGCTTTTGTACGTACCACAGCAGGAATCCGAGGGTAATGGATTGAGCCAGAGAAGAAGTACTCCCTTTTGCCATTTAACATCAGGGATCGCCCGTCATAGGATACAATAGTAGGCTCTCCTGGACGTGCTATCAGCTCATCCTCCTTATCAGAATCGTCATCGGCTCGTGCCACCACAAACAAGAAGAGGAGTGCCAAGATCACCATGTATTTGCTGGGTTCCCCCATGGTTGTCCAAATCTTTCTCAAATGTAGAGGAAAAAGAAACAAGATAAAGCGAGGAAACTCGAAAGGATCAAAAATTGAAGCTATACTCTTTCTGAGTACGTACTAAAATTAAACACAATGGAGTAGCACAAATCCCATGTTTGTTCTTCCAAAAACCAAAGAAATTGTTTGATGTTACAGCTGCTGTGTGGGTTTTTTTTTTTTTTTGGTTTTTTGTGGGGAGTATATATAATTGTTAGTTTCCTTTCAATGGACGATTACATGTCATAAACTCCTTCCAATCAGGTCTATTTCTCCCTCTGTTTCTTCGGTGTTTGTGTGGATGGTGGAATTAGCAAGATGATTAGTGGTCTGAAATAATCTTAAGTTTGATTCACCATCTAAAAATAGTAGAAGTAGGAGAAATTTAGACTGCAAGTTGTTGTAATTCCGGATCTAATGCTAGCAACAATACGAGTTTTAATTTTGTGCGAAATCAGCGGTTAATCACTTGAAATACATACATTTGTTTCCTCATTGAATAATGCTTCACCAACCATTTTTTGCCCTTTCCTGTCTTTCTGGAAGGGAGGTTTTTTTCAATGGCCCATGACAATTTGCAAAATTCATAGTGTCTAGAAAAATAATATATTAATGCCAAATAACACATATAAAAAAAAAAAAGGACATCTTAAACCACCTGCCTACTTTAATTTATATCTGCGTATGGGTTCAAAATATATTTTTTATATAGCTACATATCATTCAAATACAGGAAGGATATATACTTCATTATAGTGTGCATGACAATATGAGTATTGCTACTAAAATAATGATAATAATAATAATAATATTAATAATAGAATTGAAGTATCATAATGATTTACTCATTTCATTTTATCAAGCACACTCTTGGATATGTTCTTTTAAACTTATCGCAAGTAAGTTATCACTTATCAATAGTGTTGATCAGTGCTGATTGTAATTGAAATTGCGGGTAAGAGATGAAACAAGTGTTGACCAGTACTGATGAGTGCTGAGTGGTGTTGATGCATGTTAATTAATGCTAATGGTAAGTATCTTTGGTAAGTTGAAAATATAACAGGCTCTTTTATGATATTTTTTTTCACAATAAATTTGAAAACTCAACAAAAATCAATTAGAGTTAATTATAGCAAGAAGTGTATACTTTTTGTAAATTTTCATGGTCTATTAAATCTTAGTCTCTAAAAATTACAACCTATTTATACAAACTTCATACCTTCTTCTAAAATTAGAGTTGTATAATTTCGTATATAAATTTAATGCATACTTTGGATGCCCATGTTAAGCGTCTAGGAGTAATCTAGAAATCTACGAAGAAATTTTAATAGATCAAAAATTAAAAAAACAAGTGAATGTAAATAATTATTTCTTTATTAGAAATTACTAATTTTGACTAGAATTATTTTTTTTAATATATGGATAATTTGTGTAAAATTTGAATCTAGGTCTTTAATGAATTTTGAACCTAAGAAATTAGCAACAAGTTTTAGTAATTTAATTGAATTAATTGATATTCAAAAAGGCGGTAAAGTGCAAGCTTCTAATTTGTTTTCTGATTTTTCCCGCCAGGTTTTCAAAGTCTCCCTCCAACTTCCCCAAATTTGACAATTGCTTATGGCGAAGAAGACGCAGAGCACAAGACTGAAACTTTGCTGAAAGCATTTTGATTTTTTGAGAATCAATTGAAGGATCCAGCAAGAAGCAGCCATGTCAACTGAGAACCAGGAAGACCTCTCCCTCCTTCTCTCTCTCCAAGATAGGGTCCTGGAGACTCCTCCTTCCTCTTCCTCTTCGTCAACTCGTCCTGCTTCTCTAGGTATTCATTCAGTCTCCCCCCACCCCTAATATCATTTGAGGCATTTAAAAATATATTACCCTTCAATTCTTCACGCACTATAGCGGGGATTTAGAGATTTGCATCGGTTTTACTCAAAATTTGAGCGACGCATTTACTCAAACAGTTGGCAGGCATTCACAAGATTGAGTTTATTTCCATCTATATTTATCTGGGTATCTGTTAAATTAGCTACTTTTTGCAGGGTATTTATCAGACGATGAATTGCCGAGGCGGCGGAGTGGAAATGTGGACTTGTCGGCTTTTAAGGCAGCGGTTGAGGATTGTATGGACTACGATGTTGAAACAGCTAAAAAAGCTCTCAAATCCAACAAGCTACACAATCCCACTAATCTCGATGTGGAAAAATTTTCGGGTCTGCGTATTCGGTATGTATCTGCTCAAATCTAGGGCAAGAATACATGGTGAACATTTATGGATCTTTGGATTGATTGTGTGAATTAGAGCAATATGCATGTATTTTTAATATTGGGATCTCTTTCTGGTTACAGGAACCAACTAGTTTCTCCTGCAGAGCTGAGCAACCACTTCTCAGATATCCGCTTTGTTAGATTGTCCACCATAAAGTAAGCTCTTGAGCTATAAAAAAAAAGTCTATCTTTTTATAATGTTTCTGGTGCAGTTGGGATCTGACAAAGCAGCTAAGTCAATTCTTGCTGGGTTTTTTTTTTTTTAATGTATGATGCTTATAGGAATTTGATCAAAGGAGACACTCTATCAGGTTGTTGGGCAACCGTTGGTGTTCTAACAGAAAAGGGCAGTCCAAAGACAAGCTCTACTGGAAAGAACTATTGCATATGGAAGATTGGATGTCTGGATGGGCAAAGCATAACAATTTTCTTATTTGGCGATGCTTACAAGAAGCACTCTAAGGAACCTGCCTCAACAGTTTTCGCATTCTTCAATGCCGGTGTTCGCAAAGATGCTTTGGTACAAAGTTATCTTTGGCTGTAGGAGTTGCTTTTGTGATCATCAACTGTATAGTTTACATCATCACCTAAGTCCATGTTGTGTTTGCAGGGTCCTGGTTTTCAATTGAGTGTTTTCAATTCAAACCAAATTTTGAAGATTGGTACCTCTATTGATTATGGTGTATGCAAAGGAAAAAGGAAGGATGGGTTGCCCTGTACCATGGTCATAGACAAGTATGTTTCCTTTGTATCTGAGGTGGTTAACCTTTGCTTACTAAGTGTTTCTGCCTGTGATCTCTTCTCAAATATTGTATGTCTTGGTCTTCATTTGATTGGATTCTGAGTGAAAAATTCTACACTATACTTGCTAAAATTGAGATTGTTTTTACTGAAGTCTAAATCTTGTGAATCAAGTGCTAGCTTTGGCCTGTGTGATTTTGCTCCAGTGGATATGTTTTCAGAGAATCTGCTGGGAAATCTTCAGCATTGTAAGCTGCCACTGGGATGCATTTTATTTATGCCCTTTGTAGTTAGCTAGCAGAATTATACAATGAGTTCTGTAGCTTTTTAGTGTGAATGTGTGCTTGAGATCTTGTTCTTTGAGAGCACAAGACCTTGTAGTCGTTCCTTCAAATTTGACTCACGCTCCTGTATTAAACACGTTTAGATTTTATTAAGGCATTTCATTTTATTCCAATCTTCTCAACTTCAGACTTTAGGCATTGGATCACCATGTTCTGGCTTGACATGCATACTTTTCCTTTGCCATCTATACAACTAAAGAGCTTGAAATAATTGGTTTCACTACTCGCTCAGTCAGATTCTGTTTCAATGAAGAGAGAATGTGCAACATCTCATTTTTTGTTTCATTTTAAGCCTGCAGGATAGTTCCTACTGTTTGAATGTGGTTGAATAACTCAGACGCACATCATGTGCTCATTGTTGAATGTCAACATTCAACAACCACAACTTTTTTTTTTTTGGGGGGGGGGGGAATGAGTTTGAAAGAAGGCGCCAAGGCCAGATGGGATGGGATCCAAATCCAGGTCTACAGTACAAACTGACCAAGAAGTTACGAGCTTTAGCTGATAGCCATGACTAGTTGAACAATTCCGTGGAATGTCTAAGTGAATGCACCAGCCTTTGATCCATCATGGTTATTGGTTGGCATCTTCTTCATGTGGGTAGCAGAACTGAAAACAGCCTATTTATGAGTGCATTCCTTGCTGTCTGGTGGCCTAGACAGAAGTGCTTCTGTCAAGATCAATTTAGAAAGATAATTTTCAAGAATCAGCTGTGGAAAGACCTGAGTTGTTTTGGTATGCAGCTCTTTGAGCAATAAGATTGATTGTAGAATCACTTACAGGATGGCGGAACTATCTGTTAGCATGATGCTGAAAATTATAACAAGAAACTCATGTCTAGATTTGTATGCTACAAACCTGTGTGCGGCATCTCTAAGGAAATAAACAGCAGAACCAGTGCTATTCACGCTTCCCTTGCCATCAGCTAATTTCTTGAAATTTCCTCAATTCAATAGGGCATAATTTCGCGCTCCATGTGTTCATGTTCTTGTTAATTTGTCTGTCATTCAATGTTCTGGATACTGACAATGTTGGTCACAATGGGATTTCAGACGTCATGGAATATACTGCAGCTTCCATAGAGCGGTAAGCACCAATGGTCAAAATGTCAATCTTGCTAAAATTTCATTAAATTAGACTGTGAAATCTAAAGCTAGAAACTATGAAATCTCCTGCAGAAAACTTCAGAGAAATATACTGTTACGCGTACGGAGCTTAAAGGAGGGTAAATTTCTTATGCCCTTGTATATTATTTATATAGAATAAGAGGTCCTGTTGATTCTTTCCTACAGTAATGGTTGCTCTTTTTTCTTGTTATTCCCAGGAATCTGAGGACCGCTTTCAGGAGTCAACATCAACCAGAGGGAATTTACATGGTTGATCCTTTGGCAGATAGAAGTAACATAATGAAGCCCAAAAAGACCACGAAATTATTGTCTGTTGACGGACTGAAGAAAGCCTTAAGGTTTTGAACATGACCTAATTGCATCCATCTTTTCTAATTTTCAGAAGCTTTTTTTCATCATGTTTGGGGGCCTTTGGCCTTGTGAGGGCAGAATCTTTTCACTTCCTCAGGACCGTGTGAAGCTTAGCTCGACACTGCATTGAATCTAAACTCTCTTGTCTCAACCATGTGCTAGTTGGCTAAAATTTCCCTCTACTAACCCAGGAAATCCTAAAGCTTATGATCAGTATCACTTGATTTTTTTATCAATAGCTGGCAATTTCGAATGTCTGGTGACAGGCTTAAGTGAACAGCAATGCAGGTAAAGTGACGACTAATCCACACTCTCAAGGGATAAGATTTCTCAACGAAATGACAGGTTTGCACTCTGATGCTACATGCTTATGACAACAATTTTATGTTAAATTACTCACATTTCTCCTACAATTGCAGTCAGTGTGGGTCCAAGAACTACAAAGAAAGAAAGCATTCAGAAAAACAATGTCAACAGCAGCTCGAAAAGGTAACAAGGCAATTGACTCATTTAAATCTATTCAATTTGCCCTTTTTTGCTCATCGTGAAGCTGACCTCGACAGTCCGCACTTTCTTCAGATCAATGTCAACTGTGAAGTCAGATTTATCTGGAGCCTTAAGAAGCCAACTGCGCGATTCAAAAAGAATGAGAACTGAGCCAGGCCAAGTTTCAGCGCAGAGAATCAGCATGACTCCTGAGAATGTCATCGAATTAGATTATGTCAGCTCAGATGAAGATAGTATGAAAGCTAACTTTATCCTTGGCAAATGACAAATTGCAAAAAATGTATTTGTAGGATATGAAGGATTTGATGACCATAAAATTTGTTATAATCTCTCAGCCAATTTTTGGCTATTCATTATCTCAAAAGCAACCCCATCTTATCTAGTTGATATGTAATTCAAGCATGAACTACCACCCTATCAATATCATTGTGGGCTAGGTAAGCTCTTATTGCTTAGTTTTGAAGGGTGATCAATGAATATTATTTCTTGGTTAAGTAAAAGACCAGGCCTTAAACATGTTTAGTTGTTATTCGTTTAGAAAAAATAGTTGGTGAAATACAAGTAAACAACAAACTAATTGACAATGAGTGATTTGTAGCTAAATAACTAAAATAAGCAAACAAATGAATAGTAAATACAAGTGTATAACCTACCTCCTGCTTTTAGCCTCAACTAATACCCTAGGGAGCAATAGAAGCTTAATGCCGTGGCAGTTGGTAGAGATTCCCTTGACAAGTCCAACCTTAAGGTTTGGGTTGCTCCTGTTCTGCTTGCACCATCCTTAATTACTCTTTAACTCCAATCATTTATTTATAGGTTTCTTCTAGTTACAATTTTTTTTTCTTTTGTTGGGGGGTTAATGTGTGGAGTTCGATAGTCACTTTCACTGATAGTTATATATATTTGTGTTTTATGGAGCAATTATTAAAGTTTTCTTATCCTATGATAGGATTCAATTATGAAATATTGAAGTTATTACTTGAGCAATTTTCTTTCTTTTTTTTGGGGGGGGGGAATATGCTTATATATATATATATATATATATATATATATATATATATATATTCTTTACCCTTGAACAAAAAGACATGGTGAACAAAGATAAAAGTGAAATTTAAATATTTGGTTCAAAAAATAAAAGGAGTTGTTTCTTGTGTTCTAGGCCTCAAAAATCAAATCTCAAAAACAAATTGAGAGTGGGAGGCTTTGGACTAATTGGACCAAGTCGGTTTGGGTCCAGTTATTTTTAATAATTGATAATTAAATACTGAAAAAAGGGAAATTTTGTTTTTTAAAAAAAGGAACAGTGTCCTTATTATCTGTCATCTTCGTCAAGGCTCAAGAGTCAGGATTCACTGATTCACCACCTGCCCAAAGGCTCCAAACTCCCAAATCTCTCTCTCTCCTCCCAATTTGGATACATACTTCATTCACACTTTTCTTTACTTTTTGACCAAATTCAAGCCTTTTGTACCTCAAAAGATGGAAGATTTCCAAGATTAACTGAATAGCAAGCCAATTCAAGTGCAACTCATTAAAGGGGAAGTGTTTGAAGGAGCAGAGAACGAACCCGTTTGGTGTTGACCGGCGCCGGCGAGAATGAGCGTGTCGAGGTTCATAAAGTGTGTTACCGTCGGCGACGGAGCCGTCGGAAAGACCTGTATGCTCATCTCTTACACCAGCAACACTTTCCCCACTGTCAGTACTCTTAATTCTTCTTTCTGATAATATCTTCTTTTGTTGTCAATTGAATTTGATTTTTGCTCCCCATTTGAAATTTCATTCAAGTTGCATCCTTCAGCTCATGGGTTTCGTTCGTTTTGCCTTTTGATTCTGGGTTTTTGATGCGACTGCGATTGAGTTTGCCTGCTACTTTGAGCTAAAGTTTAGGGTTTTATTTCCTGTAATTGATTCTGCCCTTCTTGTAATCTATTCTGATAGTCTCCTTTTTGGTGTTGCTTGAACCTCTTAAAGAAAATGCGTCTATAGGTTTCCAGAGTGCAAATAGTGGTGATTTAGGGTGAGGGTAGGGATAATTTAGTTCATCATCTCTTTGGTCCAACTTATTGCAAGCCCCAAAGGCACAATATTGCTCTTTTACTCATGATGGACTTTGTAGTCATATGTGTTGATAGATCTTTTACTTGATGAGGATCTAATAACTGGGGATGATGAAGGAAGCAGTTGTCCCATTAAAAATTGTTCCTAAGAACTGTCCAGAAAAGGCATATATGCTATCACGCCCTTCTCCTAACGTGGTTGGCGGTCACACCTAAAACAGAAAACGTAAATGCTAGTGATGGAGGAGGTTGGTCATCATAACTTTGCCGTAGTTTGAGGAATTGGCTTTGAAAAAATAAGAAATGGTAGGTTGTCTGTCATTGTCTACACTGGACATGATTAGCCAAGTGTCTTTAGATGTTCGGATCAGTTGTCTGTCATTGTCTACATTGGAAATGATTAGACAAGTGTCTTTAGATGTTCATATCAGATTCTCTTAAAAGCGTTCTGCTGCTAATGCTAGCTTACAATGAAGTTGGGCTTAGCAATAGAATTTGGGTTGGAATGGCAATGGTGGAGCAGTGGAATGAGTCAGTGATTCTTTTCTTTTTTTCCTTTCTTTTTTGGGGGGTGGGGGTGGGGGTGGGGGTTCAAGTGTGAGTCAGAGAGAGGATCATGGATTTGGAAGTGGGCTTTCCTAGGAGGCAGGTATTGTAGATGATTGTAACCTTCATTTGTGGCATTCTCCGGCATTATTGTTAGCTGACGTCTGACTTCATGCATGTTTATGCCCTTAGTTATGCTTTTTTGGGGATGCTTTTTTTGGGGGGGGGGGGTTTGGTTGGCACCAGGGGGGTAGCCCCTATGTTTTTCGCCTGTTACTTTCAACTTTCAAGGTAGACACGTGTTTTTGGGTTTGTTCCCACTGCATATTGAGAAATATCTCAGCGGAAATTGGTGCTAAGAATTGTGTGGCAAGAATGTTTTCATGCATTGAGTAGAAGCCCTCGGTCTTTCCAGAGGTGTTTCGTGGTCATCAAAGATGTAATGGTGTTTGTATCCCATCTTCATCTGAGCAGGATTATGTGCCAACAGTGTTTGACAATTTCAGTGCAAATGTCGTAGTTGATGGCAGCACAGTTAATCTAGGTCTTTGGGATACTGCTGGTGAGTTTCGATCTTGGTCTCTGCCTCTGTTTTGATGTTTTGGGAAGTTTTTATAATTTGTAGTGCATCCTGTGAGCCAGGTCAAGAAGATTACAATAGATTGAGGCCACTTAGCTATCGCGGGGCAGATGTATTTCTGCTTGCATTTTCTCTTATCAGCAAAGCCAGCTATGAAAATGTTTCCAAGAAAGTAAGATCTTTAGACAATTGCTTGGACAATCTATGTCCAACTTTATCTTCTGTAGGTACTACAGACTGCTATTGTCCTGACAATTTTCTTTCTTTTGTCTGGCTTTAATACTTCAGTGGATTCCCGAACTGAGGCATTATGCTCCCGGTATTCCTATTATTCTTGTCGGAACAAAGCTCGGTACAGTTTATCCCGCATTTTTTCCTAATATTGTGAAACCGTGGGATATAAAGTTCTGCATGTTTTCCTATAATATGCTCCTGTCCGTGAGATTGGTTCCCAGTGCTGCACATGTTCCTTAACTGATCTGTCCATTAGAGGCTTGTTCTATGGCATTTGTTTTAGGGTCAAAATGAAGTATTCTTAGTTTTCTCTCCTCTTCTTCCTCGTTCTTGATGGTGGTGGTGGTGTTTTTTTGGTGTTAGGGGGGGTGGTTTGGACTGGGGAGTTCAGGAGTGGTTCGTGCCCTAGTTTGAGCTGAATTAAACCGGCTTCTTGGAAGCTGCAAACTGACACATCTTCCCGGAAGTTGGATTAAGCGACCAGGAAAATTTGGAAGTATCTGGATGTTCTTTTTATTGTCTGTCGTCTAATCTTCCCTTCTCTTGCTGAACATGTCCCTGAGGTACTTCAGATGCTGTTCATCTTGCCTTGCCTTGCCTTATGTGCAGCTGAACCCTGTACATTAGGTTTGCGTAGTCAATGGTGCTGTGCATCTGTGTCCAAAAATGCTGTTTGCCCAAGCACTGGACCTGATGCCTTGCTGTACCTCGCGCCTATTTGTGCATCTGATTTGATTTGTTCTCTAAACTTCTTTTTATTATACTCATTTTGTTTCTTCTTAACTTGGGCATGTACAGACCTTCGGGATGACAAACAATTCTTCTTCGACCACCCCGGTGCCGTGCCTATCTCCACTGCCCAGGTAATTGCCTGATTACTTGCAAGGACCATATCCTGATTCTTGTATTGTTGAGCAGCAGAACACTGACTTTTTCATTTATCGTGAAGGGAGAGGAACTGAAGAGGCAAATCGGGGCAGCTGCTTACATAGAGTGTAGTGCAAAAACACAGCAGGTAATTGAGCCTTCTTGGATGAATTTTGCAATGCGAAAGATTGTTGACCTTGTTAGTTGTTACTGACAAGCTGTGCTCTGTACAATTGGTCATGTTGGGAGAGCAGTACATAAAGGCTGTGTTTGATGCAGCTATTAAAGTAGTCCTCCAGCCACCAAAGCAGAGGAAGAAAAAGAAGAGAAAGTCACAAAAAGGATGTTCCATATTGTAACCAAGTAGATATCGTCTAATTTGAGAGAACTATGACTACCTGTGTCATTATATTTTAGCGTGCAACAAGTCATTGTGTCTGTTATATCAGAGAAGTGGTGGGATGTTGTCTTGATGAACTTGGGGTTGAGGGGAGAAGGGGCTCTCCTCATAGAGCATTCGGTTCTTTGTAAAATAGGCTGAGGATGCTGTTTGAGTGGGCTGAAATGTTTGGAAACAAAGCTCTGAGGGAGTGAGAGGGCTTAGGCATGTAAGATTGCATCATATTGTATTGTTACACCCATCACCATACCATTGGTCACTAATGGGTGAGATGATTGCTTTTCAGAGAATCCTCCCCTCGTTTGAATGAAACATTGGACCGTTCGCTCTGTTCTACCCACGAACTGTCTTTAGTCAATTTTTATGAATTTCTACCAATTTTATTAATTTTAAAAAAATAATTCAATAATTTTCGACTTTTACTAACTTTAACCAAATTCTATCAACTTTATTCATTTATTTTTTTTATCAATATGTTTTAATTTATATCAATTTTTACCAATTAACTAGCCGTTGTCAATTATTCTCCAAAAAAAAAATAATCAATTTTACTAATTTTTATCAACTTTATTTGTTTATCAACTTTTATTTATCAATGAGATGAACAAGGCCTAAGACCTATTTCTATGGTATTGGATTTGTATGTCAATTGCACCCACTTAATTGAACAACTGTCTCAAGCTTGATTTGATGGGAGCTCGACTGATCTGAAAGTTCTTGGAGCTGGCTTAGGTTGATTTGCCATCTTATTATGCACTAACAATCTTGTACAAAATTTAAAACTGATTTTGTGCTCAGTCAATTATTCTTTTTTGATTGGCATTGAAGGATAATCACAGTCATATCATATCAACCGAAGTAAAAGCCGATGGCAAGTGGCGATAATCAGAGTCATCAATAGAGGCTCCCCCGTTATCTGACAATGAACATTGGTCGGCCTGTCCCTTTTCCTTTCAATCTGATACCACCTGATAATACAGAGTAGCTCCTGCTTTTACATTCGATTTGCAAATTGTGTTTGTCTTCTTCTTATCTCACTTGTTATTCTTACTTAGGTCTGCGTTTTTCATTGGTAAATAGAAGTTGATAAATGAGTGAAGTGGATTGAAATAGGTTGAACTAAATTGAAGTGGGTTAAATTTTATGCGATAAATTAAACTTGGTTAAAATAGTAGAAGTGAGTTGAAATAGGTTGAGGTTGATATTTTAGAATTGACCCACAAAAAGAACGGTATCTTAGTAATAAAGTGAGTGACACTGGCAAGCAGTCCAATGCATGCCCATCCCACGCAATCCACTCAGATTTTATTCTGTTCTGTTTAATCCATTATTTTTTCATGAAGTATGAATTATTCTGAAAGATGCATTGACAATCAAATGTTGAATGATGAGTTTAAAGCTATACGTTAGTAGTTGTTGAGATATACATCAACTTATATGTAGACTTTTCGCCAAATTAATTTATTTGTGAATTTGAGTACAAAAAGCATATAATAAGGGCATTAATTAGTGAAATTGCTTCATATTCTGCAAGATTCACAAAACAGTGCATGCTGGTTTTTGGTAGGTGCCTAATATTTTGATTGAGTGAGACATCTGACCTAGCAATACAGCAATTAGCACAGACCATGAAAATTGTACATAAGAGACTGTGTGATACTAAGAAATTCAGTGACGCAAGCAATAGAATGTGTCCCTTGGGCCCGGGCCCCCGGGCCCTATACAAGATTTGATTAGGTGCGTTGGGGTAATCCCTTGGTGGTTAATATGGAATTTACAAATTAAATGGCAATAATACCTATTAGTATTAGGGCTGTTAAAAGTTGACCCGATACAGTTACCGACCCAAACCGAATAAGAAATTAGACGGGTTTGGGTAAAGATTTTCAACCCATTTAATTAAATGGATTGACACGATTAACCCGTTTAATTAAACGGGTTAGGTTCAGGTTAAATTTTTCGATACGAAAAAGTACCTATTTAACCCGTTTAAATAAACGGGTTAAATAGGTCAACCCGTTTACCTGTTTACAATAATCTATTTAACCTGTTTAACCTATTTATTAATATATAATTATGTGTAGTTTTTTTGAACATTTTTGGGGGGCCATTGAAATTTTAATTTTCAGATTTTTGACTGGGGGGCGAGGAGTTCAAATTTTATATTTTTCACATTTTTGATTCCTAAGCCCATAAAGCCCACCCTATCAAGTAAAAATCCTAGATATAAAAGGCTTCTTGCCTTCTTCATTTCTTCATTCGCAATGCCATTTCTTCACACAGAGTTAGAGTTTGTGTGAGTTGCTTCAGCCTTCAGTCGCCCCTCTCATCTCCTCTCTACTGATTCGATCTCCCCATCTCCTCTCCACTTCCCTCGCCCCATCTCCTCACTACTGATCTCTAGGACTTACTGATCTCCTTAGAAGCCGGTTTGTTGAGTAGTTGGTATACCAAGAATTCATGTAATCATGTATTGTTTACAAAGTATCCAATTGTAGTCTCAGGCTCACACACATGTTCATTTAAAGTTTGAAATTTAAGTGGGTTAAACAGGTTAAACAGGTAAGTGGTACCTGATTCTAACCCGTTTAACTTAAACGGGTTAAACAGGTCAGAATTAAGTTGACCCATTTAAATGTAAAATGGTTTCAGGTTGGATTTTTCAACCCGTGTATTAAACAGGTCAGGTTCAGGTCGAGAGATTTTCAACGCGTTTAACTTCGACCCGAACACGAACTCGATCCGACCTGACCTATTTGACAGCCCTAACTAGTATTAATATTGTTCTGTCCAATGAATTCATCCTCATATGATATGCATGCTCATGGCATCAGACACCAACTCTGCCCCCTCCAACAAAAAAAAGAAAAAAAGGGGTTTAATTTGTATAGTGGGCATTGAGAACAATGAACCAAACTAGTTCTTATTGCATTCTATGTCAGGGATTTTCAAAGAGTATGAACTGAAAAATTTAATTAGTTTTATAAAATATATTGTATATGTATATAATTGGTGAGAGAAAAGTTTTTAAGAGTTGTTATAAAAGATATGAATTTGAATCCTGCCGATGTTATGTAGAGAGAAAAAAGGAATATAAGTACTAAAGATTAGTGTCAAATAACTAATTAAGAATGCATTTATTGCAGTCTCCAGGAATTCTAAAAGCTTTTGAATAATATATATGCATCTTACAATCTACGTACATCCCAAAAAAGAACCCCACAAATCGATATCGATTCGGTCTGCATCGCTATCAACTAAATTTCAAAATATATACTCGTTAATACGAATTAAAGCATCACATTTGATATATGTAAGAATTGAGGAGACTTATCATATGGGGTTGTCCTTCAATTTGCGCCCTATGCAATTAATTATATGCACCCCACAAGTATGATTATTACTGTGAGATTTGAAAGCTTAAACCCGTTTAATTTGTGGTTCAACATTTTTATTTTTGGGTTTTAAAAAAAGTGTGAATTGATAGCGGTCATACATGCCCTAAGGAGGATTTTAATGTCTGTCACATGCTTCTTAACATTCTAAAGTGAGACTGGATTTTTTAAAAAAGAAAATACTGTAAAAAAGTGAAAAAAAAAAGTTAAATTAAAACAGAGTCTAGATAATTTATTATGAGATTACGACGTGCACATGCATGATCTTCACTTTGTGCATGGCAATCAGTAATTAATACTCGCAATTAAAATTCAAAATATGGGTTGCAATAATGTGATGATATTTTTATGTAACTCATCACCTTAATTTGCCATTGTCTAATTTTTCTTGATTTTAGAGAAAACACAATATGCAATATATCTGATCAATTAGCATACGTACATTTACATAACAAAAAGAGAAAAGAGAAAGAAAAAACATAAGATATATACATGCACAAATATTGAAACACGGATGCATGCCTGCATGGATCAAGCTATGATGATCTAATTATCTACTATATTATAACTCAAATGTAAGCTTGAAAATTCTCAAAAATTTACGCTTGAAAATTATTAAAAACTTTCATAAATTAAAACATGCACCAAGTAAAATAGTCTTCTATATTTATAATTACTGTAATTACAATATACAAACATTTAATTAAGTACTATACGAGCTCATATAACATTGTTTTCATATTCGTTTTCACATACCAAACCATGTGAATTGTTGTCCATATTTGTTGACAAAAAGCATTGTAATAATTGTTAGAATGTAGTGGTTTGAGATGGGTGGTCACCTTAAAGTTCCATCAATCATATAACCTTTTTTTTTAAAAAACTACTAGTAATATGAAAAAATTCAAATATTAAAAAAATGAAGATCCATAAGACAATTCGGAATAATCACTATTTAAACAAAACAAGCTATCCATTGCACAACAGTCACCAAATAAGATTCACCAACTCATAGCAAGCACAGTCGAGATAATATTCATGTCTATTTCTTACTCAGCTATTTTTAATATTTTCAGATATTCTTTTAACAAATTGCCTTTTTTTCCCGAAAGATTACTGTGATGGTGGGTATACTATGAATATTCTAAATTTGGAAGAGCTAGAGAGACTAATCGCTTTAGGATTGGCACCACAGAAAAGGATGAAACGTGCATAAGCCGATAGTTGCAGAAAAGCAATTGGATGGGATATGATGATGACAAAGTGAGGCTGCTAAAGCAGGCCATAAGAAGAAAATTATTGAACCCAAATAAATTAAGATATGATGACGACGATAAATAAAACCCTACTTTAATTTAATAATTCCACCCACTTTATATTATGTTCAATTCCAAAAGCATGTCACGTATGTTTAGTTTCTTGGTCGAAAGGGTTACGACTCCGCCTCGCCCATCACTACCACTGCTTTAATTTCTTTCGTTGTGTGCGACGCCATATGACCAAGATTTTTACCAGTCACCCCGTCAACTCCTACTCATCTTCCTCCGTCAATGTATATCTCTCACTTTTTGCGTCCAAAATTGACATTTGTGGGACCTTTATGGTGAAAACGATACTCGATTGAAATCACTCAGATTCTAAATTTAATTCCGTAGCATCCACTCAGTGTTCTCCTTATGTTGTTGTATGTTAAAAGATCGTCGTATTTTCTCTTAGACGTCTCTATTTCGGGTGTACAGAGGAGTTGCAGTGAGTTAGAAGCATCCGTCCAAGTTTAAGAGGTGGGCTGACTTGATCGCATGATCGCAGAAACTGAGATGAATTTGGCAACAAATAATCATAATCCATGAGCTGAACGAGATGAACATGAATTACAATTAGGGGGTCCAAATCAATTTCCTAATTTTTGGAATGGGTCCCGCTTCTTGGTGAGGCGTGTTCTATGCATTCTCTTTCTCTTTCCCGTTCTGTGTCCTTCAGATCTGCGTTGCTCGTACTCTTACTCCCACCATTGTTTTCAGTGGTTGCTAACCCCAAAGGTTTTTTTTTTTTCGCCCCGGTACGGTTAAGCATAAAATAATATGCCAATAATAAATGGGGGGAAATTGGATGTTAACCCGTAATAGCCGGTCTCGGGCTTAAAAGCTCGTGTGTCGGTTTGGCCCGAAGTTACCGGGTATTGTGGGTTTCCCGCGACTTCCTTATACAAACACACAAATTTTGGCCCTCTGTTTTTTGCACTCCATTTTTCCCGGCATCTCCCTCTTTCTCTCTCCTCTTTCCCTGCCGACGCTTCTGCCCCCTCACAACTTTCACCTGGGGAACCCTACTAACTTTTTTATTTTTTTATTTTAATTTTTTTGGGAAAAATACATCATGGTCAGGAAATGAGCCATCTTTGTCAAATTAAATCAAATCAGTGTTGATAATGGGTCCAAATATTAGTTGCAGAGGTGGTTGTGGTTCGTCCTCAAATGGGTGTTTGGCGCCCCTTTTAAAAACACCCCTTTTCATTGGCAGAGCTCCCTCAATCATATCTTCTGAATTTTAGGTTGATTGATTTTCTTTGTCTGTGCCTCCTCATTCCATATGTTTGGTGATCTCATACTTAATCACCCCCTGGAATGTTATTAAATGGGGGATTTGTTACCAATAATGTAGAGATCTTTTCGTCTTTACTTCTTTTCCTTTTTCCTGCCTGATCCAACCCTCCTGGATTTTTCGTTCTTGATGGGATTTTTAAAGAAAAGAGAGATTTGATAACCAAGGTGCTCTGCTTTTGGAACTCATCCTTCGCTCTGTTTTTGAAGTGGGAAAGAAAGGGAAAAGAATCCCATCAAGAAGAAGCTAAAAGGGAAAAAGAAAAAGAAATGACGATTGAGAAGGAAGATAAGGGGTTTGAACAAACAAGGAAAATTTTGGTAGCAATTCGTTTTGATGATGAAAGCAAAGAGCTTCTTGGGTGGGCGCTCTTTCACGTTGCTCAGCCTCAAGATCATGTGGTTGCTCTTCATGTTTGCAGAAGTACAGGTAGTTTTAAACTTGATTTATATAAGGGAAATTATGAATCTTTTTCCTTTTATTTTTGTGGGTTGATGATTTTGTTATCATTACTAAATGTTGCAGAAGATTCAGAGAAACACAAGTTACTTTTGGATGATTGTTTAGAGAATTATAGAAACTTATGTGATATTAAGAAGGTAGAATTCACCCCCCTGTTTCATTGTATCTGGTTTTCCCTTGTTCTATTTGGGGAAATTAAATAGGAAAGATTTGATTTTTGGAAGTTATGGTGAGTTGATTTGTTGCTTTTTCAGGTGAAACTTAGTGGGCAAATATTGACAGGAAAATCAATAAGAAAAAGCCTGGTGAAAGAGGCAAATGACTCTTCTGCTGCGGCCTTAATCGTTGGAGTGAGCAAACTTGGCTCTATTGGGTAAGTAATTATGAGTAAATGGCCATAATTTATGTATCCAAACTTTGGTTTGTGGTTCTTTCTGATTGCTCAGAGCACTTGAAATTTTTTCCAGGAGTTGGTTATCAACGGCGAAATATTGTGCAAAGCATTTGCCTCCAACCACTGATATCTTGAGTATCAACAATGGCAAAATTGTCTTCAAAAGGACATCTCTTGATCACCCACCAGGACTCAGACGAGATCAACAACCATCGATGAACCAATCTGAGTTTGGTGATTCTGAAAAACCAGAAAGTGGTTCAGAGAGTCCTAAAATGATCAGTGAGGGCTCTGAAGCAGGATCAACAGATAGCAGTGGAGAATTACTAGAAAACAAGTGTACAGTTGTTAGGAATGCAAATGAAGGTCCTCTTAGATCAGTCAGCCTTTCTAAGGAGAGCTCTACTGAGCAAAGGCCCGGGTGGCCATTGCTTCGGAGAGCTAGCGTTCCGACCCAAAGGGCGTTGGAGTCTAGGAAAATGTCGGTGGTTCAATGGGCAATGAGCCTACCAGATCGGTCCCCACCCGATACCCCTCAAAGCAGCACTACTGATTCTTCTTCTAGCAAATCTGAGAGCCCCCTCAGTAGGAAAAGTAGTCAGTCTGTGTGGAGCGAGTTGATGTTAGATGAGCCCGCATTCCCATTTGAATTGAGCTCATCCAATTTCATTTGGTTTAGCTACGAGGTTCTCAATCATGCTACTTCACACTTCTCTTCAGGTATCAATCTCAATTCCTGGTTGTTGTGTAACTGAAGTACAAAACACGGTGATGCTAAGATAATGTATGTATTGTGTCCAATGCAGAGAAATTAATAGGGAAAGGAGGAAGCAGCCGAGTTTACAAGGGCGTTTTCCTTGATGGTAAACAGGTAGCTGTGAAGGTTCTAAAGTCATCAAAACAAGCATGGAAGGATTTTTCACTAGAAGTGAATATCATGTCCTCTTTGAGGCACAAAAATGTTACCCCTTTGCTCGGAGTTTGTATAGATAATAGTCAGCTAATCTCAGTCTATGACTTCATGTCGAATGGAAGCTTAGAGGAGAATTTGCATGGTAATTAGTCTGATTTTTATTATTTCTCCTAGCAACTATTATTGATCAGTATGATATCTCGCTTTCTAAGAGGGAAAAATCACACAGGTGTTTTTCTGATGAACTTTTTTGTGAATGGAATGATGAGCAGCGGGGAACAGGGGAAAATCTGCATTATCATGGGAATCAAGGTTTAGAATAGCAATTGGAATTGCAGAGGCAGTTAATTTTCTGCACAATGAATGCTCGAGGCCTGTTATTCACAGAGACATCAAATCCTCCAACATTCTTTTATCAGATAACTTTGAACCTCAGGTAGATCATCAAACATGTATCATTCTGTTTGTGTTCAGAAACACCATGAACATAAAAACATGGGAAAAAATGAGAAAGATCTTGCTAACGATTTCATCTTTGCTGTACTTAATCCCAGCTATCTGATTTTGGACTTGCAATATGGGGTCCAAATTCTTCATCTTGCGAGACTTGCACCGATATAGTGGGCACCTTTGGGTATCTAGCCCCGGAGTATGTCATGTATGGTAAGGTGAGCAACAAGCTCGATGTGTATTCTTTCGGAGTGGTTCTTCTTGAATTGCTGTCTGGAAGAAAACCAATTGATTCATCCAAAGGCCAAGAGAGCTTGGTAATTTGGGTGAGTATTCTTCATTTGCTTTTCCCTTAAATCATGCATCTTTTGATGATTATACAATGGCCATGGAAGCTTATTAATTGGTAGTTCCAAATAAATTCAGGCAAAGCCAATACTTGAGAGTGGGAAGCTACAAGAACTTGTAGACCCAAATTTGGCAGACAATTATGATGAGTCCCAAATGCAGAGAATGCTTCTTGCAGCTACACTTTGCTTGGCTAGGACCCCTCAGCTTCGTCCGAATATGGACCAGGTACCCTCAAATTAATAAAATCATGTATCAGTACTAGCCTTGCTATCAGATTCATGATTCTGGTCCTATTCTTGTAAGGTGCTTGCCTTGATTGCCTTCTTGACTTACTTTTCTTCCTTTTTGAAGGTACTGAGGCTTTTAAAAGGAGAAGAGACCGTGGAGACATGGGCAAAGCGTCTTGAGAACAAGCAAGACGATGGACAAAAGCTTGATGTACATGATGATGAGGTTTACCAAGACTCAGGCGCGAAAAGATCACACCTAAGCCTTGCCCTTCTGGACATAGAGGACGATATTAAGTGTCATGCTAGCATTCAGCCTACGCACCGCCGTTGTCTAGCAGATTTACTCAAAGGCAGATGAAGTATCTCCTCCCCCCCCCCCCCAAAAAAAAACAAACAACCAAAAAACCCCCTGTTGTTTTAGCTGTATCCTTATTTATTAGTATCCCATGAATTTTGTATAGTGTAGGAGAAAGAGCATAAGTCTGCACCCTGTTGAGAGGTGGTAGTTTCGAACTTAGTTAAGCAAAAACAGTTTTTAAGTGTATCAATGTCATTTGAGAGAAATTAAAGCATGTATTTAGGAAGAGATTTGCAAAATTTGTGATATGAGAGTAGCACCTGAGTTTTGGTTCTCCATGCATTCTTTAAATGGGGTGACAACAGTGGATTGGGCCTTCAGGCCCAATTCCAAATCCCATGCCATTGCGCGTTCTGTTCTCAGCCCGGGAAGCCCTTTGAGTTTCACGGGCTTGCCGTGCTCCTTGCACACAATTCTACTAGATTCTTGATAATGTATTTGTGCTGGATTTGTCCCAATTACTTATTTTATCAGGGATTTAATCACTCTTAGTTTCTTTCGTTGGTGATTCAAAAAAAAAGGTTTCTTTTGTTGAGATGAGTCAAAGACAATGTATTAGAACAGGGAGGGAAAGCAATTCCGAAATTTACTTTAGAATCACCTCAACCATTAGTATTAGACGAAAGTCTCATTGGTGCAATTTTGGCTAAACCAACTCCACTTTTTCAACTATTCGTAAGTTTTTAAACTTTTAGGCAATTTCTAATGCACAAATCTTCGTCTTTTGGGAAAAAACAGAACGCATCAGTCACAGCATGCATGGAGAACTGAAATACATTCAAATACACTCTTCTTGAAAAAGCAGGCATCTTTCTTGACAAGGCTCTTCATTGAGGACTTGAAATGATAACCGTAAGGAAATGGAAAACAATGGTGTCCATCGAATGTGTCAAAGTCCCTACTTTACACCACGCAGCCATCCAAAGTGATAAGGGAAGTAATCAATCAAAAGGACTAATTAATTAAAGAAAAGTTAAGCAGAAAAGGCAACTCAACGTGAGGTTTGCCGTTGCCCTGCGGCGATCCTCGGATGCACGTAGGGCCCCTTAATGCTGATAAAAAGCTCTACTTTTTGGAGGCATTAAATAAATAGTGCTGTCAGCATCCTAATCTATATTACTTAGAAAATCTTCTACTAATTATAATTTTCAAGAAAAAGACTTCCATTTTGATTGCTTCGAGTTTTCATTATATTCTTAATTAATGATTTGAGCCCTAATATTAGATTATTGAAAAATTTTATACGATAACATGCCAAATTAGGATATGAACTCTTTATTCATAGTGCTTTGTCAAAAAATATAGTTTGTCTGTATCAATAAGTCAATTACATTTGCGATTATCTTTAGTCTACGTTACAAGATACAATAATATTTCACGAGAAGGAAAATAAAACGAAGAGACAATTTGATACCTCTTCACAGCACTTACTAAACCAAGCGTAATAAAATACTTCATTGGGGGCAATTATAATATAAAATGTCAAATGTGCAGATTTATATAACGTATGTGACATTAAAAATTATTTATGATTTACATGCAGTTAAATTTGAAGCATATGTCTATGATGTGACGGCCAAATTAAAAACGGCCAGAATTAGGAATTAATTTGGACAATGTTGTCCATCACCCTTTTTGTGGGCTTGGACTGTATTATCTATCAGTATTGCCGTTTTGTGGCTTGTACTATTCTCCTATAGTTCACTTGCTATCTGATATTTTATTTACTATCATTAAAAAAAAAAAAAGGGTAGATATTTTAATGAGCTAAAAGCTGAGAGTGGGTACGTGCCCTACATGTGGATGCTGCCGATTGCAGGGAAGTTGGAGCACAACAACCTCCCAATGTGCACCTTTTTTTACTACATTTTTTTTTTCTTTCTTTCCCATATGAAAACAATTTGTACTAGAATTTTAATCATGTACCACCTATTTCTTTCATTTATACTCCTATTTATCTTTTTTTTAAAAAAGGAAAATTCAATTTTAACAATGCAATACCATCGTTTAGTTTGGAACGCATGAAATTATTATCTTAATCAACCAGACTTTATTTCAATCTTTAATTCTTTAATTCAGTACAAAAATCTAAAATTTAGTTTGGATTTTATTCTTATATTTGACAACTTCTTTACCAAAAACAAACAAAAAAGAATCATATCGAATCGAATCTAATCGAATTTCTAACCAAGTATTGTGCATCTGAGTACGAATCAAAGTTTAAACTTTTAATGCCCGATGAGCCTAAAGTCAAGTCCAAATTGAGCTTTTAATTGACCAAATTAAGTCCGAGCCGGCCTGACTGGTTTACACTCCTATTTTCGCTTTTAACTGTTGAAACATTTCGACTTTGTCCCTTCGTCTTCCCCCCCCCCCCCGGGGGAAATTAAAAAAAGACAAGAAAAGAGCACGACCTCGGAAAATTTTAAAAACAAAGGAAGAGGAAATGATCGGACGGCAGTATCGGTGGCCAAGTAAGAGGTTAGCGGCTGTTAAGTTTTCAAAATGAACGGCCGCGATCACATCTTCAATGTACAGCAATCATTAGTTTAGAAAATTGCAAAAAGAACCCTCAATTATGTATAAATTCTCAAAGAGGGCAATTGTTTCTCCCTCCTGATTACAGTCGATTGAGAAAGAGAGAAATCTTGAAGCCGTACCCATCGAAGTGTTTGGCCATGTCCTGCGTCCACTCAAATGTCGCCATTTATGTAAAGTCCTCATCTTTCTCTCTCCTCTGTTTAGGGTTTGAGTTTCCTCTTCTCTAACTGCCATAGTCTCCGCCTTATATCAGATTTTCTTTTAATTACATCCTTCTCCTCGTCTTTTCTATTTCCTTCTCTTAATCTACTTCTGACGAAGACAGCAGAGAAATATTCCGAATTGCTGCAACTTCGCACTGTCTTTCTGTAAGTACTTCTTTTCCTTTTATCTTTTGTCCCTTCTTTTGTTTCTGGGAATTTGACTTTATGCTTGTATTTATTCTGGCTTTTGTTTCAAATCAGTTCAAGTATATGCTTTACAGCAGTTTTCCCTTAGGGGTGGCTGAATTTTGCCCATATAGGAATAGATTCGTGATTAGTGTTTTTCTTAATGCAACTCAAAGTAAAACCACCATAATTGGTTGGGTTTTAGTTAAAGTTTGGATCTTTGGGCGCTGGGTCTCGGTGTTTGGATATTTGATATCTAGGGTTTTGGCTAACAGGACTGGTTTTTTGAGGATTGTGCCTCAGTTCATATCGACATTTTTTTTTTTGGAGGGGGATTTTTGAAATTGGTTGTGAAATTTTAATTTTGTATTTCTTTGGGTTTAGTTATCATAGCTTGCTGGTATGGAAGACCACAACAACAGCAGCAACAACAACAATAGCAACAATAGTAGCAACAGTAAGCCAGTGCGTTTAATGTATGATGGAGAGCTTGAATTTTCAAACCAAGAGCTACTTTCTAGTGCAAACCTTGGTGATATTCCTTGTAGTGGATCCATGGATAGTTTTTTTGAGGAACTGCTGAGGGATACTCATGCCTGTACTCATACCCACACTTGTAATCCTCCGGGCCCTGATTTTACTCATACCCACACCTGTTTTCACGTGCACACAAAAATTGTCCCTCCTTCAAGTGAAGAGAAGAGTGGTAACAATGATGACTCTGCAGAATCCGAGGAAAGGAAAACTAAAAAACGGGTTGGTCGAGGGGGCAACCGAGAAGCCGTTCGCAAGTATCGTCAGAAAAAGAAGGCGCATGCAGCCTCACTAGAAGACGAGGTTGTGAAGCTGAGGGCTTTGAATCAGCACTTGCTTAAGAGGTTGCAGGGTCAGATGGCACTGGAGAAAGAAGTTGCAAGGCTGAAGTGTCTGCTTGTGGATATAAGGGGTAGGATTGAAGGGGAGATTGGTGGCTTTCCGTATCAAAGACCAGGGAAAAGTGGAGATGTGTATCAGAACATCCAAAATACTAGCTTTCCTGGTTCTTATGTGATGAATCCATGCAATGTGCAGTGTGGTAATCAGATTTATTGCCTTCATCCTGGTGTCGAGGGAAATGCCAGCGAGGTTGCACCTTTAAACAATCAATGTTTCACTGCTTGTGAGCTTGAAAATCTTAACTGTGTGCCAAATCTGGAATCTGTACCAAAAGAGTTTCTCAGTTGTGGCACGACAAATGTGACAACTGTGAGTTCATCTGGTAACAAGAAGAGAAAAGGTGCCTACATCTGTATCCTTTTTCTTTTTCTATTGTCATTTGTATGGATCTTTATGATACATGACGAAGTAGCTAGATTGAATCTGTGGCAGTTGCTTCATTGTAAAACCATTGATGTTGTTTGTTGTCACTAAAGTCACTTGTCTATTGGATGATTCTACAATAAGTTTCTTGGGTGTTCATGTGCACTAAAATCCTTTGCTCATGTCTTAGCATCTGCTCCTTCTTGGTACATATAAAGTGGCAGTCGTGTTCTTAAGTTCGCTATGATACCCTGTGCTTCTTAACTTATGAGGCCAGGTGGTCAAGTCCCTCTGAGTGAAGTGCTGCCCTGAGAAGACTTTGTCCTGTTCACACATTAGGGGTTGCATTTAAGTGCGCTTCTTTCTTCATTCATGGCGTCTAAATGATGCTGGAATGAGACTTGAATGAATCAGCAGTACATGCATATGACTTTGTTGTCAATTAGCAGATATCTTTACGTGTGCAAATGCGATGTGACGAACTTGCCTATATCTGAAGGAGCTAATTCATGAGTGTCTCCTTTTGAAGTTTGGATCTTGTTATTGATTTAATCTCAAACCTTGAATGAAGCTCAGTATTTTCTTCATGTGTTATTAACTGTGAAGCAGTGGTTTTTAATCTATCTTCCTTGTAATCTTCTGCAAATAAGGGCTTGACTATCCTTTGGGATTTGGAATGGGCACACTGTTCATGGTCACTAAGATACTAGGTTTCGGATTCTGGATCAAACATTTGGTTCTAGATGCCCTAGGTCTTTGGTAAAAGTGCTGCATTTGTTGGAATGTTGCCTGATATCGTTGTTGAATCTAGATGGAGAGAAGTGGCTAAGACGAGGGGCAACGGAGGACAAAAAGGCTTCTCATAGCACAATGTCCTGATCCCCCCCCCCCCGGGTTAGGCTATTGTCAGTAAATGTGAAGCTGTTTCTTCTCTGTTTTTAGTCTGAAATTATGGTTTCCATATTATTTTTCTTCCCTGTGTATGTCAGTAGTTATGTTGCACATGTAGTTGCTCTTAATTTTTGGTGCCTAGCTGCCATAGCCGTAAGCAAATTATGCATGCTTTTTTCTGTTGGTCATTTCATTGTGACTGGCCATTGTGGAGCTGTTATTTGGAGTTGTTTGGGCTTCATCATTAAGATGCTTCTACTGTGTCTGACAGTCTGAGGCTGTCAAAATGTTGGAAGAGTGGATTCAGAATGGGATCATGAATTGTAGCATGCCGGATTCTTTTCATCTAATATCGGGCGATGTCTAGTTTTATGCATCATCAGACAATGTCTAGCTTTGCTTATTTGTATGTGTTTTTGCAGCTAATCATGGAGCATGAACAAGTTAAGCCACCGACATGGTTGTTATGGAGATATTGAAGCTGATACATAATGTCTTCCAGAAGTAGCAACCGTTGAGCTCATAATGTCGTTTGTCCTTAGCAACTCTCTCTCTCCTCATGTCGCTCTATGTTCCAATTATATTATATTCAATTTCCTTTCTTTATTTCACAATATCTCCTCTCAGCTCTTGGGAGCTGGTTTAGCTCCGTGTAATTTTGAAGCAGCAATGCTATCCTAGTAGATGTGGCTGGTAGTTCTATTGACTCGTGTTCTTAGTAGTTTTGCCGAGTCTTGTGCAAAGAAGAAAGCTTCTGCTCTCTGAATATATAAACTTCTTGAGGATGGAAACCTCTTGTTCTTCAATATGCTTGTTTTCTCTTGGTTGATTGGCGCACTCTGAGTGTCTCAATCACCATGCTTAATAACACATGGATGGAAAGATTTCGGTTTGGTGCTTGTAAAGTTTTGGGCAGGTTTCATTGCTGTTTCAAAGTTGTCCTCTGTCTCTGTGTCTTGGAAACTCAAGGAATGTAGAGTGAGGATTAATGAGATGAACACGAGGAAAGGCTTGGATGAGAGGAGACTGGGGGCCTGTTCTTTTCGAGGGGAAATTATGTTTTCCACTATCCTTCCACTCATTCCCAATCTTTCTCACTGTCTCACACTTTGATATCAATCATTCTATCTGGCTCCCACTCCATTCTGTTTCATTCCACTTCTTCCCGCTCCTGCAAGACGAAAATCTCATCTTCCTAGTTTGTTTTACTTATTTTCAGTCAGTTCCATTCCGTCTCATGCCACGCACACTCCTCCTCACTGAATGTTGATGGGTTTGGGCTTTCAGACCCACATCCTGTGCTGTGCAGGTCTAGCTTCCTCCTTAACGAATAGGCCTAATTATAATTCACCATTAGTGTATGATCTTTTGAAGCTGGTCCTGTTATGGAATTCCAAAGTCAATGGGCCTTAAGTTCAGGAAGTTTTCTTCTCTCTACTTATTTTTCTTTTTTTTTTTTTTTGGGGTTTGGTGGAGATTCGGATTCCAAACGTAATTATAAGATATGATTATTGGACTTAATTGTGCCGAGTCCGACAGCATGTTATTACACTTAATTAGAAGATGAGGGGCGAAGATTATTGTACTTAATTAGAGGATGTCGAGGGAGTCCTTAATTAAATCTTGCTCTTGACTGCTTCTTTCGTTCTTTAAAAGTTGTTACATATTTTTATTTTAGATGTCTAAAATGTACTCTCAATTTTTCCACTTTTTGGTAGAAGAATGATGCTTCGAATCACAAATGAGAGAGAAAATAATACTCTTTCCATTTCAGTATAATCGCATGGGTTGACAAAACATAAACACAAGAGTTGTCCATAGCAGTGGTGTCAGTTAGCCTAGTTGGTAAAATCTGTTAAAATTGTTGTAAAAAATTTGGGTTCAAATTCTGCGTATACCGATCTTTGCTCCTCATATGCATCCAAAAAAATAATAATTTGTCTATCATATCCTTTAGCTAGCTAAAAAATAAATTGATACTATAATCCATGAAAATTTTGAAAATATAAGGGGAAAATTGGAGTTTTCACTTTTTTCACACTATCAATCTTGCAGTGGAGATAAAAAGAGGTGGATTTTTTTGTTGTAATTACTCCACCTGGGTAAATGACGCTACACTGGTCCTATGAAAAATGCACTATTTCCATAGTGCTTGTGAGGAAAAGGATCGTTTGGTGCATACCTTGCATTCATTATCATAAGGACATACATGGAAAAGACTCTAATTATATATACGTAAATGGGAATCACGTAATTATTTTCAGACATCCAAAAAAGGAGTAACATGTAAATACTATTAAACAATTGAGTGGTAAATGATATTTCCTCTGTTCCAAGGTGTGACAATTACCTTTTTTTTTTCTGATTATTAGTTGGACATAGCACCTACAAATAAGAAGGAATACAACCATTATACAGTTTAAAGAAGCAGCTAGAACAACCCATAGACTAAGAGACACAAGCAAACCCAATTACACAGCTCGCTAATCCAGCACAAATATCGACTAGGACGTCACATTCATGTCTAGGAGATATCTTAAGAACAAAAGTTTCTATTCTGCCTTTTATTTTCCAACTCTTTTCTCAAGTTTCTGGTTATTTTTCTAATTATGGAGTATATTGTTTTACTGTTTACTTAGAATAGAGTTGAACAAGTTTTAGAAAAGTAGCCTCATAATTATGGTACGTACAATGATATATTAAAAGACTATTCGATCCAAGAATATCACAGGATAAAGTTCAACTTATAGCTTAGACTAATACCTTCATATGTTTGTTATGTTACTTAACAACCTAGAAAGAAAAACATATGTAGTAATTACAAAGGTTTTTCGCGTAACTACTAATCATGTTGTGCTAGCATTTGCACACGGGTTAATAATATTAATAGCTTTCCCTAATGCAATTTGAAAAGTAAAGATGGGCAATTGAACTCCTCCTCCTCCTCCTCCTCCGTCCTTGAATTCCCAAGGTAAAGCATAAATTTGTTCAAAGTTGATGAGGAAAAAAGCAGGGGAGGTTGTTGAGGTTTTGGTTGGATGGTCATATAACTTTTGTCTGATCGATGACCAAATTAAAGAGGCTACGCCAAGCTCGCTAGTTGTGCGATGATTGTTTCGTGTTTGATGTAATGCCATTTTTGACTTGGTAATGGCAATGACATCCACTTTCACTGTATCAAAATTAGGCACTCATCACTCACTCTGTCTCTCTCAACTTGGACTAACATTTATTTAATTAAAGGGCATCCATGCATGATGCATGATGCATGATGCATGATGCATGATGCATGTGCATATATATATTATATTCTACTTAATTATTGATCCTAATGTCGCTATCTTTGCCTCTGTCTGGATGCCTATGCCAACTGAACGTGCTCGAATTCATGAGGATACAATGTTTCTGATAATATGTCAAAACAAGGATCAATTTCGCAAATGTGATCACAGATATTGTACTGCTAGCTAGCTAGGCAATCATCATAAAGGTATACGGAATAAAAATATATAACATCATGATAATTATAATGTTCTCACTTGATGTGTTAGCATAGGAAAGCACCAAACTATATATATGATCGAGATGAGTCTAGACTCAATCTAATTCGGTTTAATTTAGTTTAGTTTGTTTGAGCTTGTCTATCTTGTAAGTACTGTTTGGCATAAATGGAGTTTACATGGATCGCAGCATGCATGCGCGCGCGCGCATGTATGGGTGCAGAGGGATGGCACATGGAACCCACCCTTATGCCATGCTATGCTATGCTATGCTAAGGATCCCCTCGCTTGGGCCTTAGGCTTAGCTTTGCTGAATGTGCAGATATCATACATATCATATACATCACATCACTGATTCGGCACTACTGTTGCTTTCCTGATCCTTTTTACCTAATACGATTTCCCCCCTTCCTCTGGATCCCCTTTCTGTTTAATTGATTTTGATAAACCGATCTGCAACTTAATTTTTTTTTTTCTCTCTGAATAATTAAATTAAATTGTAATCAACATGCAGCGTGCATGGGATATGATATCTGTTATGTCTTCACCCATCTTGCTTTTGTACGCACATACATACATACATGCATGTGGCATGTATAGAATACACACATATATGTGCTACGTACGAATGAAGATGTGTGTGGGCCTCACCCTCATCCTCTACGTCTTTCTGACTCTCATTACTTGCATATGAATATGCTGTATAGGATCAGCAGTACTAGTGCTACTCATATCATATCCTGGACCACATTGTTATTCACATGTTCCTCGAAATTTTTTTAAATTTATTTGTGGTGTGGTTGCTGCACCTACACCACACTTGCGCCTCCATCTCACTTCTCCCCTGTTTTCTGCCCTTTCCGATTTAATCATTCTAATTCCTTGAATCAATTCGCTACTGGCTAAGAAATTCGATCGGTTTCAATCTCTTCAGTCACAATGAGATCGGAGTTGAGGATCAGAACACCCGAAAACTATATATTGTACAGGTGTGCATGTGATATTTTGCAGTAACTTATGGTAGTTGAAAAGAACTTGCCCTTAACTCAATTTCAATAAAATAAAACAAAGACAATCGATCAAGTGATCATTTATTATGTTTTTAAAATTAAAATCTCTAAAGATTCCAAGTAGGAGTAGGTTTATGATTCAATTTGATAAGTGAATTTTTGAACGCCTTATGGTAGTTGATTATGAATGAAATTAAATAGATCCGCCACCGACTAACTCAAGGAACATGGTATGTGTAGGTCGAGTACTTTATATCCTTTTGTTGTTGAACAAAGAAGATGATAGAAATGAAGATCCAAAAGCGACGGACCAGTAATAATGATAATTGAGGACGCATACCCTCTTGATATGTTGAAGCAGATGCCAAAATGGCTGTCTACTTCACATCCGTGGAATGCATTGTCAAGAGCTGTGGCCATCAAAGTACTGATTTATAGCACATACAGCTACGTAGGGGATAGGAAGGTACTCTACTGTACGTACTTATTGATGAGTGTTGTTTGGCCTTGGCCTGGACCCCCTATATGTGTAGAATAAATATTTCATATACGGCTGCGTTGTTATTAGATGGAGTGGGCATGATTTTTGTCTTTCTTGCATGATACATGTATTTCTCACCTTCGGATAGAGGCCAAAACCCAAGGATTTGCAGTCAATTTAATTAATTGCTTGCACCATTCACTGGTCTAGGTGACTGATAGAGACATTAATGCTATACACATACCATGCATTAAACATTGGTCCAACCTTTGCTTCTCAATTCTCTCTGTCTTGTCACTGCACTGTTGTAAGTTGTAAACCTACCACGTCCACTATTTTGATCCTATTCACCACAGATAAATTTTACCGTAGCACTTAGCAACAAGTTATTATCAGTAGTTAGCACCAATTATCACCAATTAGTAGCGATTAGTAATAAGTTATTTATGATATGTTGAAAAAAAATAAGTCCAAAGTTGATATCACAGATACAGTAAATTCATAAAATAAATAAAAGGCAAAAAAAGTTGTGCTATGGTTATTTTCACCCTTTTTTTTTAATATAGGAACAATCTAATTATTTGAAAGATTTAAAAGTTGTTACGGTAGAGCTAGCCATCTTGATTAGGATTATATATATTACGTTTATTTGAGCTCAGCTAGACATTAGAGGTCACTTTCTCTAGCCTTCAATCCTGCATCTAATTAATGTTTCTTTGTTTAACTTGCTATCTTTGTAGTAAGTACAGCATGATAAGAAAGTTAACCGCTTCATTGGTAGAAATATTTGAAAATGCTTCATCATCAAATATCAATTAACAATGGAAAAGTGGTGGCTGACTGTATGGGGGGGGGGGGGGAGGAGCTGTTCTCTATTTTTTAACTTTTCTGGGCTGAGCTGATTCAAAGAGACACGTAAATTAAGGTAAAGTGGCTAAAAATTAGGAATATAATCACCCTCTGACAACTGTGAAAACTAGAAGTCATAATACGCACGATGAATATATTGATGCCATTTAAATAATAAGTGTGTTGAAGTCACATATCACTGGTGAAACTCTTTACAGACAAGCATGGAGACATATCAAAACTTACCAAATTCACCACTCTTCCCTAATTAATTCACAATTAGAAAAGCTTAAATCGTTTCTGTAGATGTGTAGGAAGGACTAAGGGAGTGGCACAATGGGCCAACTAACGCAATTTTTTGCAAGGTCCTATTTGTAGAACTTTATGATGTCATATCCAGGGATCAATTAAAGTATCTTGCCCAAAAAAATACAAAAGAATCAATGACATTGTTCAAGAACCAACTCAATCAAAAGCTTAAACTGATAGTTAAAGGTCCAAGAATATATTTATACTCTAACACGTCCCTCACATAAATGCACTTTGGGCTTGAAGCATGGGTGCTACAAATGCCTCTTCTACTTTGCGCAATAAGTCAATGCTACAAATGCTCTAATACCGTGTTCAAGAACCAACTCAATCAAAAGTTTAAACCAATGTTAAAGACCCAGGAATATATTTATACTCTAACAGATATTGTTAATTTTGCCTTTTCTTTTATTGTTTCCAATCAAAATATATAACAATTTCATTAATAAAACAACGCTTATTCATTTATTCTTTTGTAATGTAAAAAATTAGGATGTTTCGTCAAATCAGTAACATGTAAGAGCTCCAAGTTTAACGTAGCAAAGAATTCATGAAGAAAGAATGCCAAATGTTCAATAATATAATAGTGAGTAAAATTCAAAGTTGGTGACAAAGGACGGTCTATAATATATAGGACGAGGCAAGAAATGGTAGGAAGTTTAACGCTAATAGTAATACCAAAACACGTGTATAGAGTGACTTAGAGACAAGAATGGACGGAAAATAGAGACATATCTGTTTGCCCTTTTTTCTTGCTGCAGATTCAAAAGAGAATCATGGTGCCCCTACGTAGTAATTGCCGCATTCAAAGCATTTAATTTGTCATTATTATTATTATTGTTCGTAAATTCTAATTGTGACTCCCTCTTCTGCAGCAACTTGTCAGAAAACACCGTTGCTTATATCCACGCATACCCACCTAGCTAGCTTAGCTATAGTGTAGTGTATCTATGAGTCCCATGTACATCATGATAATGACGATACATAATTATGCATGTTTATGACATGCCACCATTGGACTGTGCGTCACAATGTCACATACGTATGAGATGCGATCTGCTTTTCATTTTCTAGATGCTCGTTCTCACCGTCTTGCTTTTTTTCTAACTAAAGTCACCCGAGTTTGAGGGGAATTCACATTCTCTATTATGATTAAGTAGGTTTGAAGAAAGATTTAGCTGCGTACAGTTAAATGCCAATTTGATCTCGTTCAATTTTAAGGGTGCCTTCTTTTGTGTGTTATTCTGTTCATTTTACGTCATAATTTAATCTGTGGATTACTTGTGGATTAGTAAATGTAAAGTTGAAATATTTTTAAAACAAATGTAATAAGTAGTGTCTACCCATGTTTGTGAATAGGTATAGTACTATTAGATCAGTTCATCTCTTATTGGAGTATGAAAGTGGGTGCTGTCCCATATCGATAAAAATGAAAGGTTTGAGCATGTAGTATCGATTCAGCTTTGCTAGTTCATTCATCGGCCATTACTTTAAACGCTTGGTTTGGCCAGGCTGTACATTTGATGTTGTTTCAAAAATAAAATAGTTAACGAAGTCTTTTTATGAGCGTTCTGCCCTTATTTTGTAGTCGCTTAAGTTGTCATTTCAGAAGTGATCTAAGTGATGATTAACAATCCAATATAAAAAAAAGCAAAATCGACTATAAGGGTTGTAAAAAGTTAATCTCTACAATTTCTAAATTGCTCTATTCAAAAACCAAATTCAGTACACCATTAATGAATCAATTACTTTCAAGAAAAATCATAATCTAAACAAAAGTAGGTTTTTTTTGCTTAATCACCCTTATAACTTTACATTGCACCCCCTCCCCCTTCCTTAGACTTTCTATATTACCACCTTTTTTTTGGGGTCCCCCCGGGGGGGGGGGGGGTTATGTTAGGTAATCGGCTTAGTTACATGATTATTGGCTATTAGTGCATGTTCACGTGCAAAGGGAATGGGAATTGATAGCTTGACCGATGAATGCTTGACTCCTTGCGTTTCTGGCGCACAAAAGGGAGTATTAGCGCACGTTATCACTAAATTAAAAGAACTGCACCCTGGATTTCAAAATAGGCGCTAAGAGTCCGGAGCTTGACCAGCTCCCCCTCACAAGTTTGAAATCTAGTCTAAGTAAATTACCACTTTGCAACTTCCAGAAACATGCATTAATTCGGTTTGACCATCTATAACATACAGGAAAAGTAATTATGACTTAGATTGTTTAATTATAATCTTGTTCTCTTCAACTTATTTTGTTTAATTGAGTTTTTATCTAAACTTATTTTGAATTTGTTATTTGCCGAACTTATTCTGAATCGAAATTATGTGAACTTATTCTTTAAAAAATAAGTCGAAGAGAATAGGCCCTAAGATTTATATTCTTACCCAAAAAAAGAATTATATTTAATCCCATAAAAACCCTTACATACTGTAGTATACTTCGTAAAGAATAAGAACTATTTTGTAGATCTAGATATATAAATCTGTACAAGCAATTATAGGAAATTTTAAAAAGCAATCTAACATCGGAAAAAAACAGGACTCGATTTAAGGTATATTATAGTTTTAAATTATAGATATGAGAGTATTCATAGTGTTATTTTTTTCATCCTTATTAATTCGATAACGGTTATCCTAAAGATATAACATACCTCTATCTTAGTAACATCTTTTTTTTTGGGGGGTACAGCCAACGCATGCTAATATCTTAGACCACAAGGTATGTGTTTTTTTGGGGGGGGGGGGGGGTGTCACAATTGTCGTGATCATGGAAAACTGAAAAGCGTTTAGATCTAATTGGGCTATTAATTGCCATTACGTATGCTTGACCAAATTCTGATTTAAGCTAAATAATAATCATATATTCTTCTTATTTTAGGCCACAAGGATCTCAATTCTCAAGGTATGAAAGTTTGTGGTAACACAATTACTCTTGATTTACGATCGTTTCTCGTTTAAATTGAATAAAAATTCTACCAAACGAATCTAAAGCAATTTAATTTCCTTTAATTTGAATGCCAAACAAATTCAATAACATTGATGAGAAAAAAGAGCACAACAGTACACGTCTGCGTGGAAAATTATTTTAGAAAAAGTCATGATAATTATTTTGCCAAAAAACTAGTCATAATAATGAAATAATAGGAAAATCTTACTGTCAGTTACCGTAACCAAGAAGAAAAAAGTGTATGGGAAAGTATTTATTTAATTTTTCAAAAAAAAAAAATAGAAGATTTAAAACTACGAGAGAGAGAGAGGGGAAAAAAAATGGGAATTGATTCCCTATTCTTCAGCCTTTCCAAATGACCAAACCGACAAATAATTGAATTCATCTTTTTTCTTTAAAAAAAAAGAAACAAATCCCCCCTTCGAAAATAATTAATAATTAATAATTAAGAATGAATAAATTAAGAAAAGACGAAGTAAATTAAAAACCAACAAAAACTGACCTAACTTCGTCTTGGAAGGTTGGAATTTTTTGAATGAAAATTTCTCATTCAACAAAAAAAACGCCCCTCCCCTCTCATATCTCGACTCTGACCCGATCGTTTAGTCACATAATCTGCATGAATTTGTACCTTCCTTTTCTCTCACCATCTTTATTTATTTATTGCCTTGCCGTAAAATACTGTAAAAATAAATTCCACGGTTAAAAAAAAAAACAAATTCCTCGGTAAACATTACATTACAAAAGGGGGGGGGGGGAAATGGAGACAGAGAAAGCGACAGAATCCTAGGCCATCAGCATATCCCTATTTAGTTTTTTTCAGTTACTTTATTAAATTAAATTAGTAAAAGAAATCCAATCTTAATTTATTACGGAGTAGCATATATATTGCTATTTTATTTACTAAATAAATACTTAAATGAATTATCCCATGAAATCAGAATTGTAACCTTCTGGAGCACGACTATCTATAAATACCCGGCCACCCTCCCTGCTTCTGTCCCTCTGTTTCTCGTTCATGATCATTGTGTTTTCCTTCTAGAGAGAGAAAAAGTAACTGCAAATACTTGAATTGGTTGTTCGTTCCTTTCTGTGTTTCTTCGTTTGTGGTTGGTTCATTGGTTGGTTTTGTGAGTTTGTTTCTGGGTTTCAAGAAAGATGGCAATTCAAGCGCAGATGTACCCAGAAAATCTTGGCTTGCCATTGGGAGGAGGATCTCAAGATTGGTTCATGGATAATAATAGTAATAATAATCATCTTATCAACAATTTCTTCTTCAATGGTTGTGGGTTGAACGAGTTTAGTTTTCAGAAGCACCAGCAGCAGCAGCAACAACAACAACAACAACTACTGCAAATCCCGTGTCAACAACAGCAGCAACAACAACAGCAGTATTTGGTCGAGTTTCACAATCTTCAACAGAGAAATCAGAGCCAAAACCAAAACCAAAACCAAAACCAGTCTCTTCCTTCTGAAAACGGTTTCGTGTTTCTGCCCTCCTCCAAAAACTACAACAACATCAACAACAACAACGGTTCTACCACCAGTACAATCACCACCACGACCAGCGGTGATCATATGCCTATGAATCTATCTCAGAGTCTCGCTGCCCAACTTGAGAAACACAGGCAAGAGATTGACAAATACATTACTTTACAGGTTAGAAAACTGCCACTAAACCCCAACAAAAAGTTTTTTCTTTTTTAGTTTTCTGTTTTAATTTTAGCGATTAATATCTTATATATTGTTTTCGTGGGGTTTTCCAGAATGAGAGGTTGAGATTGGCATTGCAAGAACAGAAGAAACAGCAAATGACAACAATATTAAGGAAAATAGAAGCCAAAGCAACAGTGTTGCTGAAACAAAAGGACGAGGAGTTAGTGAAGGCAAGAAACAGAGGAATGGAGTTGGAAGAATGCGTGAGGAAGATGGAGGTGGAGAGTCAAGCATGGCAGACAGTAGCAGCAGAGAAGGAAGCCATGGTTGTATCATTGAGCAACACATTAGAGCAACTCAGAGAACAACAACAACAACAGGGGTGTTCCTCCTATGGGCTAGATGATGCAGAGTCTTGCTGTGATGACAACGACTACCCCTGTAACAACAAGAAGAGAAACAGGGTAGGAGGAAATGATGAGAGAGAAGATGAAGAACAACAACGGGAAGCAGGAAAGAGCAACGCAATGATGATGATGATCTGGTGCAGGTTTTGCAATTCTAGGAATTCGTGCATGCTGCTGTTGCCTTGCAGGCATCTCTGCTCATGCAAAGCCTGCGAGCCTTTCATTCATGCTTGTCCCCTCTGTAAATCACCCAAGACGGCAAGCATTGAAGCCCTCTTTTCTTGATACCATATCATGGTTCTGTTTGGATATGAATATCAAAAGGAAAAAGATGAGATTTTTCTTCTTTTTTTGTTCTCTCTGGGTAAAAATGCGCTGCCTAGATTTGTGATCATCATAGGCATAGGCTTAGGCTGACTGAGGAATGGTGAATTGGAACAGTGATCCTTGGGTAAATCAATCTTTTGCAGATAATCAATTGAACATATTATTTCAGTCTTTTTACCACTTGTTTTCCTTGTTTAAGCTTTTGATTGATTTGATTATTCATCCTTTTAGCATTATTTTTACAGCTATAGATGGGATTGAAAGATGCTCTTTCGCACTTCCCATACACCTAAATAGTTGAGACTTGAGAGATGATTGATTATCTTGCCATCTTCACTGTGAAACAGAGCCAGGGAAGTACTGAGATATTGTGCACCCCACCCAACAACCAAACAAAAAAAAGATCTTGAATTGAACCCAAAAAAACAAAGAAAGAGAAAAGGCCAAAGGGTGAAAGTGCAGCATGAATAGGAGTAGGAGTAGGTATAATAGGCAGATGTAGATGTAAGTAAGCCCTGCAACATCTGTGATGGGGGGGCCATCACACCACCCCTGCTTTAATGGTGAGCATTGAAAAGAGGAGATTGCCTTGTACGTGCCAACTTAATTCATTTCTTTTTGTTTCGTTTTGTGGTCCGTTAATTTTTACTTTTTCAAACAAATCTCAAACGGTTACATTTGAGCGTGGGCCCTGGGCCTGGGTGGACCCCACGCGATAGTTTGTGTGCATCTTTTTCTCTGCCCCACTTGCACGAGAATGCACTGACTCTCTGACTACGCTTTTCTTTATTGCCCTTTTTTCTTTAGTTTTCATTACTATAACATTAGGAGGGATTAATTACTTGATTAAGTTTAGTGTTATCTTAATCATTATCTTAAGAAAAGATTAATGATTATTGGGAAGGAGGCCAACGCATTCATGCACCTTGAACAGGCCAAAGGAAAAGGATGACACCGATCGATAGATGAGGGATAAGAGATGGGATGAAAATGACATGGGGCAGGTTATTTTATTAACTAATATAATTAAGCTTTTAATTATCTATGCACAATACCCCATTAGATACACACAAACATAACGTGCTTGCAAAGCTGGATGTATCTCATAAAAGTAAGGAACAAAAATAATTTAACGTTTTATTCCCTCGGACTCATTACAAGCAACTGTACTTATTAATTGATTACTTATTCAAAGATTATCTTCATCATCCAAAGCACTATCTATCCCGAGCCTTGATTAGGAAAAAAACTGATCCACCTCTTCGAATGATGTGCCTCATACCTAATCACGGGCAAAGCTAACGAAAAGCTTCACCGCTCATATAAACCCTATTTTTTTTGCGAGTATATCTGTGATCTCCATTCGTTTCCGCTCATGTTGTAATTATCTATGCACAATTATACGTCTGGCAAACTAAGTGATGCTTGCACTTTTGTGTAGTCTTAAAGGCTCGGCAAGCCAAATATGTAGGAGTGCTTAATTGTTCCTTCTCTAATACGTGAAACTTTAGTATCATATGCGTTTCACAAGTCATTAACTTAGCATTCAATCTTGGAAATGAACTTAATTATCCCCACGTAACATGCGCTTGTAACCTAAAGAAAAACTCTTTGGAGTAGGCTGTTAGAAAAAGTCATGCACTCCTACGACAATTCATCGATTTAATGCTCTCTCTTCCATCAGGCAGTTAGAAAATGCTGCCATGTATATGCTGACTAATAAGCAGCTTGTTTGGCGATCTTCAAGTTTAATTACATGTCCCTGGCTATCATCATCTGTTTTATGCCCTCGTCATTCATGTTTCATTTTAACCTCAAATACAAATTAAAAGGTTCTAATCAATAAGCAAATAGTAATGACATTGATATATCTGATGGATCTGTAGTTTACTTTTTAATTGGGTAAAAAATCGACGTCTTATTCCAGCGCTTTTTAATTAGATTATTATAGATAGCAAAATGTCTCATTAAATTACCATTTACTCCTTTTAATTAAGATCACATGCATTTATCTAAGTGTTCACACACATGTTAATTATCCCCCTTTTTTGTCCCCTTAGCAGTGCAAGTTCGAAAATACATTTGATCCTTTCGAGATTACGACATTTTACCCACGTATATAACTTTAACGAGTCAGCTTTAGTTGATGAGCATAGATAAGCAAATCAAAAACCCACCAAACGTCAAGATTGAAGGCAAAGCACATTTAATTTGGATGAATGAATTATTGGGGGAATGGTCAATAATAATATCTAGAGTGGTTGTCACATTGGGAGGAATATCATGTGTCTGCATATATATCTGCGTGGCAAATTATAAACTTGAATTATGTTCAAAATGACGATTATTATTCGGAGGAATAGTATGACGGAAATTTCATCGTCAATCCAAATGTGTGAAGATGATCGCAGGGACAGTGCGTCTATAGTTTCCTGGCCCAGCGTAGACTGTGGCTCAATAGAGACGACATTTGTTTTCTATAGCATGCAATTATGTTTTCAAATCGTACATGGTGAAGTATTTTCGCTTTGCCTTTGTGTTCATACGGGAACTTTGTTTTCAATTTGTTCTTCGATCCAGAGTGGAAATAGTTGTACTATTTGTTATTCGATGGTATTGAGTGGGCTGATTAATTAATATTGGAACTTAAAGAAACCAAGATAATATGTTAGGAAATAGGTTGAATGTGCTATTGGATAGTCCAACCAATCCCGGTAATTCTATGGTATATATCTATATATCTAGCTATGTACACATCTATATAAGAGAGTGTGTACTGTGTTTCAAAAATTCTTAGATACAAACGTATGTATTCTAGTATGGTACTTACCCTCTTTTGTAGGTGTGTACATAGCTAGGTACATGGCTATGTACCATAGAATTTTTGAACCTAAAAATCACTTTCCTTAAAACTTATTTGTTATACCATGTATAATCTTACGGATAAGATGCTGAAGAACAAGCGTAATGTTCAATCAAAGGGGCGTTGCAGTCATTCACTGAGATTGTCTATGTCACCTATACATATTCTTCTTCCTTATATACATGTCTTATTATCATGAGGAGACACCCGTTTGTGCGTGTATTCATGAAAAAACATACCTTTTTAGGAGACATCCATCCGCATAAGAAATACTCAAAAAATTGCTCATTGCGGACCATGAAGGGACCATGAACAAACCGTGGTTCCCTCTGCCCATTTTAAGCCAAAACTGAACAATAATGCCAAGCCACGGGTGCCCTGTGGTGGCCACCCATGACTAGCCTATGGTGGCTCTATTTTTCTTTATCTTGAAAATTCCTTAGCACAATATTTGGTTGGATGTAAACAAGTATGTTATATAAACAAGTTTCTAATTGTATTTTCATTATCTTGTTTAATTGTAAGAGAGCATTGTAAATAGCAACTAATTTGTAATTATGATTGCACCAAAATATGTAATCGTGATTGCATTACAAAGTTGATAGCATTGCATTACTTTCAACCAAACATCACATAAATAGTGTTGGGTGATAATAAAAAGTCATGCAAAGTTAATAGTATTCTATTACATTCAACTAAATATCACATAAATAGTGTTGGATGATAATAAAAAGTCTTACGGATTATACATGCCATAGAAAAGTAATTTGAAACAATACAACGACATGCTCCAAGGAATCGAAAAACAATAAATGTAATTTTATAATATTGAATGACATCAAATTGTGTTGAATGATACTGAGCAACATTAAAGGTTGAAAACCAACACTAAGACTAAGATTAAAAGAATTACCCTTTTTGAGGATGGAGGTTATCCCAAAAATGTAAGCGGTATGTATTAAGAGATAGCTTATTTACGGATTTTAATTGGATTTGTTAATTTGTTCATATGCCAATAATTGTCAATACATTAATATAATTGTTTTGTTTTTTTTTAAGGGGGGGATTTGAGGGGATTGAACTCAAACTACATAATGTACTCGATGTATCAATTTTAACCACTATGCGAAGATATTATTGAGGTTGAGGAAGATGGTAATCCACTCATAATTTATACTCCTTTCATCTTGCATGTACTATCAATAAATACATCTAATTCTTTTGTCTCTTTAATTATCGATGCACTACATATCTCCAAAGGATACTAGTATTATGATTTAGAAACATCATTTCAACGATACATTATCAAAAAAATGCATTTAATGCTTATTTTTATGTGATGACCCCCAACATTTGACAACACAGATGGGACAAAGACAGTATTCCCCACACTTGACAATAAATCATCACAAAACTTTTTCACGCGGCATTATGAACAAACACCCAAATCACTTGTTCTTACAATAGGAGTGGGTGTGTTTGGGTGGGCATGCAGTCCAAGATTGAAAAAGCCCCGCAATTTGTTTGATTGGCGAACTGTCACTCACACGTTAGGGAATAGGAAAGCACCGTTGTTGAACGTTGAATGTGAACGCACAAATCCAAGCGTCCCTTCATTTGATTTTCCATACACCAAATTAACAAAGTCTCAGTCACTTCTTGTCGCTTTGTTTGACTTGATTGTGTTCAAAAGATAAAACTGAAACGCCAAGAAATCAAATTGAAGTCAAGGCAAGCTACGTAACAACATCCTAAAAGCCCTTTCAGCACATGTCAGATCCCTCTTCTGTCATTATTTACCAGTCTCACCTAATGCAATTCTACCTGGTAAATTATTATATACACCTGTGAATACGTGCTCCTGTATATATTTCATATATATTTTTTGGGGTGTATTTGTCATCTGTTCTATATTTTAATGTATAATTGCTTATGTATCACATAGGAGTACATACACTCGAGTATATGATGTAGACTTTGTACTCTACCCATTTCATATATTTTTTTTCTCTTCTCCCTCGGATATATCTTTACACTGTGTTGTGATCATCTATTGGAGATGGCACCCATCATTTACTAGGTGATTTGGATATTGAGACTAATACATGGCTAAATTAGTCGTAGCTAACTAGTGTATTCAATTAATTATGAATTCAAGCTTGTATGTGATGCACCACCATCCAAGATTCAAACCTAATAGCTGGCTTTGTATTTTTAAAGATATACTACAAGAGAGTTGGGATCACCATCCAAAATTCAACTTCTAAGATGGCGATATACTAACTGCACTTTAACACGTCATAAACTTTAATTTGGACATGCAGATATGCCTGTAGCAGATTGACATGTTTGTCATTACTTCACCCTCTCCACCCAAGTTCGAATATGGGTGAAGACCTTTCTTTATCAATTAATTGGTAGAGGGAGGGGTTGTGTGGGTTGGGCCTTGGGCCCTGTCAGCTTTGTCCCTCTCCCCCTAGGCTGATTGGCCTATTGGATCTTCCCTGAGATAGGGGGACCAGTAGGTGGTCCATATTTACCATTATAGAAAAAAAAACTTTAATTTGGACATGAATCATACATTTGCGAAGACTAGTCTGAAATTCAAAAGTGGTCTCTAGCAGATGGAGGAAAGTAACAATAATGAAATTTAGTCCGTGTCAACTCAAAGTGTGGCTTTGACACTTCCTTCCCTTCCTACAACTTGTCTAAGCAAAGGTACAGGAGAAAGGTCAAATTCATTTGGTATGACTGATTAATGCAAGGCAGAAGGAACGAGGAAACGCAGTATGAGTTGGGCACAAGTACGTCTCATTCCATTGAAAATACTTTGTGTACGGAATATCTTTCAATATACAAAGATTGATTACAGGCTTTGCTAAAAGTCATGGGCGTCCGTCTGTTCCTCGGTCTTGATCTCTACAATAATGCGACGCCATTAATTGGGAGGCATGAGATGTAACATATAACTGCGCCTTCAAATCAATGACATCAGAGTTGGGCCTTTTGGCATTCGCAAGTGGAAGTAAGGAAATTGTACAAAAACTCCAGAAATTTAATGATATTAGAGTTGGGCTAAAGATGCTCATCTGTGGGCACTTACAATATACATTGTTACATCTTTGGATCATTCACAAGGGCTTTGTATTTCATTTCAAGAAAACATTCATGATGTAAAATGCCGTTGTCGCCTTTGAAGTCTGAAAATTTCTTTGAGCCATAAATTGTATCATTGCGGCCAGCATCAATAGCAATCAAACTGAAAGTAATGGAGTACCTTGAGCTTGAAAGAAGCTTCCAAGAACTGCAACTAAAACAAGCTGGAACGTAAAACAACTTTCCTGTTGAAGGGGGTAAATAGCAGTAAACACATGCCTTAGAGAATCAATTTGCCTGCTCTGATCCCAAAAATCTTTCCTACTGCTCAGTGAGGAAAACAAATCTACAAAGCCAAAAACTTGATAGTGTAATAACAGATATTAATACAAGCTAAACCCAAAAAATTGGCTAATCAGGATAGCTAATCCAAGGCCAATGGCAACAAGGGAGGAAGCCCAGGTGAGTTTCTCTGTTACTCTCGGGATCCTATCTTTCAATGCCTCGCTGCAAGAGCCGATGAATACGGTATAACCTCCCATGGCCACCACTGTTCCAACCAAGAACATACCCAGAAAAGCCGCTCCAGCTAGCCTGGAAGGCAAGGCAAGGGCAGGCAGTACCATCATCAGGGCATCAGGCTGAAGCCCATGCACGATTCCTGTCGCAAATGTTGCAACACCGATCTTCTTCTTCTTTCCGACCACAGGGCTTTCCGTGGTTTCATAGACACTCATGTCACACTCACCATCTTCTAAAGCGACACAAGGGGTGGGGACTTCAGAAGCTTCCTTTATACCCATAGCACCAATGACGAGCAGGGTTAAGCCTACCACTCTCGTGCCCCAGGTACGAATGATTTCAATATGAAGGCGATCTTTCAAGAGAAGAAAGAGTAAACCAAAAATCACTTGCCCAGCATCATGACCACAGCCCCAGAGCGCTCCGACTGCAGCACTTTCCATGCGAGAGCGACCAATTGAAAGAGGGGCCAATGCAGCAAGATGGTCAGGCCCTGACAGTGTGTGCAGGCAACCAGCAAAGAAACCTGTCCAAGCACTACTTAGTATCTCAGTGCGAAGGAGTCCCCTTCCAACAGCACTCCCAGTATTTGTGGCAGTCTGTAAGCTTGCCAAAGCTGGTAATGTAAAGGCAGGGTTAATTAACATCACCGTAAGTGCTGAGAGTAGAATGACCTTCCCGACAACAATTGCCTGACAAGATGATGAAGGTATTAGTACTGATGTTTCAACCAGAAGGCAGTCGAATAACACTGTAGCAGCAAGCAAACAGCAGGATACAATTATGTACCATAATCCAGTCGCAAGGTACGTCAGAATCATAGAAATACAACATGACTATGCATGAGCCACCATAGCAAGCAATCACACATGCGCCTAGAAATGAATGGCTCAAGGGTGTTGTAGCAAGGTAACTACATGCGCCTGCATGATTTATGAACTGAAAAGAGAGGGAAGGAAAAAAAGAGATAATGGATGGATTAAGTGCGCAGAGGAAAACATGTGTAAATATCATATCCCATGCTCTCAACCAACTCTTCCCATCAAAAGTAAATTGCATAATGCCACCTCTTCAATGCAAGATTAGAATAGTTGGATGATACAACGTTCGTGATAATTGGAACAGCTTATTGAATCCATAGAAGTCCTGACCTTCATTTCCCACTTCTAGGGGGCCTCGCTATTGAAGTTACTTCCAAACCATTTCACTGTTTCTATCCATAACCTTAAAAATTTGACAAAAATGTTAAAAGGAAAAACTAGAACCAATCAGGGAGTTATGTACGGTTTTAACGCAAAAGAAAAGAGCGCCCTTCAATTCTCACCTCGGCGCTTTTGGGGGGGGGGGCAGCTTTGTAGTTTGTACCACTATTTCGCTCTTTTATTCTGTTTTCCCCAGCCCTTGATCACCTCTCCCTAACTAAATCTAATTACTTAGGTAAGAAAGGAGTCATCTTGTAAGTCATTATTCAAATGATCACATTGTTGACAAAAAAGAACAAGAGCAATAGCTGATAACAGTCAGGAATCAATAGTTCAAAAACTAGAGGGGCCTAACATATATAGCCAGAACATTGCAGTGGAATATCAAAAATTGTAATCCCTGCAAGTCTCACACCTTTATTGTTTTGCCTATTCCACTGCCCAAAACTTCACTACAGGCACACAAAATACCAAAGTTGGTGTTAGCAGCACATCCCCTGGCCCTGGGTACACCGTACATGTAACTGGCGTTCTACTACATATGCTACTGATGATATTCTTAACCAAACAACCGCAAGAAATGAGCATGCCTCAGTCGTAGCCTCAGTCGCTATCCGTACTCTTGAAGCTGTCTAAAATATCTAATGACAAACACTCAGAACTCAAAAAGAGTCAGATGGTTCAGTGATCAGAATGGTAAGTGTGATTTCTAAGCTTCTGGATATGTCTAATAGACATGAAACTACAACTGTTACCCGCCTCCTGATGACGTGAATTGTGCAGTCCGGTGGAGATGCCTTTTGAAACCACTATCAACTAACTCCCAGTCAATATTTTAAATGAAAGATACCATAACTGACATTAGTAAATTACCATCTTCTATGCATGATCTCAGTAATAAGCAATAACTAAACCCCCACATAAATGACCAATACTATCAGAAGATTAATGCCTAATCATGATAGGCAATCCCGCTTAGGTCAAAATTCAATGACCTCAGAAGTATCACAAGCATACTACCTCCCATTATTCCAAGAATGATTCATAACTAGAAGGTAACAAGGCAAGAAATAGCTCGGACAATTTACAGCCCTCAAAATTGAAATTTGCTCCTTGGGGTAAGTCAACTATGGTGGAAGTTAAACTTGTTTACGGAATCAAGAAATTTAAGCACAAAGCACGATCTAAATTTCCCCGCCTTTTCAGTGGATCAACCCGAATTCACAAAATTCAAAGTGTAGCAGGTCTCTATTAGTCATGCTGACGAAACCCCAGAAAAATTAGGCAAAGATTCCATCAAATTCAAGCACCAACCGCAACCAAAATGGGAATCAACTGTCGAATTTCTCACAAGTAGCAAAGATTTATCAAAAAATCACACCTTTTGCAATCCGGATTGTGCAGGAGACGGGTGTTTGAGAAAACGGGGCTCCGGCGAAGAAGACTCATTTGTAGTCGGCGACGGAGGGGCGTCAATTTGGCTGGAGATACAAGACGGCCGCAACTCACGTTTCAAAGAGAATGAGTTGACCCGGTGAGGCTCGGTAGATGGTGGGAGCAAAACCCCGGGTTTGCGGAGGTCAAAGCGGCGGAGCTGAGGGAGAGAAGAGTAGGGTTTAAGATGTAGTTTGGAGATGGAGGGGAGTGACGAAGAGTAGATTAGCCTCTCCATTGCTTCTGTCCCGTCTTCCCTTCTCTCTCCCTATCTCCCCCTCTCTGGCTTAGTCGGAGGGGATGACGGAGTGCGCAGGAAGTGGAAGGAATGAGAGGGAATCGGGACTTGTTCCAGATAAAATTTCCTTCCCAAAAAGTCTAGGTTTGGCTACCTGCTGCTACCAATGGTTGAAGGTTTGACGAGGCTTTTAAAGCAAATACAACGGTGAGCCCAAAATTTGGCTGATCAGTGGGGGTCTATAATCTTCACATCAGTTTATGAGTTAATTTTTCAGCCCATATTTCTTTTTTTCTCTAATAAAAGATTCACAATTTTAACTCACCACATAAAATAATACATATGACCTCATAATTAAACATATTTAATTAGTTTTACTTTTTTATTTTGTTCCATTATTTCGTTAATAAGTTGTGAAAGTAATTTATAAATTTTCTAAAAAATCAAATAGCTAATTTATGATAACAAACTGAAAAAATATCATTAATGTAGTTAATAAAAATATTATTAGTTAATTAATATCATTAACGAAATACAACCTCCATCTCCCCCATTACTCTACATTAAATACAACCCCCCCTGTTACTCTCTTTAGGTCATTGGTTACTGTATTTAATCAATTATCTGGATCAAATTTCGATTTTTTCGAGTCCTGGTTCCTCCCCCCTCCCGCCTTTTCATCTTCTTCCTTCAGCTCCATTGCTTCTGGTTTTCTTTCATCTTCTTCTTTGAAAACAACCCATCTCCATGGTCTCTTTGCAAGTATCACATAGATTTTCCTTTTTTTTAAATATGTGAGTAGGCCGCTCGGCGGGCCTCGAGTCACGAGCCATCCGTTGTGCCTCGTTTCTCGGCTCGTGCATGCGCCATGTCACCCTTTTGGCTCGGGAGCCGGCCATTGGAACGACTCTTAGTCAAACATGCCGAAACAACTTTACCGGTGTCCCCCTCAAATTACTCCGCCCTCCCACGCACAGATATAGGCTACCTGATAAATGAATCATTCGATTATGGTATAAATTAGATTAAATTTAGAGGTCATATTTCGAATTAATTGAGATTATGGATCGGTTAGGTTTGGGTCGGATGAACTTCAGTTCGGAGCGACTTCGGCTTCAACCGATTTTTGATCAAATAAGCTTTTCATGTAAAAATAAGTAACTTTGTAGAAACTGTTGGATCGAATATAGTTCTATTCGGTTCGAATAAATTCAGGTTTCGAATCTACTTTCAGGTGAGCCTATTTCGAATGCCCGGATCAGGTATTGGCCCAGGTCGTCTGGTTTGGGTTTCGACTTTCAGGTCAATTTTGTTAGTTCTAGAGGTAGCCAAGTCCAAGCTAGTCAGGCGCAGGTTTGACTCAAAACTTGTGGAACTTGTAAAGTTTAAGTTTGAACTCGGCTTATATGTACACTGTATGACTCAAAACCCAACTCAGGCTCAATTATGAGATTTAGTTTTTTGTTTGTTTTTGCTTGAAAAGGTTTCAAACCCACGGTTAAATTAAAGTCAAACTATGAAAATAAAGGCTGGAATATACTAATAATAATTTCCAACTGAATTAAGTCAAATCGAGCCAAGTAAAGCTAAATTTTAGTAGGCTCAAACTGAACTCACTATGCCTTCAAACTAATTCAGACTTGTGCAATAGCTCAACGAACAGGCTCAATTTTATTGCTGTCCTACTATTTCTAATAGATCCACTCCAGGCTTCCCAATGAGTTGCACCTTGGCATCTCTACTACCAGTCACGGGGAAGTGTAGCCTGTCTAACTAGGAGCTCAATTCCTTGTTGTGGGACATTTGCTATGAATGTGGTCGGTGCCCCTTGATTTGTCTGATCCATTAAGATATAGTTCTCGGTGCCTGATTCCTTGTCTGCATGAGTCTTCAATTTTATTTTGTTTTTCATAAACTCATAATTTGCATTTATAATTGGTGTAGCAATAATGCTATCTTGATTAATAAATCTAGGGAAACCTATTCTATTTTTTTTCCCCTTTCTAGACACATCTATAAAAGTAAGTGTGTGTGTACATATATACATATATATATATATACACACACACACATATATATATATATATATACACACATATATATATATATATATATTAGGATCTGTTCATTTCATGATAAATATCAAAATACCAACCTCAACCTACTTCAACTCACTTCAATCTACTTCAATCCACTTCTACTATTTTAACCAAGTTTAATTTATCACATAAAAAAAAATTCAACCACTTCAATCTTCGTCAACCCACCTCAACCTACTTCAACCCACTTCACCCTTTTACCTACCCCAATTTATCCGCGAAAAGAACAGGCCAAGTTGTGGGTAACATTGATAACCTCTCTTAAAATTGGTATTATAAACTTTAAATATTCCACTTGCATACACATTTATATGCCTTTAATTTTAGTTTGAAAATTATAAAATTGAGACTAAATTTTTAAATTTTAGAATAATTTGATGTACTAGTCAAATTCCATTTCTAATTTGAATAAATGAAGAAGTTTTGAAATGCTAAAAATGTACAACAAAAAAATCAATTGCCTTTGTATGTGACAACTAAAGTTCCATCTTTAAGTAAGATTTCAATTTCGAGTTTCATGAATAAAGAGCTCGATTAATTATCAACGGACAATAAATATAGTCCAGTTAAGGGAGGACCAAAGATGAAAATTAAAAAAAGTTTGCCCATCGTGCATTTGTACTGTTCTTTATTTCTAATTTGATCAACAATAAGACCAGTACTTTAAGGACAATTCACCATGCGAGTTATCAGTTAAAAGCATACTCTAGGGGCAGGCATACCGCAAAAAAAGAAGTTGGTCTTCAATTTCAACAAGGTCGTATTATAAAATCAAATTGTTGTATACATTATTTTACATTTTGTTGTACTTTTGGGGGTGGATCGTCAAACATTAGGGATATTTTTCAAGACAATTGGTGATCAAAATTTAAGAGGACAAGTCTCTTTTGAGGCCAGTAATTTATGGTTTTTTTTTGAACTTCTAAGCACATCAATAATTTTAATAAGTTTACACTACCATTTTGTAGCAATGGCGCAACTGATCTGGCTACAATGGTTACTATAATAATTAGGTGAAAATATAAGGTTAGGCTAGTAAGTAAAGGCCCTTATACTTCAATTACAAATAAATTAATATGACATATTACGTTATCATTCAATTAAGAAGTAAAATAATATCTCCAAAGGATAAATAAAGTAACAGTTTGTTTGGATTGAGGGAGAGAGAAGGGGACGGGAGGGGATTGAAGGTTAATGAACACTTGTTTCCCTTGTTCAGAAATATTAAATGAGGGGGAAGGAAGGCGAACCGAGCGAAACATTTCACATTCATGCCCCCATTCCTCTCATTTTTATTCAACCTCAAAACGAGGGGGAAAGTTTGGAAAGGAAAGATTTTTAATAGTTCTCCTCCTTTCTCTCCATTCGCTTTTACAATATATTTAAACAAAATGAGTACAAATTATCTTCCTTTCCTTACCTTCTCCTCTATTATCTTCGCCTCTTTTCTCTTCTCTTCTCCTTCTCTATTTCAATCTAATCAATGTGTAAAGATCCATTGTAATGTGCCAAGGGATTTTTGGGTGTGGGGGGGGGGGGGGGGGGGAGTAGCGGTTGGATATTGTCTTATATAACCAAAAAACTATGAATAAGTGTACTGGAAATTGAGCACAGCCTAAAATCACTGGTTCTTAAATTCCGAATGAAGATCAGTTAAGTTGACGCCACAAGCTCATTATCTCCAGTAGAAATGAGAGGCCCAAACCCCTCTCGGAGCAGCAGACTCACTCTGTCCACAAAGAAGCAAGTTTTAAGGTACAGCCAACCTCACTTTGTTCCCTTGCATTATTCGAAGGGGAGGCCTTTTTGACCGTTTGATCATCAGGGCAAAGAGACAGATCAACTTGATATCGATGTAGAGCCAAATATTATGGTGGGCTCCGTCGCACCGTGCCAATCTTCAAGTATTAAAAGAAATCGGATAGCCCAGTTGTAGAAGCTCTTGTAAACTTGCACACCAGGTGTTTGTTGAATTGCTTATTCCACCATGGCGAAGCCGGTTTCAATTGAGGTTTACAATCCAAGTGGAAAATACAGAGTTGTCAGCACTAAGCCTATGCCTGGAACCCGATGGATCAATCTCTTAGTCGACCAAGATTGCCGGGTGGAGGTATTTTTCAATTCTGTTTTTCATTTTTCTGGGATTTCTGTTTCTGCTTTGTACATGCTTGATTACATGCTTCTGAATAGTTGATAATACTAATTGTATTTGTTCTTTTGGTAGATTTGTACCCAGAACAAAACCATCTTATCTGTAGAGGATATTATTGCTCTGATTGGAGACAAGTGCGATGGGGTGATTGGGCAGGTAATATTTTGAATCATACTTATCTTACACGCGGGTGACAGTTGCCTTAACTGTGCATCTGGACAGCATGGTAAATAACTCTTTGTTGAACATTTTTATGTTTAGTTGACAGAGGACTGGGGAGAGACTTTGTTCTCTGCTTTGAGTCGAGCAGGTGGCAAAGCATTCAGCAACATGGCTGTTGGTTACAATAACGTTGATGTTGATGCTGCGAACAAGTATGGTATTGCTGTTGGAAACACTCCTGTAAGACTTCTCTTTTAGCTGGTAGATTCTTTCTGGTCACGTTATTTTTGCACATTTGTTCTAATGCCAACTATGTGACTTGTTAAGAAATAATGTTCAAGACTACGGCTTCCCTTTTGATGGATGAGACATTGGTTTACGTTGTTGCAATTCTCTTGTAATGCTGTTTGTCATTTTCCATGTGTAGAAGGAGATACTTGTTTCATAGTACTGCAGATGGTCCTTCAAGTGTGATGTATGTGTTTTGTGTTGCATGGTGCCATATATTGGCTCTTTGCAATGTTGTTGGTGTTGTGTAAGCTTGGATATGTCTACCCACTCAAATCACCTTTTGCTATGGTGGATCAATTTGCTTTGCACCGGTTCCAGATGTATTTGAACTTGCTATTAATACATTTTGTTTGTGTGTTCGTAAACAAGTTGGTTGTGAATGCACGGCAAGCGTTCTCCCAAAGATTGTCTTGCCACTTATTGTGGAACTCATTTTTTCTGATTGTCTCAGTGACATTACCTTGACATTGTCAGTGAGGGTTTTGATTCTTATATTAGCTCAATCATTACCGGATATCGAAAAATCGGCTTACTGTTGATTACAGCAATTTAAGAAAATGGAAAGTTTTTAAATCTGAGACTTTTTTGTTGTATTAATCCTCGGTAGGGAGTATTGACAGAGACTACAGCTGAGCTAGCAGCTGCGCTTTCCTTAGCAGCAGCCAGAAGGATAGTTGAAGCAGATGCGTTCATGAGGGCTGGTTTATATGAGGGATGGCTTCCCCACTTGTAAGAGCATTCCTAACTTGTGCAATTCAATCTACTTTTGATGAATCGTGATGGCCTCATTTTTCAAACAGGTTTGTTGGAAACTTACTTAAAGGGCAGACTGTTGGTGTCATTGGAGCTGGTCGTATTGGATCAGCTTATGCGAGAATGATGGTAGTATTCACTACTAATGTTGCTCATATCTTTCTTTTCATACACGGGTGCTATTTGCAATCATTCCATAGTTTCTTCACAGCAAGCTGGGTGAAGCATCGATATATTGGTGCATACTTCACTATAAAAACCTATGAATTTATCAAGAAATAACTACAAAATGGTCCATCCATTTGTTCAGAAACACCTTAGCTAGGGGGGCATATACTTGCTACATATATATCTGATCAGGTTCTCCTTGTAAAGATGGATTAGCAGCCATTGCCAGATTACCTAATCAGTTGATCTGATTGTGGGTATTCGGTTTCTCTTCCTCCCCCCCCCCCCCAGGTTGAAGGATTCAAGATGAACCTAATCTATTGATCTGTACCAAGCAACCCGCCTGGAGAAGTTTGTTACAGCTTATGGTGAATTCCTGAAGGCCAATGGTGAAGAGCCTGTCACTTGGAAAAGAGCTGCAACTATGGAGGAAGTTCTCCAACAGGCTGATGTGGTAAGGCTATTGTGAATGAGGATATTCAAGCATTAAATTAGATCCCTGCCCCCCCCCCCCCCCCCCAAAAACAAAAAAAGAATCATTTATAGGAAATCAGGACATAATGGAAACTTTTTGCAGATAAGTCTCCATCCAATACTGGATAAAACAACATATCATCTTGTCAACAAAGAGAGACTCTCAATGATGAAGAAGGTAAATTTTGGGCGAATAGTTTTCTTAGGTTAAGAAGTTAATGTAATGTATATTGCCTAATTCCATGCCGTCTCTATGAATAGGAAGCAGTCCTCATCAATTGCAGTAGAGGTCCGGTCATTGATGAAGCAGCTCTTGTTGAGCATTTGAAAGCAAACCCAATGTTTCGAGTTGGACTTGACGTCTTTGAGGTATCCAAATGTTTATCTTTTGTACCTAACATGTGGGGAAAAAAATCTTGCATAATAGCCCCCCCCAACCCCCCCCCCAAAAAAAAAAAGAAAAATAAATAAGTGGAATGACTAATAGGGCATTTTTTGGCGTCACAGGATGAGCCTTATATGAAACCAGGTCTTGTTGACATGAAAAATGCTATCGTGGTACCTCACATAGCTTCAGCTTCCAAGGTACTTGATGGAATTCTACTTGTCCACAGTTTTGCCTTTAATGGTACATAAACTATGAAATTGTATGGTTCATAAATTCCATAATTCTTTGTTAGCTTTGGTGTAACTTTCTGCTTCTTCTCTAATATGCAGTGGACTCGTGAAGGAATGGCGACACTCGCTGCTTTGAATGTCCTGGTACTACCATTGTACATTCTTAACATATATTCGTTAAGACATTTTGCTTGCAGACTCTTACCTCGATGAATGATACTGATTATGATTATGTTGATGAAATTATATTTTTTGAACTTCAGGGGCAAATTAAAGGGTACCCAGTCTGGGCAGACGCAAATAATGTTGAGCCATTCTTGAATGAGAATGTGCCACCCCCAGCTGCATGCCCGAGCATTGTTAATGCTAAAGCTTTAGGTAAAAACTCTTTTTCTTTAGTTTGCAAGTTATTACTTATGCATATGTGTTCAGGACTATATTTTAAACCTGAATTGTTACTTTCACTTGCTGTGCAGGTTTGCCTGTTTCAAAGCTATGAACATGACAATTGAGTAGGGTTCTATTACAATAGGCGGTGCATGGATTAGTATCACTCTTTTGGGAGTGAATGGAAGTGATTTGTAATGAATTTAATATCATTAACAGTGACACAAAATACTTTCGGTATATTTGCTTCGTATTTTATCTATTTACATATATATGCATTTGCTTCTATCGCATGTAAAAATCTTCCCCATGGCCCATGCCTCCTTTATTCGATTGTGCTAATAATTTGCATTCCCATGGTCTCTTTCTTTCAAAATAGTACTTCACTTAGGAATTTACATTGAAAAATGCCATCTTATCTTATGGCAATACATAAGAGAACAAAAAGTTGGGCTACTTGAACTGTCAAACCAAAAAAAGAAAAGAAAAGAAAACCAAAACTAATTTGAGAATTGGTTGTCATTGTACACTACTTAAAATATATGATACATCTCGAATTATAGATTCAATAAAGCCATATAAATTGGATTAGATAAACTTTATTTTTTTAGAATGGGGATCATGGAAAGAAGGGATTGATTTTAGAAAAGTAAAAAAATTATCATATATGAATACACAGGACTATAATTCCAAGATGGGTGCTCTATTTGACAAGCTGCTTCAACTTTTGTAAATGAGGAATTTTAAAGAATATCTTTTGAATTATCGAATTTTTGTTATTATATGTAAGCAGGAGAAAAAACAAATTACAAAATTCTAAGAAGAGACTCACCATAGACTTTATTAGAAATATTTCACTCAAAAAAAATTTACACAACCAAACAACCAAACTCAAAACGAATTGAGGGATATTAACAAAATACAAACTACCTTGTGTGTTTCAATTCCTTCCCTTCTGATTAAGCAAGAATTTATTGGTGGACTTTGCAGGCTATGCTCAGCCTAGAAGTATGAACTTTATTGATTAGTTTTTCTTGGATTTGTATTTGAGTTTTCTCCTCTTCTGCATTAAAAAAAAAAAAAAACTTGTATAAATACCTCAAAAATTACCTCAAAATTTACTTAGAAATGGGAGCCCTAATAGTAATAGGTTTTCCAAATTTCCTTTTGCCACAAAAAAAGAAAAAGAAAAGAGGAAACTTTCCAGAACAGGGTGTGGGCGTCGTGCACCCTATATAAATAGAGGTTCGGCGAGAGATTTTTTTCACCATACCTCACCTTCGTGGAGTCTTATATCTCAAATTGGTTTCTCTTTCTCTTTCCTCATCTGTGCTCGCTAGGGTTTTGTTCGCTGGAGCAATCATGTCTTCTGGGAAGAAGGTGACTCTGAAGAGCTCCGATGGAGAGACCTTCGAGGTGGAAGAGGCGGTGGCGTTGGAGTCGCAGACCATCAAACACATGATCGAAGACGACTGCGCGGACAACGCCATTCCACTCCCCAACGTCACTGGCAAGATCCTCTCTAAGGTCATCGAGTACTGCAAGAAGCACGTCGATGCCGCCGCCGCTAAGTCTTCTGATGATCGATCTTCCTCCGACGAGGAGCTCAAGGCTTGGGATGCTGAGTTCGTCAAAGTTGACCAGAATACCCTTTTCGATCTCATCTTGGTATAACCTTCAAACTCTCGATCTACTTTTGATCTACAGTTTTCTTTTCCTTTTTTTTTTTCCCATTCTTGATATCATATTGTGTTGTGTGTTGTGAATATTTGGTTTTCCCTGATCTGAAGGTGAGTGGAGCTTGGACCTTCCTTTTGTGACTTGTTTTACGGAAGTCGATGATTCTTTTTTATAGGGAACTTGGGTTCCGGAATTCAGTCTGAAATTTTTATTTTCAGGTGTTAAAGCTCCCTATATCATTCGGCTCTGTTTGCTCTCTCTATGCTCTTGTGTTAGGAAATCTGTAAAGAGGGTAATCATTGGTATAAACAAAAGCTTAGTATTAAGCGATACAATTGTTACTAATGATCTAAACCTTGTGGACACTCTAGAGGAATGATGTAGTTGCATTAAGGATAATGCTTTATTTCTTATATTGTCTTCTTACACTCTAACGACATGGAACAGTAGAATCTTGCGTATTTGTTATTTTTATGGGACATCCAATTAAGGGTAGGATTGTTGCGCAGATTTCTTGAAGTACTCCTCTCTTCCCATTATGTGTCATGTGTTTCCTTGATGAACAAAGCTTGACTTGTTAGCGTTGTTAATTCTTGTTTACTGTGCTTCACCAGCTTGAAGCCAACGATGTAGGTGTCATGTTTGTCCTTGAGGAATAGTGTGTTTGTGAGCTTGTTCCTTAGTGGAGGTTTGGCCTTCTGGATCATTTGCTGAATTCCCTGTGACCTGTATGTTTTATTCATTCTGATTATTTTTATCTGATGGTTCATGTAGCTGGGTTCAATATTTTGAAACAATAGGGGAAAGCGAGAACTGAGGAGTTTGAAGGCATATGGTGGGCTTGAATACATGCTATTTGTTTATATATACCTTTGGGCTTCCGTTTTTTCGGGTGGTTGGGTCATGGGGAGGGGAGGTATAATTGCTCCGTGTAATTGCCGTAGCTCCTTTGTCAGAGTTTGGCTTTATGGGCTAGGTGTGTTACTTATAGCTGTTTGGGAGATAGGCAATCCCCATTGTCTGTGTACTCCTCTCTGGCGGAAACAGCTTGTTTGTGTGTGTTTGGTATAGAATTTGCGGAAGCCCACTGATCTTTTGCTGAATAATGATGCTCTGCCGGTTCATTTGGTCTTAGGAAGTTATTCTTATGTCATTATGTCTCAATCCTGGGAGAATATAGGGGATTAAGAAGAAAACGAAGGATGTGATATCTGTGGTGTGATATTGAAATCTGCCAGTATTGATGGTCCTGTCTGTTGAATCTTTTAGAGGCTTCTTTTGCTGTTAGCTGGATTTTCTATACCACTTTCAAGCTGATAATCAGCAACATATTATTTTTCTCGGTTAACAATTGGCTGTGCGGGTTTAGGAGGGTTGCTTTCCATGTGTTCTAGCCAAAGATCAGTTCCATAGCAAATGATACATGCTGGTAGATGGCATGCTTTGCCTTTCAATGATTGTATAATCACAGAAACTGTCTGGTCCTATATGCATTCTTAGCGGGTAGGTTTTTTTGGGTTGGGGTTGGGGGGATTCAGTGACTACAACTGATCATCCTATAGTTTGAGCTCCTCTAAAATTAGATGTTGCATGTATGTTTATGTTTTTGCGTGTGCTCCATGTTGCAGTGAGCTTACATTCTTTCATTATTGGTCTCTCAGGCTGCAAACTACCTGAACATCAAGAGCCTGCTGGACTTGACCTGCCAAACTGTTGCTGACATGATCAAAGGGAAGACCCCGGAGGAGATCAGGAAGACATTCAACATCAAGAATGACTTCACCCCTGAAGAGGAGGAGGAAGTGAGGAGGGAGAACCAATGGGCATTTGAATGAATGACGGCCCTCTTGGCTCTTGGGGGATCTGTTTCTTCTGCAATGTCTATAGCTTTGGTAGCAGTCTGTTGATATCAGGAGTTGCTCTTTGTTTTGGCCACTACTAGTGTTTTCTCTATTCAAGAATTCTCTGTTCGGCCTGTTAGTAGTATTGTCCATTTGGCTTATTAGTAGTACCGTGCTCGTTCAATGTGGGTCTCTCTATAGAGGGCATCTTTGCCTAAGCTTCGTACACTGATACGATGTTATCCTTAAATATCAGTATTAATGCACAATGATTTCTCTGGTTTATGCCCGTCCTGGTGTTTAACTCCTGTGTTTAACTTTTGTTTTGCTTTGCACTTCTTTCAGACTTCAGATCGTCTGAATCCGTGCTGCTTTTTACCATAATCTGGGAATGCAAAGACAACGGTTAATAGGCCTCCTGGCCACCATCCTATTACTGTCCATGAGTAATTAGCATTACGCTTAGTGTTTACTCGAAAGCTTGACGTACAAAAGGCGATATGTCTAACCACAGGGCTTGTCTAAGAGCCTTGGGAATGTTGTGAGGTTTAGCTTTTGCCAAATAACGTATGTGCATCCTCAGCAGATCAGCACATGCCATAAAATTGAAGTATTTTCCGAGCTGGAATATGAGACTGGGCCGGAGGAGGGAGTGAAAATCCTCATATGATAATGTGAGAATTACACATATGAGTAATTCATATGATTATTATTATTGTGGATCAAATAGTAAAGATTCTGATTGCACATGTCCAAACATCTATGTGTAGACTTTAGAGAGCACATGAGATGATCCTTGCAAACCTTCATTTATTTAACTAATTAGTTGTTTTTAGTTGAGTCAGTCACTCCCTCTCTCATTAAACCAGTGTTGCCTATCTGATTGGACATTAAAGCATCCAGATTAATAATTATTGTAGATTATTGATAGAGAACCTAGTCTAGAGGCTAAAAGTAAGACCTCCTCAAACCAATCAGAGGGTCGGCACACTTCTCCAACAAAAGTAATCTGGGCCGGCCCCCGATTAGGAATCTTTGTCCAAGCCCATTTCTCCACGCCGTAGTGATGGTTGGGACCCACCATTACAGGTGACGTTTTAGCGCGTCACGCGCAGGAGTAGTTAACGTTAACAACTACTATTGCTATTGCAACGCAACGCAACGCAACGCAAAGCGACTAATGTTCTGGAGGTGATTCAGATATCGTTTTCTTAATTTAGGGGGGCTTTAATTATTAGTTTCGTCGGTCAGATCTGATTAGCAATCCTACCCTATCTTATCAGCACCCCACGTATGTTGATGCAGATGTTAATGCTATGCATGAAAACAGCCTGCCATCTTCACATATTTCTTATCACACAATTTCATGTTAAGATATTTACGATACTATGTACTTTCGGTCATTATCATTTAAATACTATTGTCACTAGACTTAAAATATATATGTTTGTACGGCCATCAATCTATGGCCGACAACAACAATCAAATTGAACAAATTATTTTAATTTAATTGAGGTGAGAGAAGTGTTTTACCTGTAAAAAATTACATCTAGGTTTAATTTATATATGATTCATTATAAAGGTAATTATCTATATTTATTTCAAAGGCGTAAAAAAATATCAATTGAAGAACGGCAGTTACTTAAGTAGATTGATGAAATTTACATCGATTTGACATTAACATGATGTGTTTAGGGTGTGATATTTAATTACCCCAGTGTAATATTTACCTGTGGTAACCAAAGCAATAATTTAATTAGGTTAAAAGCAAAGTATGGATCACGATTCAAGATGTGCGACACTTGGAAAGAATTTGCTTAGAGATTACCACTTTGAAGAACGAAAGGAAAAGAAGAGTTGGGGTGGATTCCACCACTCAAAAGATTACTAAAAACAGAGGAAACCCCTCCAGGAATTAGGAAATATAAATAAATGCTACCTTCCTTCCGTGTAAATAATTTATATACGTTACCGAATTTTTAAAAAATGAAACATCGAAAAATAAAAAGAGGCGGAGCAGTCTGAAGGGAGGGGGGAAAAGGGAAGGTGAAGGGGATGGGAGGAGTTGCTCTCCTCCGCTGCGCCTGCGCTCCATAAATGTCCCATTCGCCAGTTACATTACTTTGCAGCCCTCTCTCTCTCTAATCTTATATTATTCTTTCTTGCCTTGTAGTTCTTCCCCATCCTCTGGATTCTTGGGAGAGAATCGGATTGGATAATCATAATCCCCGCCAACCCATTGTCTGTGTCCTTTCTCTCTCTTCCCTGATATTCTCGATCAATATCAATGGCGGAGTACGCGCCGCTTCAATACGATGATGAGGAGCAGCAGCTGCAGCTGCGACTGCCCTCTCGGCATCAACATTGTCCTCCGCCACCGTTCAGCGTCGCCGGAATAACCAGGTCTTCTCGTGTTGCTTCTCTCGACGTTTTCCGCGGCCTCTGCGTCTTTGTATGTCTACTCTTCCATCCTGCATTCTTGATTTCTAGGTCACCAAATCGTCACTTTCTCATTGTCATTAGTAACTCAGAAGACGGTAAACAGTGTATTTTCGTATTCAGTTATATATACATCTGGTGTATAATATAGCAGATTAATAATTAATGGAAGGGTGAATCAAATTGGCGGGACAAATCCAATACATCCAGATTGTCGCTTAATTTTGTATATGGAAGTCTTGCCTTTTTTTTTTTTAAATAGAAAAAAACAAATCTTGAACCTATTTTAAGAACTCACATAAAGATTTTGAAGTTTCACCTAAAGTTTCAATCATCTACTATAAATTTCATGACTCTATTGAAATCCTCAAATTATGGCTCTCACACCTACAATCATTGAGAGTTCTATTGAAAATTTCAGAACTATTAGCTAACGTTTTTGGGGCTTCACTAGACGAATCAAAAAGCTTTGAGAAAGAATTCCAACCGCGTAGAAAAGGGAATTAACCGGCTAATTCAGATTATTTTTTTTCAAGATAAGTTTTTAATGTCAGTTGAAATTTCCTGACTGTCCAGCTGATGATGTTTGTGGATTATGGAGGCCCAATATTCCCAATAATAGCGCATGCTCCGTGGAATGGCTTGCACTTGGCTGATTTTGTGATGCCTTTCTTCCTCTTTATTGCCGGGGTTTCTCTTGCCATTGCTTACAAGGTGCTTGGGTGCATAAATTCCCATTGCTATTTTGTAGTTTAGATCTTGATTATGGCTCTTAAGATTTCATTTCTCCCCTTCAGAAAGTCATTGACAGAACGGACGCCACAAAGAAGACAGTTACCAGGGCTGTGAAATTGTTTCTCCTTGGTGTTTTCCTTCAAGGTAATGTTTTGTCACAGTACGCTTACCGGTCATGTCGTAGTATGATCCTATGCACCAAGCTTGTCACTTAGTTTGGTACAAATGTTGGACATGTCTCAGGTGGTTATCTTCATGGGACCAAGTCATTCACATATGGTGTTGATATTTTCGGAGTACGCTGGATGGGCATCTTGCAGGTAGGTGTAATTTGTCTGAAGAAGTATCAGATAGTCTCTATGCAGCTATGCACTTAGCCCTGTTAACACTAGTAGAGAAAACGGAATTACTTTTGACTGTTTGGTGTGAATAAATGGGAGTAACAAATTAATGGCATTCGGCCCACACTTATTATTAGCAGTTTTGTGATCTGTTATGGCCTCTTCTATTTATGTATGCTGGTAAGCTATCTTTTAGCTGTTTACTGAAATGATTTACCAAATTGCATTCTACCATTATTGTTCCTTTTTTCTTGGCTGGGTCGTTAACGAGATCTGAAATGTATTTTGCTATTGATTTCTCTTGTTTGTTCAGAGGATATCCATTGCTTATGTAGTTGCCGCTTTATGTGAGATTTGGCTTCCGTGTCAAAAGAGAAAGTTTGGCATGGGAAGAAGCTATTTTTGGCAGTGGTAAGATTTAAATTTCTGTCTTTCTTGAAAGCATATGTACTGATATTTACCTTTGTGAAATGCTACACTATATTGTATGATTATCTGTGATAAATTTTTCTAAGTTTCAACTTTGTTGGATGTTAAAATTGCTGGAATGCCAATAAAGTTCATAAAAGATCGTGAATCTTCATTTGGGGACAGGGATTAATTACTTATGTAGTTAGGTGTAGTATTATCTGTCTTTGTCGTTCTTTTCTTTGCTCACTGGATATTTAGAGGTCACGGCACTGTATCCAAAATGGATGTTCTTCAATTACAGTTGCTGTGTGAGAGGGAGCCAATGTCATTCTTGTTTCAGATGATACTGTAAAACGATAAAAATGACCATATTGGGAAGATTGGAAATATTTCCTTTTAATTTTGCTTAAAAAAAGGGTTATAATACCGCAGGCGGATAGTACTTGACTGCTCTTATATTATCAATTTAAAGAGTCCTTCTGTTGAACTCTGATTTGTTTGCTTACATAATCTGAGTGCTGGTGCAATTTTGTCATGTAGGTGTGTCATTTTCTGCTTCTGCACCACATATCTGGGTCTTCTGTACGGCTTGCATGTCCCTGATTGGGAATTCAGTACATCCAATTTAGGATCATCTTTGCCAACATCTGAAATTACTCGTGTGCACAAGGTGAGACTTCACCTATTATCTTCGTATATCTCTACTAGTAAATTGTGTTCTCACAAAGAAAGCCAAAGAACAAGTAACTTTGTATCATTGGCGGGTCAATGCATATCGGATGATGGTGCCAGGACACCATGGGAAAAAAATTCTTTTGTGAGGAACATATACAATTATGGGAAGTTTATGAAGGAAATGAAACAGAATTTGAAAAAGGACCCATCTCCTTGGTGAAAGTTAGTGTGATATGTGCATCTGTACTTAGTCAATGCGAACTTTTTGGTTTAAGAATTTTCTAGAATTCTTATGTTATATGATGAAGCATTTGTTATTTCTCCTTCTCTTAATATATATTTAGCTTCCGTAAATATCTTTTCCCATAGAGTCACCTCTTTTTTGTTCAGTAGTTTCATTTATAACGATCCTATATTCATAAAACATAAGTAATTCATTTACCCATTTTGCTAAGTAATGGATGAATGTTGTTTGGTATCGTACAGTCTTATCTCCGCTGAAGATTTGAGAAGAGGAACATTTTATAAGTGGTTTGCTTAAATGTAGGAATGTGAAAGAACTAATCTTTCTATGAGATAAAAGCCAAATGGTTCAAAATATGGAACCAACAATTCATTTGCCCTTTCAACCCATTAAGTTGAAACATTATAGGCATAGTAAATTTACAATACAAAAATTAAGGGAACCCAGTCAAAAAATTTTCTAGATCTGCCATTGCTTAGTATTGGTAAGGTTATTGATGTTTCACAATTTTTCAACTTTGCTGAATGAGTTGTAACATCATCAAAATTGCTTTGTATTGGCAAGCATTACATATTTACATCCCTTTCCTTTCATCTTTAATAGGTCAAATGTGGTTTCCGAGGGGACCTTGGACCTGCCTGCAACTCAGCTGGAATGATTGATCGTGCTGTTCTTGGTATTAATCATCTCTATGCAAGACCTGCTTATGGTAACTTGAAGGTACATCTTATCTCAAGTTGGGTTACTTATTGCAGAATTGGAGGCTGTATTTGACAACTTTTTACATTGCAGGTTTGTAACAAATCCAATTATCGACAAATACCTGAAAATTCACCTTCATGGTGTTACGCCCCTTTTGATCCTGAAGGAATTTTGGGGTAAGCCCAAATCTCTGCTTCCCCCACACACCTCTTGCAATTTCTTCTTGATTAATTTTTTTTGGTTTCACTCTTGTTAGAGGGATTATTTAGATTACAGCTAATTACATTTTTTCACTGCTGGAGATGATGGAGACCCAACAGCAGCTCCCCTCACAGCTCAAGTTGTATATTAGTTATTAAGGGTTACGTCTTTTTTGTTCAGTTGGTTACATGCGCAGCCACCTCTCTCTCTCCCCCTCTCTCTCTCTCTCTCTCTCTCTCTCTCTCTCTCTGTGTGTGTTTGTGTGTGTGTGTGTGTGTGTGTGATTTCGTCTCTGTTTGTATTACTGCACCCTGATGGTAAAAGTTGTAATCAAGAGGAAACCTCAATTATGCAAGCAAACTTTCCATTGGGCAACTTGTGCAATGCATTTTCTGAAGCACGAGTGGTCTTTTCTCTACTTCATTATTAGCAGTGAACTTCACTAAGATTGGCCAATTTTGGTTCATACATCCCTCTGCCAGCTATGATGTCGAAAAGCTATGCAACTTTTGATTTGTCCATGATCACATGGAACCTTTGATTTTTCTCCCCCATTGTTTCGACTGCTTATTAGTTGATTCTCTTTTACCTCATCATTTTTAAAGTTTTTGTAGTGCTAAAATCTGTCAATTTGATTTCTGAACTAACTATTTGTGACTACAGGTCCCTCACAGCTGCTGTGACTTGCATAATTGGACTTCAGTTTGGTCACATTCTTGTGGAAATACAGGTCAGGATCTCAGTAAAGCTTTTCCCAACCCGCCAACCCCCCCCCCCAAACAAAAAAAAGAAACAGAAAATCCATCTTAACCAATAGAAACTGATTGGAGAGAAGAGGCTGCACTATGCATAGTCTTCGAAACTTAGGAGAGAGAGCATGTATGTATTCTGTTTGCTTCAAGTACCTTGATACTGAGGGCTGAAGGGGCAGGGTGACAAAAGGGGGCTCATTTTTCTGAAGAAACAGATGTTCCTTTTTTTGGGGGGTGGGGGTTGGAAGGTTAGGCCCGTCCAGGGACCAAACATTCCAAGAGACCTTATTTCTGTTTTGCAGTGTGCATATCTTTATATATGGAGTTCTTAAAAAACAAAATATAAAAAATTGGAGTTCTATTGCGGACAATTGTGTTTGACAATAGTGGATTCTAAATGTCAGTTGGCTAGCAAAGTGATGCCTTTAATGATGTTTGCTTCCAGGATCACAAGGAGCGGCTCTTCAGATGGTCCATGCTTTCGCTCTTCCTTTTTGCTCTTGGAATATTCCTTGTTTTCTTGGGTATGCCCTTTTGCTGATGTTACTTCTCTCTAATAGTTGACCTGAGAACTAAAGCAACGTGAATAAAAAATAGATGTGGAAATCAACATGTGTAATAGGTGGCTTTTCGAACTCTAAACAACTTTTGGAGGAGAATTTCAGATGTAATTCAACATTGAATTATCACTGCATTTTAGATAGGTACCACTTCTATGAGTCAAGTTTGCTCTGAATTCTGAGTGTAATGCGTAATGCATTAATCAGCTCTCGGGGGAATAGGAACCAAATGTGTCTATTGCATCCGAAAGTGGAAATTAAAATCGAGTGAAAGACTTGATTTTGATGCCAGTGTATAGTTTCTTCCAAACTTGTAGGCTCTTGAGAATAATTGCTGTTATATTCTTTCAAATTCATCAACTAGAGTTTCTGTGCCACGATAAGTTGCATCCATGTCTATTGGTCTTGCAAATTATATATGAGAAAAAGCTTCTTTTGTCTCGGTGTTCTGATGTAATTTTATTAATTTCAGGTGTTCCTGTAAACAAGTCGCTGTATACAGTCAGTTATACACTCCTTACTTCAGCTTGTGGAGGATTCGCATTTTGTGCTTTGTATTTATTGGTAGTTTGCACGGCTCCGATATTTTTAGATTTAAATTTGCGTCCATGGTCTTTAATCGTTGTTGAACGAAGTTTAGTAATGCATGCTTGGCTCTTGTCCTACCCAGGTTGATTTGTGCGGATATAGACGGTGGCTGTTTGTGTTAGAGTGGATGGGAGTTCGCGCGTTGGGCATTTTCATCTTGCTAACTTCGAATATGCTTGTAATTTTCCTCCAAGGATTTTATTGGAAGTCACCTGAGAATAATCTTGTAAGTATTAATAGGGTTCTGACTCTTGGAAAATAGTGCGTCTCTGAATGTTAAAAGTGAGAAAGCAATGACTTTTCTTTTTTATTCCTCTCTCCTATTTGTTTTTTCTGATCTAAGAAAGTAAAGCATTTTCAGTTGCAACTTTTGGCGTCTGATTGTTCTGTGATTTTCAACAGATCAACTGGATCATCAGCTGCTTCATCCATCAATGAATGTGTTATATCTTCATTCTTTGTGGTAAGCCCGGCTACGGGAACATTATAATGAAGACAATTTCAACTAAGCTGATAACTTATGAAGGCAAACAGCTATGGGCTGTCTCTGTTAGGCATCACTAATCTAGTCAAGTACACCTTGCTAGATGTTTTTCTTTTTGGAATGTAATCTCACAATGTAAGCATCACTTTCTATTGTCTGACAAATTGTATGATATATACCAGTTTGATTCCCGCAGTTTCTGCTCACATTGAGGAACAGAGGTGCCAGATTCGCATGGTTTCGGCTTCATACATGTACTGCAGGTAATAAGTCTTTTTATGTGTAAGTCGTATTGCTGCTCAATAATGAGAAGGCGTGTGGTTTTTGCTTGGCTGAGACACATCCTCATCCCGGGATCCCCCTTTTCCAGGGAATTCTACATGAGATTGCTCAGGCTATTTTACACTTAGAGGTGAAGCAACATGAAATGTCCTTTATGGATAGAGATTCACAGACAACATGAGATTGCAAACTGCTACAAAGGACCAAATGGGAAAGTTGAGCATACGCAGTATCATTTGGGTCTAATATCCAGGGCTTTTGGCCTAAACAAAGATGTAGATACTGTGCTAGGCTAAATCAATTAGGCATTTACTAGGGCAATGTATGTTACGTTTTGGGGGTATGGGCGGGGGTTCATGATGTTATTGCGATTCTTTGTACATATCATTTGCAGGTGTATAGCCGAAATCATAGTAAAGGTGTAATTAGTTTTGCATTTGATTTCTGGACCCTAATGCAAGCACATTTCAGTCTACTGTTGTGACAGGGTTTGTGACAGTAAACTGAGAAATTTTCTTGTATCTGAGCACATTTCATTTTACTACTGGAAAGGGCTTTATTCTCTGTTTACTTCATTCAATTCTGCGTTGGTGCTGCGAGAAGTGGAGGTTTGGTTGTGGAGACCACTTCAGGGTGTCGCCACTTCCATCCTGTGGGTGTGGGATGATGGGGAAGCAACTCAGTTCTTTCAGCACGCATCGTCTTACATGTGATGCTTAATCCCATCAGTTGATTCCTAGGATTGATTATTAAAATGGACAATGGTGAGAATACTCTAGATAAAGTTAGCTAATAGCGTTATAACAATATAGCACAGTCCAATGTTCACTTCGAGTGGAGGAAACCGGGAAGACCAGGAAGAGCGGAGGAAATTAGAAGTGAAAAAATATATCGAGAATTATTTGGGTATTCAAAATTTGTAGAAATCTGAATATATGTATAGAAATTATAAATAAATAATTTTGATGTATCACTTTTATCATGGTATGAGTGATATCCACAATCTTGACTTGAGCATAACATATTTCTTAGATATTTAGCAATTTACAATATGGGGTATTTTTTTGGGGGAGGCGATGGAGTATTAGATGTGTGTACATGTATGTACGTCTTTGTAAATAAGTTTAAAAAGATGGGTGAAAGGTTACGAAAATTTTAGCAAGAGAAAGGATGGTATTTAGACAGCAGTATTTTAGTTTCATAAAAATTGCGTTTGAACCCAAATTTTTGACCCTGCAGTTGTAATACGTGGTAATTTAAATTGAAGAGCATTTTTAGAACATATTAATGCTACTACTGACTGGGTTGAAGTAATTTTGAGTTTGGACCGGGGACCATCTTGTAATAGGCCTCCTTTTAATTTTGGTATCCATCGTTGTATTCAAGAATTGTTGACTAACTACATTCATTTTAGCATGTGGGTTAGGTTGGAGCAAGGCCCTTTTCGGCCTAACCTGGTCATTGAAATTCATCAGGCAGTAGATGCTAATTACACATTACTTTTTTTCGATTCTTAATTAGTCAATAGGTTTGAGTACAATAAACTCTAAATTAAGAGAACACAAACATGTCAATCTGATCTACAAACTGTGGAACTACCAGTTAGAACCAAACACACTTTTACTCCTCTTGAATTATAGTTGTTGATCTGCCTTCACTGATATAAAAACTACATAACTAATAACCTAGTCAAGAAATTACACATTACTTAGTAGTAACTGTTAGCAAATATTTATTTGAGATAAGATTACTCTGATCTGCTTCAGGTAACGATAAACGTAAGATATAACAAATGAGATTTTGATTTTAATAGATAAGTAGGCTGCATATATGTTGTCAAACTGCCTAATTCGTAGCAAATATTCTTGTTTGTAACACATGTGGATGCCTGATTAAAAAGTGCGACCAGATATGTTGAAGTCATTGCCTTGCAGACCACATGGCCAGCTACGGAGTGAGCAGCGAGAGAGATACTTGATGACAAAGAAAAATATCCGAGTTGGATTACTCCTTTATGGTTCTGATTTTTCTTTAAAATTTTTTCTTTGTTATCTTCACTTAAATAATAAAAGATCCGTTTATTTTTTTAAAAAATGTCATCCTCGAATTGAGATAAAGAACTGGTGCCAGTATAACATGAATATTGGTAAGTAGTGGTGTGCCATTACCATTCCATTCTCTTGAGCAGTTAACTGTAGAGCATTTCATTATTTAATCTTATTTTATTCTAAATGGTTGACTCAATATATAAAAGAGGTGAGGTTAAATGTTATTATGTAAGTTGATATAACATTGATATTTTTTACTATAAAATTAATTTTGTAAAATGTCCTATGATGACAATTGAATGATCCTCATTCTGTGCCAATACAGGTTGGTTCAAATGATCTGACATTTGTTCTCTTCAAGTAAGATCTTGGGTTCAACTCTTGTGAATAAAAAAAATCTGTGATGAAAAAGCTCTATCCCTTATTAAACCAACAGTAACTCTACCCTGGAATTTAATGAAACGTGAAGTTGGCAAAGTAGCATTAATCATGTTGTCGTCACGGATATGAAATGAAATGAGGGCTACAATAAAATAAATTGTCACAAAACAGCACATACTGTGTTTGTCTCCATGATTGTCACGTTGTTAGAGCAAGCTATAAAGCAAAGAAAACAAGTACAGCCGCAATGCTCTGGAAAAACCTCAAGAAATCATATCAAACCTCAAAATTTGTTGCTTTCCTATGTTTATCATTGATTTCCCAGTCACATTCTTATTCTAATAAAATACATTATACCATTGGCTTTTATTAATTAGTCAATTAGTGCTGTAATGTTGATTTGTTTGTCATTGCGTGATGATGATGCTGGCCAACTATCAATGTCCATGCCCTTGTATGGAGAATTTTTCCAGCCATTAAGCAACCATGCATTAAGTCTCTCAGTATTAGAAGGGCTTGTCAACATATATTATTAGAATTTAAGATGTTAAGACTCTTCACGTAAGGGGGGTTTTTTTTTTAAAAAAAAGAAAATTATTGGACTCTGCCATTGTTGAATGTTTGACATGATATCATATGACAAATGATTTATATCCAATTTTACCAATCCTCATATAAAAGAGTACTGCCGAAATTAAAGTACCAATTAATTTTAAGATTGTAATTACGTATGTGTTATTTAATACTTAGCTCGTGATTGGTCCAACTCTCCTCATAAGTAATACCAAATTGAGGCTGGCGCCAGCTAAAAATTAGACAAAGGTCTTGATCAAATCAATGCCAATAGTTAAGTTTCCTAATGTGATGAGGCATGTGTAGCAGTGTCACTGGCAAGAGAAGCAAGCAGTATAACGTACATTAATTAATTGTAATGAAGTGAGATAATTAACTCATCAAAAAGCATCAAAATCAAAAGAAAAAGGATAATCAAGAGTTTTGGCAGGATTACCCAAAAAAATCCACGTAAATTACTAAAAAACATTCCCCGAAGAAAAGGTCTAAAATGAAATTATATACGGACAGGCTTTTGGATAAAAACAGTCGTGGGCCCAACCCAAGTAGCTAAGATGGACGTTGGGCTTGTGGGCCCCAGCAGAATAGCAACGGCATGTGCATGCCATCGTAGTTGTAGTTGCAGGTCGCCATTTATATAAATTAACGTTATATAAACTTTAAACATGCGGTGGAGAACCCGAGCCTAGCCTAGCCTAACCAATACCAAGCCTACCCTACCTGTGTTTTTTCGCGCAATGTTCTTCCTTGGAAAAGAATCAAAAGATGACCGTTAACGGCTAAGAGAGACCATATGACACAGGGTTCGTTGAGTTGGGCTCACAATGGTGAGGAAAAACAAAATAGAACGAAAAATCTAGGAACTCAAAGCGTTCTTCACGTCTTTAATTCTAACTAAAAAATATAGTAAGCTTTTAATACTTGGGTTGCAAAAAGGGCATGTGAAGGCATTGAAAGGAATCCAACGTCCTCTCCCTAGCTATTTTCAAATGGCATATAAAAGACAGATGTGAATGAAAATAAATAAAAATTGTGTAACATATGAGAATAATAATTGTATAGAACTACTATATAACTCTAATAAAACATTATTTATACAAACCTCTGAAAAATAACCTCCGAAACCTATAAAAGTGGAATCCACGCGGAAACGCGGCGATGGTGGTGGTGTTGTATGAAAAACATTGAATACGTGAATGGATACCTATTACCTAACCTAATAAAGCTGTCATGGATATGCAAAATTTGGGCGAGTAGGAGAGGGAAAGGAAAAAGGGGTTTTTCTTGAGACCACAAATTTAATTTGGCAAACCAAGAAAGGGACGCATAGCCGTTGAGCGAGTGAGGGGCAAGGCAAGGGTGAAGGGTGTGGTGGGGGTCTCATTTGCTGGATGCCAGTCCTCTGTTTCACCCAACCCAATACCCAAATACCCAACACACTCAAAAAAAAGTGGGTTAAATCTCTGCCTTTCTGGGTCCCTGCAAGATACACGTATTTGCATACATCCATAGAAATAGAGATCAGATAAAGCAAAGAGTCGAGATGATTAGGCATCACATGGTCTCACTGTCATTTGGACCCACTCAAAAAAGCTGCATTTTTCCAATTCCATCCCCACAAAGCTTTTTCCCTCCTTTTTCTTTTAATATTTTCTGTCTTTTTGTTTTTTTAATTCCCCTACCTACAATTATTGCACTACTTGATAATCACCCCCCTTCATTGTTAGTTAATTAATGAGTTAATTTGTATATAACCCACATTTTTCTGGCACCATCCTCACCCTCTTTAAAAGCCCTTCCAGCCCCGCTGCCTAGTTTCCCCAACAACTACCGTATTTTAGAGCTCGAAACAAAACACAAGCAAGAAACAAGAGATGTCTAAGGAGGTGAGCGGGGAAGGACATGGACACGGACATGGACACGGACAGCACCATGGAAAGGACTACGTGGACCCCCCACCGGCCCCGCTGATCGACATGGACGAGCTCAAGCGCTGGTCCTTCTACAGGGCTCTCATTGCCGAGTTCATCGCCACTCTCCTGTTCCTCTACGTCACCATCGCCACCGTCATCGGCCACAAGAAGCAGACCGGCCCTTGTGATGGTGTCGGCCTCCTCGGCATCGCCTGGGCCTTCGGCGGCATGATCTTCATCCTCGTCTACTGCACTGCCGGCATCTCTGGTCAGTCACTTAATTACTACTAATCAATTAATTAACTCCTTCCACCGTTTTCGCTTTATTAACTCAGTGCCGACGACTAACTCTTTGTTGGAACGTATACTACCAACCAGGAGGGCACATCAACCCAGCAGTGACATTCGGGCTGTTCCTGGCAAGGAAGGTGTCCCTAATAAGGGCGGTGTCCTACATGATAGCCCAGTGCCTGGGGGCCATCTGCGGAGTGGGGCTCGTCAAGGCCTTCATGAAGCACTACTACAACGGCCAAGGCGGCGGCGCCAACTCGGTGGCCCCGGGCTACAGCAAGGGCACCGCCCTGGGTGCCGAGATCATCGGCACCTTCGTCCTCGTCTACACCGTCTTCTCCGCCACGGACCCCAAGAGGAGCGCACGTGACTCCCACGTGCCAGTGCTGGCTCCTCTCCCCATCGGCTTCGCCGTCTTCATGGTTCACTTGGCCACCATCCCCATCACCGGCACCGGCATCAACCCTGCTCGCAGCTTCGGTGCTGCTGTCATCTACAACAACAAAAAAGCCTGGGATGACCACGTAAGCGATAATTAAGTCCCTCTTTTTCTTCATATTTACATCTTTATTTACATGTTTGAAATTTTAGTGAATTTCGTTATATTGGTGTTGAATGTTTCTTTAATAATAAATGGGTGTGGTTATAAAATTGCAGTGGATTTTCTGGGTTGGACCATTCGTGGGAGCGTTGGCAGCAGCAGTATATCATCAGTACATTTTGAGGGCAGCGGCAATCAAGGCGTTGGGATCATTCCGAAGCAACCCAACCAACTAATAAGGGATCATCAACTTCCAAATAATCAATCAGCAATTCGTCCCCTCCCACCAAAAAAAAAAGGGATTTATTGGCTTTTTTTGTGAATTACTATTATTATTATTATCAGGAGATATTGTTCATCCTTGCTTCCTAAGTGATTCTCCTGTGTCTCTGCCTTGGTTAGTTTTCACTTTGTTGTGTAACCGTCGCAGCTGTTTAATCATGTGTGTAAATTATTGACGAGTACTGTAGGATCAGTATCATCATGTGGAATGGTTTGGTCTTTAATTTCTCAATTTAAGTATGGAATTTATTTGGTGGCCCATTTTATTTTGTCATTGTATTTCTTTTGCTTTGTCTCATCGCATATCATAGTCGTGCTTTGCTGGCTGGATGGACATCCTCCATGCGCCTGTGTTTGCCTAATGTCTGTCAGTAAATGGCTGTAAGAAAATACTGGAAGACGGTGATAGTCTATCTGTCTAGTAGATGATGATGAGTCATAGAATAATAAGCCAAAATTGAAATAGAGGGGGGGGGGGGGGAAGGGCATGGGCTGGCAAATCACATGAGGATGAACAGGGACCTCCCAACCTCTAGCCTGGAAGAGGCTGCACGGCACAAGATAGGGTTTAGTGTGGCTGCCAAATCATAAGAAAGCTCTTCATGTCCACACAAACTTAACAGTACCAGCAGTACACACACCAGCTTTAAGTGTAACATTCCAATACCACATATGCTTCATAGTCTAGCAGCACTAACTTCAATTAAGCTCAAAAAGCATTAAAGTAAATAAAGATGCAAAAAGGAGAGAGGAAGCTCTAGAAACGCTGTTGCCAACAACTAAGCGTGCGTTTGTGTTGAAGTGCGTTAAAGTTGGTTTATTTTGTATGTGGTAGATTGAAGTGGGTTAAAATAACGAGAATGTAACTAATGTGTGATAATTTATGAAGTTATCGAAATTTGTGAAATTTAAGCTCATACTTTTATATTTTTTATTTTTTATTGTTTATTATTTATTTTGTATTTTGTATTTTTTATTTTGTATTTTGTATTTTTTTATTTTTTATTTTGTATTTTGTATTTTTTATTTTGTATTTTTATTTTTATTTTTTACTTTTTTATTTTTATTTTATTTTTTACTTTTATTTTTTGGTTTTTGTTTTTTATTTTTTACTTTTTATTTTTATTTTTATTTTGTTATTTTTATTTTTATTTTTATTTTATTTTAATTTTTAATTTTTATTTTTAAATTTTTAATTTTTAATTTTTATTTTTTTAATTTCTTGGTTCTTATTTTTTATTTTTTATTTTGTATTTTTTATGATGTTTGTTTTATTTTTTACTTTTTATTTCTTATTTTTTAATTTTAATTTTTAACCTACCTCAACCCACTTTAACCTACTTCAACCTACTTCACCCCTTTACCTACCCAATTTACGCACGAAAAGAACAGAGCCTAATACATGAACAATTTGTAGATAAAACACATAGTTGGCCGTTCGGAAGCATAGTATAAGCACATTAGGTTCTAGGAATGGGGAAGTGAGCTGTGACTTATCATTATTTAGCACCAATTCTTTCCAACAAACTTTGTAATCTGTATATTTTCACTTAAGAAAAGTTCATTAAAATAAGAAGTGCTTAACTAAAATAAGCAGAAAAGAAAAAGCCTATATATCATCCTTTTGAAGGGAGGATAGGAGGGCAACGGCAAACACAGAATTCCCCCACTAACCACAGACAACTGTTACGTAGGAGTGAGAATGCTTAGTATCAGAAAGGAGCAATCTGAGGAAAGGGCGTGGGGGTGGGGGTGGGGGTGGGGTGGGACAATGTCTTCTCTCCTCCTGATGCCTGCACCACAAACAAGGCGTATGCAATGCACTACTGTAAATGGCCTCTTCTTTTCATGCTCTCATCTTATTTTTTCTCCCCTTTTAACTTTACTTTTTTTTTTTTATGACGAGATTGAAATTGAGTGGTCCAGATTCAGAATCAGAACCATCAACCACTGTCTTATCGCTGGAGACTAATAAAGGCTTCTGGTTCTGCCGAGAAATTTACCAGAACAAAAGACAGAGAGAGGGAGAGAGTTTTACCTCCCACCTTCCTCAGTTACTCAGAATGACAGTGCAAGTGTTCACGTGCGACGCAGGGTAACCATGTCCATACATAGTCTATACCACAGTGGGTCCCATGCCATAGGGACAGGGATATGAGGCTCTTTTCTAATTCTCTCTGCTAATTCTATGGCTTTCTTCAAGGCCCAGTTTCTGTGGCAGCCCTAAGATAATGAATCCCACCATCTTTGTTCGGCAACACCCCCAGAGTCCAGCCAACAAATTACATCTAACATAAAGTTTCGTGAGTTTTGTAATTGTTCCACTGTATGAGACTCATCTACAACGGGAATCATTCTGGGAGTGCCTAATTTACATACAGCAAATGCTACGATCATCACACCTTAATGAAGTCAAATATCAACACACTGTTATTGCTACCCCTTAAAACTGCAAAGATCGCCTTCTTTAAGGGGGAATTTATAAAAGCAGCTCTGGAATTTTGATATGCAAACAGACACAACGAACTAACCAGAATACTAGTATAGTACAGCAGGAAATGTCAAATGTTACAGAGTGCTGGTCCCTCCATGAGATACAGATTATTCTCAAGGACACTCTTCCAAAGGGAAGGTAGCCCCTCAGCTTTTGTCCACGATCAACTTCCTCATTGTACATTGGGGTAGTAGCTACAACACTCTAAACCTGTTCACAAAAGCTAGAGAATATCAATGAAGGCATCAGACAAAAGGGATTATGATACCTCTAGACTGATCCAGGCTACAATTTTGTGGTGACTGAACGATAAGCTGAAGCATCAGAAAGGCAAATTATCAATAATGTTGACACAACTACGAAGTCCCCTCACTAGAAAAGACGACAACCTGGGCAAACAAGCTATCCTACGTATTCCAAGTTTCCAACGGCCTAAGCCAGCAAATTCCACGACACACACAATAGATCTGCCTGTTTCATCATTTTCCTTTTTCAGAAGAGAGCAACAATATCACTTTGCAACGCGGCATAACTCACTTGCAGTATCCATCACACACAACAATATCCAAGCAGTAAATGCAACGTCAACCGCCAGTCAAACCAGTTTCGCTGTCAACTTCGTGACTGAAGTTCACTAATGAGCTTCAGTCTACACTCCAACCTGAAAATTCAACAAAAATGCACCCATGACATCCCATGAAATATTGTGTGCATAAAGTAATTCCAGATTAGGGTCCTTTAACACCCCGGAGAGAACATCCCTATCCTTACTTAAGGTGTCCAAATAGAACTGCCACTTGACACAGTAACCAAATGTCCATAATCTTTCAGACACCCAATTTAACAATTGTCAAACATACCCAACTGACCTTCAGTTCTCTTTTTCTAAGCACACGTTGGGATATATCAATTTTCCCAATATCCACCCAAGCTCCTGAGATGAGATGATTGTCACAATGGAAGGACTATTACAATACAAGACATGTGAAATGTGGTATCCAAGGGCATTTTTTGTTGAACTTTTGACATGATTTTTGTTTTATTACAACAGCAATTAGAACTACGAATTTTTTCAAAACAAAAGAAAATTTGAACCAATGTTCTTATGACGTAATTTCGAACATGAAATAAGCAACTTTTTTTTTAGTTCTTTGAACCCTTGGCCCTTACATGGTAAACATCTCTACAACATTGAAAATGAATTCCCAAAGGAATAACACTACCGCTGGCACATCAGCAGCAAGAAGACTTAAACTACATTCCAAGATGATTTCCAAATTTTCAACCACTGTACGTTTCATATTTGTCCATCATTGCTCCATATGATTTAATGAATTGTTTCACCAACCTAATCACTATTCCTTTCTTGCTCTTACTTTTCAAGAGAAGTCAACTAGATAAATCTATTTGAAATTAATGGAGTGGAAACGACTAGAGCAGACAACAACAGAAACGATTAAGAGTTAAGACAAGAAGAAATGGGGACAACGTACCTCAATCAGGCAATGCAGTCCCTCTCTCCAGGTTGTTCTTGATCTCCAGTGTGTATTTCCCAAATGCCCGTTCGATCTTTTTATTGAAGTGCTCATTACGGTCATTAATTGAGTCAATATCCTTCTCCTCATGAAACCTCCTCCTCCTACTGAACGATTTACGCTTCTCCTCTCTATCCTTGAGCTCCTTAACCATTCTATCCACCTTGTCTTCGGAAATCTTTGGAGCCTATACACGCAAAGAGCAGTGAGATCATATGCCTCGAGTGACTGTTGTGGATTAACAGAAGGAACATATTGGGTTTTCACATAGCAATACTTACCTTTCCATATTGGAGGCTGGAGGCCTCTCTGTAGAACTCTGGGTCGTCTTCTTTCATTTTGCTGTACTCTTCCAGGTCAACTTCTACATTCTTTGTACGTTTCTTGTAGGCATTGTACAATGTTCTCTGATTAAAAACTGCAACACGCACACTCAGGTGTGAAATTAACGTGAAAAATGAGTTATGTTGCAAGCATCCTTCGCGAGTCCATGCATCTAAGGAAGATAGTGGAGATGACCACCTTGCTGGTTGAGCCGAGCAAGGTCCTGCCTAGACTTCTTGAAAGGATCAGCAAGATATATACTAAACACATACGAAGAGTTTTGCGCAGGCAGAGTTGTCATAGGTTCTCAAGACCCCAAAACAAGGCCAACATTGTATGCTCTTACTGAGTCCCCAAAATGTTCTCCAACATCTTAGATTCATTTTCGATGGATTAGAGGGCACTGTATCAGCCTACCATATAATTTTTGTAGCATTTTGGGATCACCCTCGAAAATCAATAAAATAGTGTGAATGAGACTACTAGGGTCATTGGAATTGGTCACAGGACATTCAGAACGTCCCCAAAAGTCTTGGAGGCAGAGTTGTAAAAACTTTTAGAACCCCAAAAGTAAAGGCTATCATACATGGATTTCAGGATTTAGGGAAATTTTCTAAGGTGTCAGATCTCTACTCCTACACAATTTTCAGCATCATGAGGAAAGTTCTCAATTCGTGAAAAAACATTGCTTATGTGCTCCTTTAATCTCTCAAAATGTTTTGGGGTGTCCTACAACCACTATTAATGATTTTGAGTGTATTGTAATTCGTATGCCAACAAAATGTCTTTTCCCCTTTTTTTTTTATGAGTAATCAAAAGATACATTAAAAAGATGCCAGCGGAGTGCCCTCCATGCACAAAAGGGGGCCAATTACAAAAATCATTAAGCCCATAAGCTTTCATGCGTGATATTATCCACAAAATACAAAAAACAACTTGCATTTTCCCCATCATTAAGCACAAGAATCCCCTTATACAAGAGTCTCAAAAAGTATAGCTTGAAATTTTGATAGGACAAGGCTTTATCCTCAAAAATACAATGATTCCTTTCCTTCCACATACACCACCAAACGGCCAAAGGAATCATCTTCAAAATACAATAAACCCAACTATTATTCATTCTTCTTCTCCAAGACACCACCACATCCTTGACCGAAGACGGTTGCATCCAACAAACGCCCATTAGGGGGAGAGAGAAATGCCAAATAGACAAAGCCCAACAACAATGCATAAAGAGATAGTCCGCCGGTTCCTCCTCCTCAAGGAACACAAAACACCTACTAGGCCCATTGAAATTTCTTCTTTTAAGCACATCCCCTGTGGAGATCTTTCCTCTAATAGCTGCCGAAGCAAACAAGCACTTTCATAGATGCTTTAGACTTCCAAATAACAGAAACTGGAAAATTGGCAGCATTCCCACCATCATAAAGCTTTTGACCGAAATTCCCGATAGCAAAAGAACTTTTTAGGGTCACATCGTGAAATAATTCTATCAATACCCTCTAGTAATACACAGTCGCCCAACATATATATATATATATATATATATATATATATATATATATATATGAGAGAGAGAGTGTGTGTGCGTGCGCGAGGGGGTGTGTGTGTATATATATATATATATATATATATATACATACAAGCATGTATATATATATATATATGTGTGTGTGTGTGTGTGTGTGTGTGTGTGTGTGTGTGTGTGTGTATGCATATAAGTATGTATATATATACATCTATATAGATCTATATATACACACATATACATCTATATATACATGCTTATACATCTATATATATATATATACATACTTATACATATATACACATACTTATATACATATATACATATATATATATAT
>JAKOGI010001592.1:0-77500 GCA_029747015.1 Carnegiea gigantea
TATGTATATATATGCATGTATGCATGTATATTTATACATATACATATATATATATATATATATATATATATATATATATATATATATATATATATTATATATTATATATATATATATATATATATATATATATATATATATATATATATATATATATACATTATATATATATATATATATATATATATATATATATATATATATATATATATAGATAAGCACATGTATATATGTATTTATGTATATATGTATATATATATGCATACATATAAATATATATATATATATATATATATATATATATATATATATATATATATATATATACATATATATATATATATATGTGAGATGTGATTTATGTAAAAGCTATTTACTGGGCATGGCAAGCAGGTGGGTCGCGGCCTAATTGAATTTTTCATTCAATTCTTAAAAAGCAAGGGGCTAGGGCAACGGGACAGGTATAGCAATAAATAATGCAAATATAAGTTAAAGAGGTTCTTTACTTTCTTTCTGCCGCTACGCTTTTGTCTTCTTTGACCTCTCTTTCTGCTTTGGAGGCATGAAAAAGAGTGATAATCTTATCGCTTGAAGTTGAAGATGGTGGCACTCAGTCTTACTCTCTTCCTCGTTCTATCTCTCTCAATCTCTGTATATCTTTCCAAGCCCCTTTCTTTCTTCTTGCTCTCTCTAAATTCAGAAACCCTTGAGTATAGCATAAACGGTGATGAAAACTCCATTCTAACGGAGTTTTTCGGGTCGAATCGGTGACCGAGTTAGGTGGTTTTGTGCGCTTTATTTTGGTTTGATAATCAGAACGAGCCACTAGCTTTTCCGGCCCGCTGTGTGAAATGGGTCCCGGTTGGACCAATCGAATCGGCTGGTCCAGTCCGGTTCTTGTAACATTGCACGGCCATGCCATTCTAGACGGTGCCCAGTGTCTTTCCTTTCAACTTTAGCTTACTGGCATAGTCGTCGGGTTTGGCACAATGGCCTGTGCTGCCCTTATGTCCTTAGCGTCCCACTGTATTTCCATTCTCCATTCCTGCTCATTGCTCTCCATGTCAATAAAGCCCTCTAATCTTGAGAGTGAGGCCAAATAATCTGCGAACACAACATGTTGGAACGAGTTAGGCATTCTTGAAGGAAAGTAGGCCAAATTCCACAAGTTAGAGGTGAGAAATAGAGATAAAAAGGGGAATCTAGGAAAGGAAAGGTGGATAAATTACAAGTTCAACTAGGGTTGGGTAACGGATCGATTCAGGTTGACCCAATTAATAAAGGGGTCAATTTCGTATTAGCCTTGCAAATATTTTAGATCTACTCAAAATTTTTTAAATAAACATGTTTTCAAACTAACCAGTCGAATTGTGTGGACTTCGGGTCGAAATCAGGTTGGTTCGTATAGGATTCCGGCTTATCTCAGTAACTCTTGGCCCGGTTCTTATCAAGTTGTTGTTTTAGGTTAGACTTTTTTAGCTCTAGGTTCAACACCTCCCCTATGCTTACCTCTTGCTTGTCCTTAAGCAAGATTGAAAACACGGCTGAACTATAGAGAAAGCAAAACCATTATTTTTCCACTTCCTCAGGTAAACCAAGTGATAATCAGTCAATCAAATACAACCACACACAACAACAAGACTATTCAAAGTGTAAAGAGGCAGTTCGAAACACCATTCAGAGTTATTTGTAAGCCACGCTGCCTAGACTTAACATTTAGCTAACCTATATCAAAAGTCACATCAATCAAGATGCTTCCAAAAAAGTAATGAAGTAGCAGTCTGATAGAAGTTCTCGCATAAGTAAAATAAGAACACTCTCTCTTATGTGCTTGAAGTAAATGGCGCTCTCAATAATCATCTCCATGAGACAACCTGATCATAGGCTTTGTTATTTTCTCAATCCTCCCCTACTAACATGCACATGCAATTGACAATCCAGAGGGTTTGTTATGGGTTGTACCGAGGTATAGAGGTTACGGGTGAAAGAGGGCTAAATAGATTTGGGAATGTGAAGCTGAAGAAGTCAAGAGACTGGAGAGCATTACAAACACTCCCAGAAGCTGTACATAGCCATGTCACAGCACATTAAACAGCTTAAGGCCAAACCCCTGGATGGGCCTTGGAAACACGCTTAGATAATCAATAATAGATTATATTTCATAACCATCCCAACACTTATATTGAAACCTTTTTTTCTCCCCTCTTTTTCTTTCTTTTTTTCTCTGTTTTCAACAAGTGAGTATGGGGGAACTTCTCACTAGCATAAATCAAATTAGCCCATCAAACTCGAGAGAAGAGAAAATAGCAATTGTACGAATCACAATCTCCTTCGCACAACAAGGCACCCAAAGATAACTACAAAGATAAATGAATCAACACCTTATAGTACCCATCAACAATCATCGGAACAATGCTCCATTTAGTCTTGGAACAAGGATAAGAAATTATGTAAGGACAAGGGCTAAGTGAAAAGGTTTGGAATGAATGAAATTAGTCAAGGCATAATGGGTTAGCAAGGGGCAGAAGATTAATCACAGGAATGCCATTTGGCAATGTGGTTATCAGTCAATCAAGAAATGTCTGCATCATGTTATCAAATGCATATTCTATGCATAGCCTTAGAAAGAAACAAACCAAGTTCTAGAAAATATGCACATAGGAGGGCCACATAAGAAATGAGAAAAACGAGACTAGATAAGTGAAGATAGCCAAAGTAGCCCCAAAAATCTGATGCAATGTACTCTAAAAGCAACACAACTACTTCTATCCCACTTGAAAAGGGCAAACTCTCATGATAAGAAGCTTTTAAGGGCAACCAATGTATAAGGCAAAGTAGTGTAGTTAGAGAATTTCAAAACCATAACTCAAAAGATTTTACCAAGAATAGTCCATAGTTATGCACAATCATACCAATTAACTGACAGCCATGCCTTAACTCTTCATCATATGAGGGGTTTTTTCAAAGCCTCTTTTTTTCATTTTATTTAATTTTCCCCTTTTTTCAACCTCTTTGTTTTTAAACCAATGAATTTTAAACCAATGAAATCTATCTGAGGTTATGAATAACTAGGTTACTGAAAAATATTACCTGGTAGTCTTATAGAAGCCCTACTTAACACATCTCCACTGGAGATTAATGGCTATGGAGAATATGTATGCAATGCAACAACTACCTATTAAACAAAAGATAGAATTAAAACTAATGGATCCTAAATATTAGCTAAAATGGAAAACCTAAGGCCTAAATGCAAGTACCCTAAATGTAAAGATGAATATATACACGACCACTGCCAAACACACCACTATCCACCATAACAAAATCGCCAATTACCGCAGAGGATCAATATCAACATACAAAAAGGTCTCAAAGCCCTAAGCAGCTCAAGAGCTTACTCGCCTATGCTTAAACCTTTCATTATCTCCAATGAAACAGATAAGCATGTAAGATAAAGGGAAGAGGGGGTATACTCACCAAGCATCAGTAATAGCTAGGGGACGCTAGGCCTATAATCAATAGGATGGTATCACTACTTATTATGCTTATAGAAAAGTAGAAAAGATGCTCTAGATTCTATTGTCAACGGTCAAACATGTCTTGCCTATGCAAGTACTCAACATGCTTCTGGGAGCATTGTGAATCTATACGGTTGAGCCTATGGTGGAGGTGAGAGAACTCATCGGTGATAAGCTGATGAATCTCATTGGCCACAGAGGTCCCAATAGTAGTTGAACTCCTACTCCTACTCATAAGGATCACGTTACTACCTCCTACACTGTCACTCGCCCTATCCCCATCGCCTCTATCCTCACCTCCTTCCATTTCCTCATCATCACCCAAATCGTCAGCATCAATGCCATTACCATAAGTCCAATTATAGGTGTCTTGGATGGTAATGTTGTCCTGATTAGGTACAGCCAAAAAGTAACGGGCATGATGGTTAAGATAGAGATGTCCTTCCTAGTAAATAAACAACTGTTGAAGAATGCAAGAAGATCAATTCAGAAGGGCCCCTTCATGCAAATGCTCCAAATTATCCTGAGTAGCCCCAAGCCTCAAGTCCATGGAAATAGTGGTGATGACCCCACCCATAAAAATGTTCTTTTTAGGGTGTTGGACGATGATCTAAAGGTGGGAGAGTACGTGTGTACCCATGTCTATGTGACCTTAATGTAAAGTAGCCCAAAGGATAAACAAGTGGGCACATCAAGAGACACCCTCACAATCATTTCAGGCATACACGGCATTCGCCTTGATGCATTAAAGATATCAAAGCGAAGGGTGCCAAATAGAAGTGAATTTGCTCTTCCTAGGGTCATAATTGATATTTTGACGTGTAATCTGACACCAAACATAACTTTTCACATGATCATCATGTACGTAACCCTGAATCCCTCCAACTGGAAGCCTAAGTAACTGATTAAACTGATTGAACCTTGCTAGGTTATTTTCATGCGCAATGCCGTGTAAACGGAATCGAATGTACACATCACCATCATCATAATTGTCATTCTAATCCACGAATAAGGGGCTAAGAAACTCCTAAACCAACCTCCCATAGACTCTATAATTTAATTTGACAAACTGAGCCCGCCCTAGCATATTAAACAAGGTATTCAAATTACCCCACATATGCAATGATTTCATTAATTTAACATCATACTATTCATGGGGGATATCTTTTTACCAACTACCTCATCATATCATTGGCAATGAGCTTCATTAAGAAATATGATGCCATGTTTATTGACAAAATGAGGGAGTTTGCCTCGATTGCCTTAGGGTAGAGCCAATGGCCGGCCAGAGGAGGGAGTGGCAAACTTGGAAGCTTTGAAAGCTTTCTCAGGGGTGGAAGAGGATAAACTTACCCAAGGAGCTTTATTTTCAGTAGCAATTGAAGAGACCGAGATGCTTTAAGCCAATTGTAACCCCCAATAATAAGAACCTACAAATTCAACACCAAAAATTGAACCAATAAAGTACCAAGAAATTACTTGGCACTCCTTTCTCAAAACACCAAGGTAAAGGGGATGTGGAAGACATAGAAAATTGAGCAAAGAGAAGAGGAAGGCGACTTAGGGATGGCGAACATCCGACAATGGTGGTAGGAAAAACGATCGTAGAGTGGTGGTAGAGGAGGGGACGAATGTGTGAGTTAGCATGGGTTAGGGTTTTGAGAGGGGTAAATGTAGGGGGTTGGGCAAATGGAAAAAAAGGAGTGAAATTAAGTGGTGGTTTCCGGCGAAACGGTAGCAACGAGTGGGTGGCATTTGGGTGGTGGTACTGTTAGGTCAGAGAGAGAATGAAAGGAGATTTGAGAGGTGAGATGTGAGGAGAAGAGGATGCCGAGAGTTTTAGTAGATTCTGGGTAACCCACACGGTCATGCAAAACAACATGGGATGTTGTGTCAAGCCCAAATTTGAGGGGGTCACCTACACGACCGTGCAGGTTGGTAATTGGTACCGGTGTGACACCCTAGAATGGTGCTATTAGGATTTAGCAGAAGGGCACCATTTGGCATAGGAACCCATACTATTTCCTAAAACACTTCCTTTGGGTTTTTTTTCTTTTTTTTCTTTTTTTTGCGTTAAAGCTGGGTTGCCCTAAGAAGCGCTTATTTAAAATCCTAAGCTTGACCCTTAACTATTTCTAGGTAGGAACAACATTAGGGAGGCCATAAGAGATGTAACTCCCCTAAAACACTAATGACATGATTTACGAAAAACGGCAACGCAAGACTTAATGATAGAATGTGCTACCACCGTCCTAATAAAGACAAGGCTCACTAAAACCATTTAATCTTGCAACTCATTTTTAAATCACAATATCTATTAAACTCAAGCACTCCAAGACCAAAGTCCATAATAGTTCAACTTCAATACAATCGATTTAATCATACCATGTGCTAACTGACACTCCACACTATACAAGTATATTGAATATAGACCCAACTTGACTTTGAGGTCGATCCCAACATTCATGCTATGTTAAATCTACTGTGAGCATCTGATGACTCCCAAAACGGATTGCTAAATGGAGAAACATATGATACTTCATCACCTAAAATGGAAAACATGAAAACAATTTGAAACTGTGAGGTAAAACTCAGTACATTCATTCCTGTATTGTGAAATGAGCATAGAAACACTGTTGATGGATACCCGCCTTTGTAATTTATTTAATTCGCAATAATAATGAAAATGAAAGTAATATGAAACTGAATTGCTTATTATTATTTGGATATAAACCCCTTGCAATGATATGATCTATACATAGGTGTATACCTACCAATCCGATCAAGAGTTGGCCTGAAGCCATGCAGGTAAATGATGGGCTGAAGCCCTATAGATGATAACTGATAGGGTCACAAGTTAAATGGTAAATCACTGTATAAACTGATTCATTGATAAACTCATTAAGAGTTGTGACTTGATAAACATGGTTTATTTTCTGAAGATACAGGCAATGGATGTACTTTGAGTCTTTAAAAAATATCGTCTGATTTGATAAATGTTTTCTGTTTTATAAATGTCATCTGACTTCATAAATATATTCTGACTTGATAACACTTATACATAACGGGAAATGATAAATAGGCCTCGGCTCTGCTTCATAAATGTCATTGTAGGTATGTGTAGTCAGTAAATGATCCTTACTCACATAATTGAGTAAGTAAAAGTACGCATAATAGACATTGAGTAATTAAATGGTATATATAACTTCGGTATTTCAATATAACTTCAAAACTAAATTAATGAAAGTTATTAAATCTGATATAAAGTAAATGGAAGTAAAATAAACCACAATGAGATAAATGAGATTACAAAGGAAAAGGCCTTGATGGTGACAAATGGGAGAGTGGTTTTGGCCTTTTCTGAGACAGGTTGCTCGTATGGATTTAAAGCTTGCTGATGTATAGCTTGGTTTAAGATAATAACAAGTACACTAGATTGGCTCGATAAATACATTTGATACATTCTGAATTGGGTAAGTAGTAGAAGTTTAAGCTAAGAGAGATATATCTTGGTTCAAAATAGTATATACTGTAATAACTTGGCCTGATAAATATCGTTTCTGAGTCAAAAAATTCTCCACACTTGCCATATTTTATTCATAAATCCATTAGATATAGAATTCCACCCCAAATGAATCATTGAACTGAATAGATGCTATTAAGCTCACTAAACTTAGTATTTTGTTTGTAAAATCTATAATTGATTCAAAGCTCATAAATAAGCTCTCAAATTATATAATTGTCTCCTTCTTTCTCATTAATCATGCTAAAAGCTCCATGAGAGTTCATGAATATTCATTTTCCCTTTAAATGACCTTACTTGGCCCAAAATACACAAAATGAGTTCATGATCAATCTTACTCAATCTTTATTATTACTCTTTGCACAATTACTCAAAATATTTTTAAAAATCACCAAACCCAAAATACTCAACCAAAATTCATAAAATCTTATGGGAGATTCTAAAATAATATGGACAAACTATAGTGTAATTTTCAGAATTTTCCTCTAAGTATACGCTGCACAAAATTTACAATAATAGCCCAATTTGCACCAAAATTGGTCAGTTCAGTTCAAAAATTCATAACGTTCACCCTTGACCTCAAATGCATACCTAAAACCCCAATATGAAAAGATTAAGAGGTCTCAAAAAACCTTCATTTGCAACACAAAACATGATTCCCACAATAGAGTTCCCAAGATGGGGCTAGAACACAAGTGTGTTAGTTTTGGTTAACCTGCACAGTTCTAGCAAAATGGCCATAACTTTGTCCACAGAACTCAGATTAAGATGATTCAAATTGCATTCGAATGATAACTCATTGATCTAGCTCCCCACTAAAATTCATGACTTTTTAATAGGCCACCCATTACCAATTTTTCTTGGAACACACCTCTGTTTCTTGGCCCTTCACAGCTTGCTACCTACTTTATTATCCTCCCTTTTCACATAATTACCCTCTAAAATCACTTGTTAAAATTACCAAACCATGAAGTGACCCTCAACGCCACTTTAGATAGCCATAATCTATAAGTTTTACTTTATAATCATCCAAGATTTATTTTCAATCCAATAACATATCCAACATCATAAATCACCTCATGCGATCCAAATGAACATATTTAATACAAAAACTCAGTTAAATCAAGCATGATCATGAAAACCCTAATCCTTCCTCATTTAAGTGAATGTCCAAATAACCATAATTGGCTTCAAAATGATCATCTAACCTCATATTTGTCATAATTTATAACACAAATCACAACAAGATGCATAGACACGCTTGAACTCATATTTGCTTATTTTCAAGTCACTTGATCATGTTCTTAATCAAATACCCATAACTCCGAACATCTCCAAACTCAGTAAAAATTGCATAATAACTATCAATTTGATCATCCAAACATAGCCCGTAAATAAAGCAAACATAAAACTCAAGATACAACAAGTTGGAGTTAGGGTATACCTTCTTGGATGCTTAATTTAAGAGGGGTTTAGAGCTGTTTTTGTGCAAAAGGGTGCTGCTGGGTGGTGGCTAGGAGTTGGGGGGTGTAGTTGGTGTTAGTTGGTCCAGTGGCTGAGGGGCGGTTGTCTGCGCAGCGAAGGAGGCTAGAACAGATGGGGCAGCTGCTACCCCTGTTCTGGCAGCATTGGTGTAGGAGAAAGAGGGAGCAATGGAGTGCTTATCTCTTTGTTTTTTTTATGTGTGAATTTTTGATGAGCCACTTGGTTGGATGTTAGCCCAAGTACTTTTTTGCTAATTAAAATTAGTCACAAAGCATAACTATTAGTGGAAATAAATTGGCAAGTAAGCTGGGCCTTATTATTTTGGGCTTAAATGGTTGGGTTTGGGCTTAAATGGTTGGTTTTGGGCTTGATTTTGGGCTCAAAATAATTCAAAGTTACATTAAAAATTTTATAGGGCTTGGGATTAAACTTTCCCAGTGTTAAGAAAATAAATAATTGATAAATCATGCTTACTAAGGCCTAATATCGATTCACCTGATATTTAATCAACCAACGAAACTTTAATTGACAACCAATGAAACTTGAATTGCAAAGTGGGACCCAAAATAAAATATCTCCCAACCAGGATGATTAGATAAGATAAATAAAGGTGGAAAATTTAAATAACATAATTGAATTCGTTAGATAAATAAATTGGATGTAATTGAATTAATAAACATGATTTGGTTAAAAAAAAAGGAATGATCAATTAAATAAATAACCATGATTAATTAAACAAATAAACATGGTTTAAATAAAATAAATATGGTTTAGGGTCGGGCTATTACAAGAGACCTCCTATCAATCGACTAGCCAGGAATGTCATCTTCCAAACGTTCACCATTGACCTTGAAAGCACCAATTAACTCACTCCACACTTCAACTGCCCATACGAAAACACCTTGATCACTTTGAATGGGCCTGGCTACCTTAAGTGGAGTTTAGCAAGAGCCAATTTAAATCCCGAATTGAATAAGAGTACCAACTCACCTTCCTAAAACACCCTCCCATGGGTGAACCTGCTGTGTCGTTTCTTCATGCACTCTTTATTGATCCGGGCATTCTCATAAGCATCCATATAGATCTCCTCAAGTTCATTGACTTGGAGAAGCCTATTCTCGCCCTTAGCCTTTAAATCAAAATTTAAATGCTTGATGGCCAAGAGGCATAGCGCTCCAATCCTAGGGGAAGATGAAACTTCTTCCCAAACACTAATCGAAAAGTAGTAGTACTAATTAGAGTCTTGAAAGTCATTTGAGAAGCTCATAAGGGATTATTCAACTTCTCTGCCTAATCCTTCCTGGATCTTGCAACCGTCTTCTCTATAATAGACTTAATCTCATGGTTGAAAATTTGGACCTAGTTGCTAGCTTAGGGATGGTGGCCCAAATTAACCTTGTTCTGTACCTCATACTTCTTCAGCAGTATCTCAAACTTTTTTTCAATAGAGTAGGTGCCCCCATCACTAATCAACACAAGAAGCCCTCTATATTTAGAAAGGATCACCCTCTTAAAGAACTGTGCCACCACTCTAGCATCATTGGTGGGACTAGCAATTACCTGCACGCACTTGGAGACATGCTCAATGGCCATAGGAATGTATTTGTTGCCACGAGAAAGGTGAAACAGTAGCATAAAGTCAATGCCCTAAATATCAAGAACCTCTACTTCAAAAATGTAATTGAGGGGCCTTTCATTCTTCTAAGATATGTTTCTTGTCTGCTGGCACTTATCACATGCTTGAACATATTTATGGATGTCTTTGAACAATATAGGCTAAAAGAATCTTGCTTGAAGTACTTTAGCTATGGTTTTGGTGCTGTTCGCATGTCCTCGATAAGAATAGTCATGGTAATAGGAGATGACACTCTAGACCTCATCGCCAGGAAGATAACTTTGATGTATCCTTTCCTTACAATGCTTAAAAGAAGATGCTCTTCCCAAGTATAAGACTTGAAGTTGTAAAAGAACTTCTTCTTCTTGTGATATGTCCAATTAGGTGTTAGGACATCATAAGCTAGGTAATTGGTGATATCACTAAACCAAGGGGCTACACCCAGGGTAACCATAGGGAGATGCTCATTAGGAAAAACTTTATTGATGGAAAGATCTAGGCTCTCAACTATGAGCCGAGAGAGATGATCGGCTGCCACACCTTTAGCTCCTACCTTATCCTTGATCTCGTTGTTGAACTCTTGTGGGAGCACAACCTAGATGATAAGGTGAGGCTTAGTGTCCTTCTTCTATCGGAGATACTTGAGTGTAGAGTAATCAGTGTGTACAATAACTTTACAGGACAGTAAGGAAGGATAGAACTTATCAATTCCATACACCACTGTAAGCTACTCCTCCTCAGTCATGCTATAATTCTACAAAGCCTCATCAAGAGTCTTGCAGGCATAGTAGATAACATGAGGCTTCCTGCCTTTTCATTGCCCCAACACCACTCCAACCGCATGCTCGCTAGCATCAGACATGATTGTGAACAGAAGACTCCAATCTGGCAGTTGGATAGTGGGGGCAAAAATTAAACCCTTATTTTTCCTGCAAATGACTCGTTATAATCATCAATAAAGACAAATGTAGCATCTTTAGCTAAAAGCTGAGTTCAAGGCTTAGCAATCTTGGAGAAATCCTTGATACAGGCAACGATAAAATCCTGTATGAAGAAGGAAACTCCGCACCCCTTTGACTAACATGGGAAGTGACAACCACTTAATAACCTCAATCTTAACTTTATCCACCTTAATGCCCCTATAAGAGAGAATATGATTGGAAACCACCCCCTCTTGTACCTTGAATTGACTTTTTTTCCAATTCAGCGTCAAATGGACTTCCTCACATCTATGGAGTACCTTAGTTAAATTTTTTAAACACAAATCGAGGCATTTTCATAGATTGAGAAATCATCCATGAACCCTTTCATGATGCTCTCAATAAAGTTAGAAAAGATAGTAGTTATGTAGCGTTGAGAAGTGGTAGTGGCATTACATAAGCCAGATGACATCCTACCATAAACGAAGGTACCATAAAGACATGTGAAAGTCATCTTCTCTTGATCGCTTAGATGGATAAGAATCTAGAAGAAACCTAAATAACCATCCAAGCAACAGAAGAAGGAATATCTAACCAACCTTTTCAACATCTAATCAATGTAAGGAAGGCTGAAATGGTCTTTCTAGGTGGCTTGATTCAATTTTTTTATAATCAATACACATGCACCACTCGGTGATAGTCCTAGTAGAAATAAGTTCATCATGCTCATTATTAGTAACGGTCATGCCACCCCTTTTGGCAATTACCTAAACTCACTTATCCATTCACTATTAGAGATAGGATAAATGATTCCAATGTCAAGTAGTTTAATGGCCTGTTTTTTCACAATCTCTCACATTTTGAGATTTAAATGTCTCTGAGGTTGTCTAAAGGGTTTATGACCTTCACCAAGATCAAATGCATGCAAACTTATGGACTGATTCCCTTGATAGCATTAATCCTATAACCTGTGGCATCCTTATGCTTTTAGAGCACATCTAATAATTTTTCAAGTTGGGGCCATCTAGTTTAGTATTGATAATAACAGGGAATATATGACTAGGGCCAAGAAACTCATACTTGAGGTAGCACGGTAGAGGCTTCACCTCTACCTCAGGAGTAGTTTTGTTACCATTTTTGGAGGTTTGAACCTCCACACTAAGAAACTCCCTGTGATGCTAGCTAGGAAGACATAATGTGGCTAAATCTAGGATCTTAGTATAGATCTCGCCTGCTTCATCTTGATATGCCTATTTTCCATGCTCGTAAAATCCAATCAAACAAGCGTCCAAATGATCTAATAGAGGTCTGGGAATTGTCACCTTATACATTATTACCTTTTTAAGAATACTAGTGCAATTTGCATGCATCCTTCAAAACAGCAGAAGCCATGGCTTGTACAAGATTGAACTCTAGCTTTTCCTCTCTAACTTGGAGGGAAAGCTTGTCGTTCTTCACATCCATCATAGCTCCATTGGTGGCTAAGAATGGTCTTCCTAATATTATAGGGATTTTGGCATCTTCATCCACCAGAAAATCACATGGATTAAAAAATTATCCAACATATAATGGTACACCTTCTAGGACTTGCACGGGATATTTGACCGAGCAATTTACAAGTGAGATAGAGATGGTGGTGGGCTCCAGATCACCCACTTGTAGCTTTCTACATATGGACTAGGGCATAAGACTATGCATGTGCCGAGATCACATAGAGCATGACAGATAGTAACATTAAAACTACATAGGGTATAAAGAAATTGCTAGGATCAAATAATTTTAAGGGTAGGCCATTTTGGACAATAGCACTAAACTGTTGAATAAGTGTCACTATAGCATGCTTTTATAACTTCCCTTTGTTGGAGAGCAGGTACTTCAAGAACTTAGCACAAGATGGCATATCAGTGACAACCTCCAGGAAAGGGATGTTGATGTGTAGCTTCGTTAACTTCTCCAAGAATCTTCCATATTCCTTCTCATCTCTAGCCTTACCAAGCTGCTAAGGATAAGGATCAAAGAGCTTATAAGGCTTAACTTATGTAGGAGCACTCTCTGCTTTTGATTTCAACATGGGGTTCCTCAGGATCTTTCTCTTCTTCTTTAGGAGTCGCAGTAGAAAACTCCATCTTTTCAATGACTCCCAATGTATCAATCTTTTTCTCCCTCTCAACAGTCTCCAATTCTTCAAATATTTCCCCCACTCTTTAAGGTAATAGCTTTCATCTGACCTTTAGGATTCATCTCTAGTTGCCCTGACAAATGTCCCTAAGGTACAGAAAAATGACTCACTTGTTGTGCAATATGAGCAATCTGATTCTCCACCATCTTCTAGTGGGTAGACATACTCTTAAACCTGAAAGTCAAATAGCTAACAGACTCACTAAGAGCATTATCAATCTTGGTTTAGGTTTAAATGAAGCACTCCATAAGACTCTCCAAATTAGACTTTTGTTGTGTCAATTGAGGAGATGAGGTGTAGGTAACTTTGTACTGGAACCCTAGGGCTTAAGTTGCATTTGGTGGCAAGGGATTGTTGTCCTTGTATGAAAAATTTGGATGATTTCTCTATCTTAGATTGTAAGTGTTTAAGTCAGGGCTGTTTTGAGGTCGTGGGTTGAAATTTTGAAGGGCATTGATGTGTTGAACTCCTTGGAAGTCGGTTTAACAATCAGTAGCAATATGTCCTTGATTACCACAAATCTCATAAACAACTCCAATCTCATATACCATGCTTGAAGAACTCTAGTAATAGGGGCACTAAGTCCATCAAATTGTTGTGTGAGTATATCCGCCTTTCTAGCTAGAAGATCAACCATGCCAACATCATATTTGCTACCAGTCTTCTTCAAGCTAGCTTTCTCATGAGACTAATACTAACTGTTAGAGGTTATCTCCTCTAACAAAGATTTGGTTGCTTCTATAAATTTTTCTATGAGAGAGGCTCCTGTTGCATCATCTATTAACATCTTCAGTGACTAGTCTAGTCCACTATAGAATGTCTGGACTAAAAGCCAGTTGGGAACATCATGATGTGGACCTTGTCGTTGAAGATCCTTGAACTTTTTCCAGGCTTCATACAGAAACTCCCGATGAAGTTAGTTGAATGAAGTAAAGCCTGCCCTCAACTTTGCAGTATTGCCAGGAGGAAAATATTTGCTAAGAAAGGCTTTTAAGATGGTCTCCCATGTAGTGAAAGAATTTGGCTCCTCATTCTGTAAGGAATCACTAGCTTAATCCTTTAAGGAGAATGAAAATGAGCTTGATGATATCGCATTTTGTAAGGAAATTATGAAGATTTCAATGGGATGTCCACCAAACAATTCCCTCTCCACAAATGTTACTAGAGCTGGCCAAAACTTGAAGTTATTCGCTTCGATTATCGAGCTCATAAGAAATGAAGTGACACCTGATGCTTATGGTAGGGTCTAATCCCACAACACTCTATTTACCCTATCAGCCCTTGCAACCTCTATTGTATTCTTCCTTCTTCTAATCCTTTGCATACATATAGTTGCTTCGATCACAAGATCAAAAGGAACAAGATTTTAATTCCTTTGGCTGCGCATGTGCACACAAAGCAAGAAACCTACCAAATGTAAATAGGTTCAAATAACAATAAAGAAGAATCAAATTCGATAAAAAGAAAAACAAAAAGCTTAATCTCGAGTATTCAAACGACTCTAATATTGAAAATAACAAGTTCTCTGGGAACTGCACCAAAAACTTTTTCAGCTAAAACCACAATTGCACAATATAGTCATAGCTAGCAACTAGCAAGTATGGGTTGTATCCATAAGGAACTCGCTTCTAACCACTAGAACTAATTTAAATTCTCAATCCAGGCTAGACAATTTTATGGTTTGAGTTAACCAAGAATTGCAGTAAACTATAAATGATTTGATTTCGAAACCAGATAGTTAAACAACTCGGGTTGGAATTAGCCACACGTTATACTAGAAAATCCGTTATTAACCTCTATCAAGCTTATTCAAACGAATAAACTAGCATCATAAATGGAATAGTGCACAATTAAACTATCTTATCCCCTTTCAAGGATTGAAGACTCATCCAAAGTTGCAGTCGCCTATTTTCATGGGGCCACAAGTTGAATGATTACAAAATTAACAACCTCAACTCCCAGTTAAGATCTTAATTATCATCATGTTAAAACACTAATTGTCTGCCAAGCCCAATTAGGTAAATGTTTCATCTTTCAATGTTCTGCTAAACCTTAATAAAGAAATATAAATACTCTTCAAGTAATTCAACAAGCATGTGGTGGTCATGGCAGAAATCAAAAAGATGCTAGCACAAATTAAACGAGATTTGGGGCTAGTTCACAGTTATTTAGGCATAACTAACCTCAATCCAAACCCAAGATACGAAAATCAACCCCCCAACATGATAATCAATTCAAATACAAACTTCCAAACCCTAATCATGAAATCTAAATAACAACATTTGAACAAGAAGAAATTAGGAGAAGAAATAAGAAAAAATTGGAACTCGATGGAATTGCTAGAGCAAACATCTTCAGAGAGGAATCACAGTCTCTAATGCCAATCTTATAAAACTAGGACTACTTTAATCTTCCTCTGAGAACTATTATTTTTCTCGCAAGAGTTAATGATGCAGCTAAAATTGTAGAACCATATCTTTTAACAAGCTAGAGCAGCGTTTATAGTAATGCAACATGAGCATTACAAATGATACAGCAACCTATGTGACACCATGGAATACTATTCCTCCGGAATTTCAGGTTTTAGCACAACCATGCCATTCCATATAGTGCCCAGTGTCACTCCTTTCGACTTTTACTTGCTGATATGACCGTGCAGTTTGGCATGATGGCTCGTGCTACCCTCCATTCCATTGTTTTCCACTTATTTCCATCCTTCACTCCTGTTCGTTACTCTCCTTGCTAATAAATCCCTTTAATCTTGAAAGTGAGCCCCATTACCTATAAAAGCAAGAGGTTGGGACCAATTAGGCATTGTCAAAGGAAAGCAGGCCAAATCCTATAAGTTAGAGGTTAGAAACAAGGATAAAAGGGGAAATTTAGGAAAGGAAAATTGGGTTCAACAACTCTGCTCTATTTGAACAATTGAAAAGACGGCTACAGGAGAGACCCCCTTCATGCTTGTCTACAGCTCTGAAGTCGTGCTCCCTATAGAGGTTGTCATCTACACTCACTAAGTAACTACATTTCAAGAGGACCTCAATAATAAGGCACCAAGGGAAGCATTGGACTTGCTACCCATTGTGAGGGCCAATGCTTACCTCAAGGAGGAGGAGATAGCCAAAATTAGGTGGACTCGATTTTACAACCGTAACATCAATAAGAGACTCCTAAAAAAAGGTTATTTGGTCTTGAGGAAGATGGAAGTTGCCGAAAAGGGGCAATCCAAGCTCATCTTAATTGGGAATGGCCACAGATGATCATTGAGGAAGTGCGCCCCGGGACCTTTTAACTCTCAACACTTCAAGGAGATAAAATACTAAGAACCTGGCACTTCGAAAACCTTAGGAGGTACTATGTATGATGTAAAGGAACGGTAACACAAGTCATTTATGTAAAGGAAAGGCTTGTTTCAATATAGTATACTAATTGTATGTTCGGTTGGCCCCCGATTACATCACTTATGAATTTTAATGATAGTTCCTTGTATTTATTTCTTGATTATTTGTCATCAAGTTTTGGGGAAATGGGTTTAGGATGAGATGCTAAATCTAACTAGGCAATAAATTTAACGGCAAACCCAGCTAGCAATTGGGACACACTGCTATAAGGATCAGCTAAACTAGTTGATGACCCATAAATACCATGATACGCATTGGGAATGATAAGACGTTGGTCTTCCAACCGAACTCATCATACCCCCCAAAGGAAGGGGTTTAACCAAGTGTAACTGTTTGGTTAAAGGATGCACTGATGGAAGGATCAGCACATTTGGCTGATGTTTGGACCCATTCTGAAGTGCCATGTCAGGCATTGGGAGTAATAAAACGTCAGTCTTGCAATCGAATTAATCCTACCCCCTTAAGAAAGGGGCCTAACCAAGCATGGCAGTTTTGTTAAAGGATACGTTGATGCAAGGATTAGATGTCGACTAATGTTCGAACCCATCCCGTGAGTGTCATGATAGGCATTGGAACTGACATGACGTTAGAATTGGAGCCGAACTATGCTATTTCCTTAAGGAAAGGGCCTGTTTGAATAAAAAATATAATCTTTTTACGATACCCTTATACCTAATTTGTGCTCAAAATAATTATTATATTTTGATTTTATTTGAATTTATTTCATGTTTGTAGGTCATGAAAAATCAAAAAAAAAAAACTGTGAAAAGATGCAGAAAAAGGAAAAAAGAAGAATTAGAGTTAGCTAGGCTTAATCTTCAACCTATATCCTCTACTTGAACCAACAAAGAAAATGAAAAAAAGGGGAAAATAAATCAGGAAAATCCCAGCTACCCCATCGAGTTCTCTCTCACATACCTCATAAACTCCCACATCTCTATTTGTCCTTGACATATCGTACATTACTAGTCTCAATTTCTAGGGATGGGCATATGTACTAAGTGAATAATTATCCAACCCTACCCAGTCAATCCATATACCCATTAGTAATACTAAAGGGTAATAATACTATTGGATAATAAATAAAATTAAAATAAATCACTTTTCAATCTATTTTTTGTGATGTCATTTGAAATTTAGTAGCAAAATTTAACTTCAACAATTTAGATTGAAACTTAACTACTAATAACGAATATCAAAAGAAGTTTGAATCTGAAATTTGTGTTCAAAAAGTACTCATGTGTTTAACATTTATCTTCACTACAAGAATTTAGTCAACATATATCTCACTATAACAATTGTTGGTTATTATTCGTTCTATGAATCTTATGAGCTATCGTGGAACTTGTTTTTGTATTTCGATTGCTAGAATATGATTTTGAGGAGACTTGGTTGTATGAGGTACTATTATAATTATCACTTCTTATTAGTTTTTGAGGAGACTTGGTTGTATGAGATACTATTATAGTTGTCACTTTTCATTAGTTGGCACACTAAAGTTATTATTATCTTATATCTCATATATTGTTATTGTCTTTATTAAAAATTGTGCTAATGCATTTATTCAATGGTTATTACATACCTTAAACTCCTAATATGCATTTGTAAAGTGTTGCATTTATTTAGGATCCGTTGGAGATCCATAGACCAAATGAGTCTGAGAATGGATCTCAACTTTTAAAATCCAATGGGTCTATACTGAATTTGGACCCAGACCCAAAAAATTAAAATGGATCTAAATCTAAGTAGATTCGATCCAAATCTTACCCATTGCTACCCCTAACCTCCACAATCGTCGGGTCATCATCACTATCAGCATCACATTTGGAACCAGCACCATCAAGACATGGCTACTATCAGTACCAGCATCTCTCCAGTGCTGAAACACTCAAGCTTCATCTCCACCATCCACGACTTCTTTAATTGGAGGGCTAAGATGAAGAAGAACCAACTTTAAGGGCGTACAAGGCAACTAGGTACTTTTAGACTAGAATTTAGGTAGAATTTAGTGATTTTAGGTTTTTTTATTTCATATTCAACTCCAAATTTCCTGCTAGATTCTAGGGTTCAATTTCTAGTTTAACTTAGAGTAGAGTTTTAAGATTTTAGGGTTTTATTTAGGTTTAGTTTTGTTCAAATTTCTTCTTTAATTTGCTTTTTTTTTTCCATTTTAGATCTAGTTTTCTTAGCCACAAATTGATGTAATCAACTTTGATCTTGCTAATTTTAGTTAGGTGATGTGATTTGGGCTTCAAATTTTCACAATTTTCGTTTGAACCTATAACAGCCCGACCCTAAATCATGTTAATTTATTTAACGAAGCCATGTTACTAAATTTTCATGTTTATTTATCTTATTTAATCATCTCGGTTGTGAGAATTCATTTTGGGCCCCACCTTTCAATTCGAGCTTCATTTACCATAATAATTTCGGGTGAATCGATATTAGGCCCAGTAAATAGGATTAGTTGATAAATTATTTTTCATAATGTCACAAAAATTTAATTTTTAACCATGCAAGAATTTGGGCCCAAATTCATTAAGTTTGGCCCAATTCATCTGGGCTTAAATTGCGGCCTGATTCATTTTGTGCTCAAATTGTGGCTCAAAAATTTTGGTATGATTAAATTAAGTTGACTACCATCATTATACCTAATTATCATTAGCAAAAATTTGCTTTATGGAAGGATAAATATTGGCCAAATTTATCAAGATAAGTCAAAAATAGTTACCAAAGCCTTGTCTATCTTCTCTTCCTCTTCTCTCTCCTCCACGGCTGCCTGGTGCTACTGTCGCTACTTCTGGGTGCTGTTGCCATCACTGTTGGCCACCAACCACTGGCCAGCCACCCCCTAGCCACCACCTCCACTAGCTAACCACCCAACACCACTTCCATCTCTTTTTTCAAGCTTCAAGTGAGGTAATTCTTAACCCAACTTTGTTCAATTCTCGGGTTTATGTTGGATTTGATTATGGATCATGCTATCCTTATATAAATAAGAGTTATTTTGATGTTTTAATTGTTGCCTAAGCTTGAAAGCATGCAAGGGCTGAGATAATACATGAACATGCAAGCTTGATATAAAAATGAGGAACTTTGAGTTCTTTAATTTAATGTTGTGACCTTTGGCATGAAAAATGGATTTAAAGTTGCTGTTGATCTTATTAAATCCATTCATGGTGATTTGGATGGAAATTTGAATGTGGCATGACCTAGGGTTTCATGATTATACATGGTTTAACTTGATTTTTGAGTCAAGTATGTTATTTAGATTGAATTAGATGCAATTTAAAGGTTGGATGTATTGTTGACTTAAAAGGATGGTGTTATGTGAGTTTTGTCAAAATTAATGGATTACAAAAAATTCCATAAGTGGCCAGAAGAGCTTTTTTGAATTATTAATATAAATAAGTGAGGTTATGGAAGCATTCTAACTGTTTTTGTGGAAAGAATGATTGTAAAATATGTAAAGATGATCATGTAGTGATTCTGAGTAATATGGATTTGTAAGGTAACGAGAAGGAACAAGGCTTTGTTAAATGATTTTGAAGGGTGATTTTAGAAGGAAATTATATGACGAAAAGGGTGAAAGCAAGAACGTTAGGGCTATGAACCGGCCCAAAGCAGGGGTCCCTTTGAGATTAAACTAGTACCTTCTCCCCAGCACAAAATTGTAATTTTTGGTGGGTAGATATATCCATGAGTTATCTTTCAAATTCCTTTTGAATAACTTCATTCTGAGTTGTGTGGAAAACGTTACGGCCATTTTACCTAGATTGCATAGGATAGACCCAAGTTGTGTACAGTTGTCTTCTAACCCAATGTTAGGAGCTCTGTTGTGGTAATTATGTTTTACACTATGAATAAAAGTTGGAGGGACTTTTTAATCTTTTCATATTGGGGTTTTATAGCTCAATTGGAGGTTGGGGGTGAAAGATATGGATTTTTTAAACTTGACCTTCAAATGATAATATGAGGGAAGAAATAAATCATGCCATTTGGGAATATTATCAAGAGTTTCTACATATTTAAGGATCTTGCAAACAAATTACAAAGTTTAGTGAGTTCAACAAATTTCATTTTGTATAGAAGCTTACTTGGGTTAAAAAAATCGAGTTAAATGGGCATGGGAATGAAATTGTAGAAGTAAAGAGGGTAATGATACAAGCTAAGATTATATTAGCTTTCCTGAACCTCACAACAACCCTCTTGACATTAAACCTTCTATTATTCATCTCAAAAACATCAAAAACCATATATCATTCATATCCATTAAAGGTTTTCATTATCACCTCAATCATTTCATTTGTTCTATTTTGCTCCAATTTGTTTCTCTTCGAGTTCAATGACCCTACTTATTTGGTTTTCAAATCATTTTAATGTAGCTTATGTTGAATTGTTTGAATGTGGATTCCCTTTTTATTAATCCATAAACTTATAAATTATAGGAATGAAAGATGTTTACTAACTGCATTTACCTAAAACTATATTTCTTAAGCAGAAACGGGGCCTAGTCTATCGTTTCCCATTGTGCATAAGTATTACCAAGTGATATTGCATTTTAAAGACTTTAGGTATGTTCGTTGCCTGTATCTTTAAAAATCAGCATATATTTACCAAAGTTATCATGTTTGGTAAGAACATCAATGAATCAGTTTACATAGTAATTTATCACATAATTAGTGAACCCATCAGTTATCAGTTACAGGGCATTGCCCTTCAGTTACCTGCGTAGCTTCAGGCTAAGTCTCTCGGTCGGCTTGGTAGGTGTACACCTATCCATAGATTGCAATAGTATCAATGGGATCACTATCAGATAATAACTAGTAATTGCAGTTTACAATCATCTCATTCACTGTTTTTAACTTAAAATGAATTGCACAACGGGCGCCCAACCAATTTATATAGAGATCTTTAATAATATAGGAATGCATGTATTGAGTTTTGGCTTGCAGTTTGAAATATTTTTATATTTTGTTTTAGACAAATGCTCAGTGAATTGCCCTTATGCTAACAAACTAGCTGAAGAAAATAAGTTAAGTAAAGAAATCTGGATGGATCAACAGTGACATAGTGCATGCATGTTTTGAAGCAGTATTTTGAAATCTTTAGTGAGTGAAGGTGTGGATTATATGGTAAATTGTTTTATTATGTTATATAAATCATATGTTGGTTAACAGTGGACCGTATATGGTTTGATCATGTATGAATGTGTATGGTTGAAGCGATACCAAACTATGTTATTTCTAGTACATGTGCTTCAAGCCTTATGCTTTTGGACAGTCGTAACGCCCCAATCATTAGGTTTATTAGTTAAAATTGGGGGAATCAGAATAGTGATTACAAAAAGTGGAACGTATTTAATTTAGGGGCGTTACAGATTTAGTATCAGAGCTAGGTTAATTTTCTTTGATAGGATATGCATTATAGCGAGTACAGATTGGAGGGTGAGAAGGTTGGCTAGTGAAGGTTATTAATATATTATTGGAGATTTAAGACATTAGAGATTTATGCCTATTTATCTCTCCCATGTTCTTGACTTATGTTCCTCCTTGTTAGATAGATCCAAATACATTGAATATGGCGTCAGGTACTTTTGTGGCCAGTCACATCTCTTTACTATATGCTAGTATGGTAGCCCACCTGCAAACCCCATTTCTGAGTTCCATAATGTTATGGTCTATACACGTCGGTTGTGGTGGACCTTATCTATAGTTAGTCCTTGGGTCGAGTTTGGACCCGATATCATGCCTTTATGTTGACTCGAGCCTTGGGATGGGATGAACCCAGATTTCAGTTTTACAAGGCTTAGGCTAACATTATCGTGGAGCTGTTATTAAGAAAGGAGTTGAGCTAAGAGGGAATAACATGGACATTCTTCAGTATACATTATCATTACACTTTGCATCTCCCCCACCTACACCAAGCACTCCTTAGCCACCTAACGAGCCAAAGCCATCGGGACCTAAAGAGGGGGTCCCTGTATTTGATGGACCAAATGAGGTCCACATTGTTATAGATCTCTTTGATACACCATAATTTAGCTCTGATGGTGACCTCATGGAAGACTCAGAGAAGGACCCAGAAATAGAGAGGCATCAGGTTGATCATGATGATGAGAATGCAGAGATTGATGCTTCAGATAACAGTTTTGACTCGGGCGGGGAGCCTGGGGATGAGTCTAACCCAGACTATGATCCATCTAGGGATCATTAGATTGATTTATATTATATGTTGACATCTCAAATAGATTACTTTTTAAGCCCACATGTATATAGTATAACCAGTCGGATAGATAAATTTTGTGCAGGTTATGACATTGCATATAGTTAGACAGGTCTTTCCGATTGTGATGGCTAGTCTCGCCTACTTTTAGGCATGTGGTAGACTTAGTCTATTGGGAATAATCAGTGTTTTAGTTAGGAGATAAGGAGATAGGTGTAAAGGTTGACATTGGGTGGTTAGTTGAATGTGATATTCTTTGTGGAGCCATGTATATATATGTATGCGGAGCAATGATATAATGAAGCTTCATGTTATGTTTTAATAATACTTAGGTCGTGCTAGTTGTATCTGTTGTGTGTTTGCATCCTATATGTTGGTTATAGTTGATTGACTAAATTATTCAGTTGAATAGATAGTCAGAATATCAGAATATGTGTAAAATAATGCAGAAACCCACATGGAAGAAAATTCATATCATAGTCAGAGGTCAGGTGACCAAGTTTTGTGTGATATGCCACCAAGCCTTAGTAGAATGGCCCCTATTCCCTCTGAGTTGCCTGATAACACTGGGAACCCTAATTATTGACATACTTTGGTGCCTGAGCTTATGAAACGAATTCCCCCAGCACCTACTAAAATCCCTCCTAACGATGGTAAACTAGTAGATAGGGTGGCCCGGCGCAACCTAAAGTCTATGATGGAATGTATGACCCAGTGGAACTTGAAGAATGGATTCAAGGGATGGAAAAAATTTTCAGTGCAGTAGAGGTTCTAGAGGATAAAAAGGTGAACATTAAGATGTTTTACCTAACTGGCGAAGCTGATATTTGGTGGATGAATGCTAAGGATAGGCTCTTAGGGCCTGACCTCACTTGGAATAGATTCTAGAAGAACTGAGAGCTAAACTGCACCTAGTTATGGTTCAACGACAGAAAGAGAAAAAATTTATGCAACTGAAGATGAGTGGTAGTATAACTGTGATGCAGTATGCTAGCAAATTTAAAGAACTATCCAGGTTTATTTAGGAGTTTGTGTCATCTGAAAGACTAAAGATGAGGAGACATGAAGAGGGATTAGCTTTCTATATTTGCAACTAGCTAGCTGGTTAACCAATCTTTACCTCTCAAGAGTTTTATAAGCGAATAGCTAAAGTGTAATGAGTGAAGACTGGGCTAAGGGCATTCAACCCAATCAATTAGAAGAGGAAGTGGGCCGAGCAGGGAGCCCCAAGCGAGAGTATAAACTAGAAGAAGTCTGCCCCCACTCCTCCTAAGAGTCGTCCTGCAGGCTTAGCAGAGCTCTGTGGGAAATGTGGAAGAACTAACCACACCACTTCTAAGTGCCGAGTGGGAACTTACAAATGCATGTGGTGCGGTAACCAGGAGGTCCTCATTGGTGCCTGTCCCCAAAGACTGAAGGCTATAGACAAGGGCTCCCACCTTCAAGGCCCGCAGTTGTAGGAAAGGTTTAGGTGTTGAGCAAGTAAGAAGCTGCCACTATTGGTACGGTAGTTACTAGAGCTCGCTTTTAATTTCAAAGCCATTTTATGCATTAATGGATTCAGTTGCCACTCATTCATTTATATCCGCTCGATATGCCATGCAATTGAGCCTTAAAAATAAGGAGATAGAAACCAATTATAGAATTAAGTTCCCCAATGACTCTGGAGTTTAGTGTACTATCTCTTATAAACTTATCCCAATTGCTATTGATGGGATAGTAGCATAGTATTCCTTAGAGTTTTGATTCCATTTGACTCATCAGACCCTGATCTCATTTTGGAAATGAGTTGGTTGTGTGCTTATGGGGTCAAGATAAATTGTGAGGACCTTAAGGTTATTTCAATGGAAGAATGTGGGAGAGAAATATGTTTTATGGGCAAAGAGAGGAAATTCCTTGTCCTTTAAATTCTGTTACGAAAGCAAATGAGCTCTTACGTTAAGGATATATTGAATACTGGTATTATGCTATTGACACTCAACCACAAGAAGACGAAGCAGAAGATACCCCAGCAGTTGTGAATTTCGAGATGTTTTCCTAAAGAGTTACTAAGATTGCCGTACAAAGAGAAATTGATTTTGGGATGGAATTAACCTTTGATGCCTAACGTATCTCTAAAGCCCCATTTCGTATGACCCCAACAGAGCTTAGAAAACTGAAAATTCAATTAGATAAGCTATTACAGAAGGGATTTACTGGATCAAGTGTGTCACCATGGGGTGCCCCATTTCTATTTGTAAAGAAGAAGGATGGAACCTTGAGGTTATGTGTCGATTACAGGGAGTTGAACAAGATCACTAACAAGAACAAATATCCATTGGCCCGAATGGATGCTTTAATAGATCAAATGTAAAGAGCAGCAGTATTTTCTAAGGTTTATTTGAGATCAGGGTACCATCAACTTAGGAGTTACCTGAGGACATTTCCAAACCGCACTTAGGACTCAGTTTGGTCACTATGAGTTCACTGTGATGCCTTTTGGCCTGACCAAGGCTTCTGCGGCCTTTATGTATCTTATGAATAGAGTTTTCAGATCCTATTTGGACAAGTTTGTGGTGGTATTTATAGAGAATATCTTAATTTACTCTAAAGACAAAGACGAAACACTACCCATTTGAGAATGTTGTTGCGGACCTTAAAGGAGCATTAATTACATAGTGAATACAAGAAGTAGACCTGGCAAATGGGTCGTTTGGGTTGGGTATGTGTCGGGTCATAGATCGGTTGGGGTCACTTTCGGGTTAACCATGTTCGGGTCGGGTACTGGTTCGGTTCGGGCGAAGTTCGGGTTTGGGCCACGATCGAGTCAGTGATGTTCGGGTCAGGTACGAGTTCAGTTCAGGTGAAATTTGAGTCGAGTTTGTTTCGGGTTGTCTACAGTAACCCGATTTGGATCGGGTATGGGTCGAGTCTAATTTAGGTCAGATGAGATTCAGTTCAATGTTCGGGTGAATGTCGAGTCAGGTGTAAATCGGGTTAGACATAAATTAAGTCGGGTTAATTTTGGGTCAATGTATATTTTGATTTTTGAATGTGCTCAATTCTAGTCTTAAATTATATTTAAAATATAAAATTCGTTTAATTAGACAAGCCCATTTATTCTATATTCTTTTGTTAATTCATATGTTAACGTTTATACGTCCATATATATATATATATATATATCTCTCTCTCTCTCTCTCTCTCTCTCTCTCTCTCTCTTTTTGAAAGCTCAAGTAAAATTAAAAGAAACTTTTGTAATGGAAATATTTATGAGCCTAAGTATACATTTATTATGAAAGTTACTAAGTTACAAGTACAACTCATCCATGACCCTATATCTTATGTGATGTGTAATTATCTAAAGGGCTACAGGTTGTTAAGTCAAGATCCAAGTATCTCAATTGAGGTCATGCTATGACAAAACTAGCGAACCAAACTAGTGCCAAAGTCACCAATTATGATTCATGAGTCAATTGACTCAATTGTGCTATTTGTAAGACTCAACACCAAAATATATTATATATATACCTTGGAAAATGACAAAAAAAGAAAGGAAATGATAAAGTTTTTATTTTGACCCCGGTGTTGCTATGTTGCTGTATAACTTCACGTTTGTCAATTGTCATATTTGAGTTGGTAAACAGAAACAGGCTGGCTCAAGTCGACATTTTCAATAATGAATTCAATGTTCTTTCGATAGCTCGTTATGTAATTTTATATCAAGATTCAGAGATTTGTCTTTGTGGGATTGACAAATTGATTTATATGTTCTCAATGAGTCAAAACTCAAAAGCAACTGCAATATACGAGTATGTGTTAATTATCATTATATTTATGTGATTGCGAATGTTGCTTATCAAAAGTTCGAAACTCCAGGCTTGGAATTTAGCTGTCTAAAAGCCAAATGTGTTACATTATTATGAGATCATATGCAAATATATATTCTTGATTATGACTATGTAGAGCTAAAATTTAAGCATGTTACGCCGATAATTTAGGATCGTAGATTAGTAATGCAGTATTTTTTACGGAATGACGATGGTTATAAAATAATATTATAATTGTAGCATGCTTTAAGTCATGAAGTAAATTAAATAGTAAAATAATATTGCTTAATCCTAATAAGTTAATAATTTGTTAATTATGCCTATCTTTTCATAATTTTTATTTTGACGAAATATTATATCTCTTATATTTTTATTAGTTATTACGTATCTATCAAATTTTCTTTAATTTTTTAATTTTCCTTAATTTTTTAATAAACTTTCCCTCTGAAGCCTTAAATCATTTTATTTTTCCCTCCTACACTCAATTAATTGAGTTCTAAAATTTTAGAATTCTCCCCCTAAAAATTTCTAAACCTAAAACCTTACCGGGTTACTGCTAAAAAAAATTTACTAAATCTAAAACCTAAACCTCCACAGACACAGCCCCTCGATCCTCTTCTTTCTTTCTGTTCGACTGTTCGGCACTTCGGCCTCTCCTCACTTCGTCAACAGTTGCCTGCTCCGCCACTCGCCCACTGCCGCTGTGCCGTAACCCCTCTCCCACAGTCGCCCGTCGCCGGTCGTCCCTTCTCTCACAGTCATCCCCTCAGTGTCGTCCCCTCTCTCACAGTCGTCGTTCGCCGGACTCGTCGTCCAGTCGCTAGTCGCCCACTGCCCACAGCTTCACCGACCCTCACGCCTGACTAGGGATATTTTGAGTGTGTTCTTAGCATAATTCTCATCTTGTTGCTTACTCTGTGGTCTGTATTTATGCGGTTCTATTTTGCTCTGTTTTCCAAATTTGTGTGCTTAAGTTGAACATAGACTGTGATGGCTGCAAAACCAAAGTCAAGAAGCTTCTCCAAAAAATTGATGATAAAAATCTTCTCCTTTTCTCCCTACAAATCAGATCTGAAAACCTTTGTTCTTTTTTCTTTTTCCGTTCTTTTTGTTTAGTAGGTCTTAGGTTGAATTTGTCTTGTTTTGATTATTTCTAGAGTGTTTTAGCACCCTCAACTCTCTCTCTCTCTCTCTCTCTCTCTCTCTCTCTCTCTCTGAGATTTACAGAGAGGATGGGGTGGTTTTCCAGACATCCAAGTGACAGAGTGTGGGGTGTACAGTGTGCACCAAAAAAAGAACAAAAAGGGAAGGACTCCAGATTTGCAGCGATACAGCTAAATTTCTTTTTCCGTAGTGATGTTTGGCTAGTTGAATTGCTAAGATGATCAGTGTGATTGGCACTGCCTTTTTCTCTTTAGCTTCTAAGGATGGAAGACTGTCGGTCATCATCCTTCCCTCTGCATTGTTCAGCTTCTATGATGCAGAATTTATTTTGTCCCACAAATTTCTGAAATAACATGTGCTGTGTGTGTAGGTTCGTAATGCTTTAGAAACACTTTTAGGTTCTTTAACTCCTCTCAACAATGCAAAACCAGCAAAGATTGAAGTAGAGCCATCTAAGATGAATTCTGACTTACTATCAAGGGAAATGGATAAGGGTTGTTGGTGAGCAATTTGAATTTATATTTTATACCTCATTCACCTTAGTATGCTATTGTCAGAGATTCTTGCTTTAATGAGTGAAACTTTTTCCTTTATTCTTTTATGCAGGAGGAGGATGATTTTTATGTACGATACTACACACTTCAACTGTTAATTGCACTGCTTGTAAACTCACTGAGCAGGCATTTCTATTGCCAGCTTCCTTCTTATGCTCAATGATTGATGATGTTCCATACATAATTAGTCTCTATTCATGTTCAGGTTACAAGGGGCAATTTTGGCTATTCCTTGCGGTATAACTCAACTGATGGATCTGATAATGGATCGTGCGGTAAGAATCCACTAAGAATTGTTGTTGCATTTGTAGAAATTTTATATCTAATTTGTACATGATAGCAACTTTATTTTGGATTGTTGTTGAATTTGTAGTAGTTGAACTAAGAATTTGCATGTGGTATTAATGCTATAGTTTGGGGGATGTCGACCCCATGTCTCCGGGTGGGTGTCTCGTTGAGTTTGGCATTGTGATGTGGATCATTGTGGCCAAACTAGCTTTACAAGCATTGAACTACTATAATGATTGACAACTTATTCGATTAGCAATTTACGGGTTCAGGTTATATTCGAGTCGGGTATACTCGGTTCGGGTTATATTTGGGTCGGGTATACTCGGTTCGAGTTTAATTCGGGTAAAATTGAGGCGGGTAAGAATCGGATCAGTTTTAGAACGGGTTGGGTTCGGTTTAGGTTCAGGTTGTCCATTTTCTGTTCACTTCGGGTCGGGTCACTATGGATCGGGTATGAATTTGGTCGGGTCATTTCGGATGTGGGTCATTTCGGGTGTGGGTCAATTTCGGGTTTCGTTCGGTTATAGATCGGTTTATGTCGGGTGTTCGGGTCCAAATCGGTTCAACCCATTTCGGGTGTCAGTTCGGGCATAGATCAGGGTCAATCGGTTGGGGTTTCGGGTCTCGGCTCAGTTTTGCTAGGTCTAACAAGAAGCGTGAGTTCTGGTTAGAAGAAGTGGTATTTTTGGGGCATATGGTTTCAAATGAAGGGATTAAGGTTGATTGCAAAACGTGAAAGCAGTTATAAAGTACCCAAGGCTCACCAATGTTGCTGGGACTAGAAACCTTTTGGGTTTAGCTAGATATTATCGAGTTTGGAAAGGATTTTTTTCAAAGATAACATCTTCGCTGATCAATTTGTTAAAGGAAGATACTTAGTTAGCAAGAAGATAAAGTGGTAGCTTATGCCTCCCGACCATTTAAGCCTTATGAGAGAAATCACCTTATGACCTAGGGCTAGCAGTTGTGGTTTTGCATTGAAAATTTGAAAACATTACTTGCATGGAGTATCTTGTGAGATCTATATTGATCATCAAAGCTTAAAGTACATTTCCACTCAGAAGAAGGTCAATTTGAGACAAAGGCATTGGCTAGAGTTGCTTAAAAATTTCAACTTACAGATCTAATATCACCCAGGAAAGGCAAACAATGTGGCAGATATCTTGACAAGGAAGGTATAACATACCCTTAACACTGTAGTCATTACTCAGTTGAACATCTTGAGAGGGCTTGAGAATTTGAATGTTCAATTGGCATCATATGGGCAAACATCTAAAAATATCAATGGATCCAAATCTTTTAAGTTGGAGACGGTAGTACTTTATGACTTAGGGTCAACATTTGTATTTAAAGAAAGCATGGAACTCTTAGCGGTCAATGTTGTGAAAGTACTAGCAGAGAAATTTATGTGAAACATCAGGGTAAAGTGACATAGACATTGATGACAAAATCATCTTTCGGGTTGTGAAAACCTTTCTCAGCCTTCAAAAGGGTGGCATATATCAGGAGACTCTTGAAAACAGACTATTGGCACCAACAGAAAAGCTATGCTGATAAAAGAAGGAAATTCGTGGAGTTTCAGGTAGATGATAAGGTTTTTCAAAAAGTTTCGCCAACTAAAGGTATAAGGAGGTTAAATTGTAAGCTAAATTGAGGTTGAGATCTATTAGATCATACAAGCTTATTGAAATATTGAATCCCATAGCCTGTCGTCTAAATCTGCTTATATAATTCAAACATGTATATAATGTATTCCTTATCTCACAACACAGGTAGTACATTCCAGATCATGACCATGCTTTCTTAACCAAACCCATTGCGGTTAATAAGCATCTAGTGCTTAAAAAACACCCAGTCCAGATACTAGGTCGTAGGATGAAGCAGGTACGCATCAACCAGATACCTTTCACCCAAGTACATTGGCCAAATTATACCTCCTCAGAAGCCACTTGGGAGAACTGAGGAAGAAATGAAAGCCAAGTAACTTGTTTAAGATAAAATTGCATGTTTTGTCAAAGCTCATAAGTTTTTAGGACGAAACCCTTTAAAGGGGGAAGGCTGTAATAGCCCGACCCTAAATCATGTTTGCTTATTTAATTAAGTCATGTTATTAATTTTTCACGTTTATTTATCTTATTTGATCATCCCGACTGGGAGAATTTATTTTGGGTCCCACTTTGCAATTCGAGTTTCATTTACCGTAACAATTTCAGGTGAATCGATATTAAGCCCCAGTAAATATGATTAGGTGATAAATTATTTTTCATAATGTCACAAAAATTTAATTTTGCAAAAATTTGGGCATAAATTCATTATATTTTGCCCAATTCATCTGGGCACGAATTACAGCTCGATTCATTTTAGGCTCAAATTATGGCTCGAAAATTTTGGTAAGATTAAATTAAGGACTACCATCATTATGCCTAATTATGATTAGTAAAAATTTGCTTTATGGAAGGATAAATATCAGCCAAATTTATCAAGATAAGTCAAAAAAATTAACTAAAGCCTTGTCTACATTCTCTTCCTCTTCTCTCTCCTCCACGACTACCTGGTGCTACTGTTGCTGCTTTCGGGTGCTGCTGCCGCCACTGTTGGCCACCAGCCACCAACCAGCCACCCCTTAGCCACCACCTCCACCAGCTAAGCACCCAACACCACTTCCATCTCTTCTTTCACAAGTGAGGTAATTCTTAACCCAACTTTGTTTAATTCTTAGGTTTATCTTAGATTTGTTTATGTATCATGTTATCTTGATGTAAATAAGAGTTATTTTGATGTTTTAATTATTGGCTAAGCTTGAAAGCATGTAAGGGTTAAGATAATACATGATCATGCAAGCTCGATATGAAAATGATGAACTTTGAGTTCTTTAATTTAATGTTGTGATCTTTGGCATGAAAAATGGATTTAAAGTTGTTGTTGATCTTATTAAATCCATTCATGGTGATTTGGATGGAAACTTAAATGTGGCATGACCTAGGGTTTCATGATTATACGTGGTTTAACTTGATTTTTGAATCAAGTATGTTATTTAGATTGAATTAGATGCAATTTAAAGGTTTGATGTGTTATTGATTTAAAAGGATGGTGTTATGTGAGTTTTGTCAAAATTAGTAGATTATGAAAAATTCCACAAGTAGCCTAACGAGCTTGTTTGAATTATTAATGCAAATAAGTGAGGTTAAGGAAGCATTCTAAGTGTTCTTGTGGAAAGAATGATTGTAAAATATGTAAAGATGATCATGTAGTGATTCTAAGCAATATGGATTTGTAAGGTGATAAGAAGGAGCAAGGCATTGTTAAATGATTTTAAAGGGTGATTTTAGAGGGAAATCATGTGAAGAAAAGGGTGAAAGCAAGAACACTAGGGCTCTGAACAGGCCCGAAACAGGGGTCTCTTTGAGATTAAACTGGTACTGTTTGGCCCATCAAAAAATTGTGAGTTTTGGTGGGTAGATAGACCCATTAGGTCTCTTTCAATTCGTTTTGAATCGCTTCATTCCTAGTTGTGTGGAAAAAGTTATCGTCATTTAACCAAGACTACGCAGGACGGACCTACATTGTGCACAGTTGTGTTCTAACCCAATTTTAGAAATTCTGTTGTGGTAATTATGTTTTACACTATGAATGAAAGTTTTGAGGGACCTTTTAAGCTTTTCATATGAGGATTTTATAGCTCAATTAGAGGTCGGGGTGAAAGATATGGATTTCTAAGGTAGACCTTCAAGCAGTAATATGAGGGGAAAAAGAAATCATAGCATTTAGGAATATTATCAGTAGTTTCTCCATATTTATGGATATTGCAAAGCAGTTATAAAGTTTAGTGAGTTCAACAACTTTCATTTTGTATAGAGGCTTACTTGGATTAGAAAAACCGAGTTGAATGGGCATGGGAATGAAATTTGAGAAGTAAAGAGAGTAATAACACAAGCTAAGGTTATATGAACTTTCCTGAATCCCACAACACCCCTCTTGATTATTCATCTGAAAAACAACAAAAGCCCATATTTCACTTATATCCATTAAAGTCTTTTCAGTATCACCTCAATTATTTAATTTTGTTCTATTTTACTGCAATTTATTTCCCTTCGAGTTCAATGACCCTCACTTATTTGGTTTTCAAATCATTTTTAGGTAACTTATCTTATGTTAAATTGTTTAAATGTGGATTCCCTTTTTATTAATCCATAAACTTATAAATTATGGGAATGAAAAATGTTTACTAACTACATTTACCTATGACTACATTTCTTTAGCAGAAACGGGGCCTATTCTATCGTTTCCCCTGGTGCATAAGTATTATCAAGTGAGATTGCATTTTAAAGACTTCAGGTACATTTGTTGCCTGTATCTTTAGAAATCAGCATGTATTTACCGAAGTTATCATATTTTGGTAAGTACATCAATGAATCAGTTTACACAGTGATTTGTCACATAATTAGTAGCCCTATAAGTTATAAGTTACAAGGCATTGCCCTTCAGTTACCTGTGTAGCTTTAGGCCAAGTCCTCCAGTCGACTTGGCAGGTGAGCCCCTATCCATAGATTGTAACAGTATATAGGGGTTCACTATTAGATAATAACTAGCAATTACAATTTACATTCATCTCATTCACTATTTTTAACTTAAAATGAATTACGCAGCGGGTGCCCAACCAATTTATACAGAGATCTTTAATAATATAGGAATGCCCGTGTTGAGTTTCGGCTCACAGTGCGAAATGTTTTTTATGTTTTGTTTGAGGCAAATGCTCAGTGAATCGCCCTCATACAAGCAAATCAGCTGAAGAAAATAAGTTGAGTAAGAAAATCTGAATGGATCAACAGTGAATTGTTTTATTATGGTATATAAACATTATGTTGGTTAACAGTTGACTGTATATCGTTTGATCATGTGTGAATGTGTATGGTTGAAGCTATGCCAAACTATGTTATTTCTAGTACACATGCTTCAAGCCTTGTCCTTTTGAATGGCGATAATGTCCCAATCATTAGGTTTATCAGTTAAAATTGAGGGAACCAGAATAGTGATTACAAATAGTGGAACATGTTTAATTTAGGGGCGTTATAGAACCAAAGGTTTGATTTCACTAATTTTGGGTATAGTTTCTCTATTTTGAACCCTGATTGGCAGCCATTAGTGGAATGCGGTGATGCTCTGCTTTCTTCTCATAGTGCTAGCTTGAATTGCTATTTTAGACAGAACATTGTTTGCTGACTTTGGGTGCCTGTTCATAGTTGGTTTTGATCCCTTTCCCCCTTATGTATTCTTCATTCTGTTCTTCTTCTTTGAACTTTGTTCAAATTGTTCTATATGAGATTGTCTTGGGTTTGTAAGCTCTGATTGTGTTCTATGCTTGTTGCTTGCCCTGATTTCATTTGATTTGTGCTCTACTCCCTTCCCTATTTTTCGCACTATCTGATTGATAGTTTTGTTCCTGTTTATGACTGCCATTAATAGAGGAAGAGAGAGGCATTGGCTCGAGCTTCCATAACCGAGACACCTATGGCTCCCTCTGCTTTTTGCCCCATCTTTGTCACCTGAGTATTTTGTTTCTTTCATTTTTGTTTTCATTTTGTTCTTATTTTGGATAGTCTTGTATTTTAATTCTGTCTAAACATTTTAATTGTCTTATTTAGCGTCCTTGATTTTGTTTATTATGTTAATAATCTTAGCATTAGGGAATCCGATAGGTTATCATTTGCTAATCTTTAAGTTAGGCAAGTTGATGGATTTTATTATTTGTTTTATTGGTTTATTGAGTTCTATTTAGGGCCTATTCTTTTCGTTAGTAAATTGGGATTGGTAAAAGGGTGAAGTTGGTTGAGGTAGATTGAAGTAGGTTAAGGCGGGTTGAAGTTAGTATTTTTTATTGAAGTGGATTGACGTGGGTTGAAGCGGGTTTAAGTGAGCTGAAGTGGGTTGAAATGGGTTGAAGTTGATATATTTTTTGAAGTTGGTAAAAATAGTGAGAATAAAATTTTAAAGGAGGTGGGTTGAAGTTGGTTGAAGTAGATTGAAGTAGACTGAAGTGGGTTAAAGTACATTGAAGTTGATATGTTTTATTGAGGTGAGTTAAAGTTGGTTAAAGATGGTTGAAGCAGGTTGAAGTAGGTTAAAGTTTGTAAATTGAAGAAGACTAGCGAAAAGAACAGACCCTTAGTTGATGATCTTAGACATCATCATTATGTGATAGATTCCTTGTGGCTAATTTTAATTATTTTAATTCTTATTTGTTTGATTCTTGATTAGTTTCGGATATTATTCTAGTTTGCTTTATTTTGTGGCCTAATTTCTTCCAATGTCTCTGAGGAGATGACCCTTAAGTACAACACTGAAAGTTGCATGCCTGCATCCTATAATTTTACTTTTCAAAATTTCGTACAAGTTTTGTAGGCCAAATTTCTGCGCTGAAATCTATTTAAGGCCTCATTCCTTCATTTGTGTAATCATCTAATTTTAAGTTCTAAGAATAGAATTTAGCCAAGGGTTTAGGAGATATTAGCATAGACTTAGTTTCATTTTGTATCCACATTTCAAGAGTAATGAAGTTTTGATGCAGTTAGCTTTCTTTCTCTCTCTTTAATCTTCATTTTCATTCAACTTTTTACTTTGTTGAGTTTGATTTACTAGTTTAATGCCCAAATTTATATGCTTTTATTTGTTGATGGATTGAAATTAATGTCTCCCTTTCCTAGTCATCCTTCTATTCTCTTATGTACTCCTTATCTCTCATTCTCTTTCCTCAAAATTGCAAATTTCAAGCTCTTTCTATCTCTTCATCTTAGGGTTTGAAAATCCATTTTTATACGTTTGAGTTTTTGGCTCTCACTAGGTCAGATTAGGAGTAATTGAGTTAGATTAGTAAGAATAAGTGGAGAATCCACCTCCATTCATCATAAACTTGCTCCAACAATAGTGACCAACCTTCATTTTTGGATTTGCAAGCTTTTGAGGTACTCTATTTTCTCTACAATCTTTTACTTAGTAAATTTAATTCTTTCTTACTTAGTTAGATGCTTTTTTAGTTTATTGTTAGTTAATATGATGTTTTGTGTTCATTTTGTTAGTTATGCTTTGTTTTGGTTTAGTTTAATTAGTCATGTTTAGATTAGTATTAGTGAGTAATTATGAAATTAATCATACTTAGCGACATTTATTGTTTTTCCTAGGTTAGAGTTGGCGCCGAGAATAACTAGTGACTTGATTTCTACACTATCCCAGAGGACGACAAGTTTCGCACCCTACTTACCCAAAAACATTTCTATAGATTGAAGCTATTACCGAGGACGGTGGCGTGAAATTAAGTCACTTCTTATAAATATGGTCCCCTTTAGTTAATTGTGCGCTCCTGTAGTCTCTTTTATTGTTTCTTTATTTTTATTATTTTGCATTATAGAGTAGCTACTTATTTGGATGACATTACAATAACAATTACTACTCTCTGTGTGGGTCCCGCTTTCACAGGTTCTAGGAATTGGAGACCGATAATCAAGCTCTGACTTATTTGGATGACACTAAAAAAAAAAAACAAAATAGACAATGTGAAAAATCTAAGAAAAAATTTAAAAAATTGAAAACCTAAAACATTGTGGCTCATTGGATGTTAATAATGGGCTTGAGAATTTTAAGGAAACAAATATGGCTAATGTTGAGCTTAAGTCTACTAAACTTGATGAGTCTATTCTTAAAAGAGTGAAACTTGCCCCACTGTGCTCATTGAGGGATCACTTCTATCCACTCTGAGCTTCCCTACAATCATATTTTGACCTCCCTTGTATCTCTAACGATGTGACATGTGAGCTTAACCCGGATTATATTGGCATGCTTCCCAAATTTATCGACTTTGAGGATCTTTATTTGTTTATTCATGAGTTTGAGCAAGTGTGTTTATTAATTCACATGCATAGCGTACCAATTAATGTTGTGATGATGAAATTCATTCCTTTAGCCCTTAAAGATGATGCTAAGAAGTGAATGTATAGTCCTAAGGGTGGTTCTATTAAATCTTGCAACTCTTTCGTTGATATCTCCTTAAGAGATACTTTCCCACTAGTGAAACCATTAGACTTAGGAATGAAATCATCACTTTTATCCAACTTGAACATGAGCCTTTTTGGAAGTATCCGAATAGGTTCAAGGAGTTACTTACCTAATGTTCTCACCATGGTTTGGAGAGATGAAATTTATGCCAAATAGCTTAGGAGGGTTTGGATGTGAGTACTAGGATAATGATTAAATCTATGCGTAGGGTAGAGTTTTTTTGTAAGAATGCTAATGAGGCTTGGGACTTTCTTCAGAATTTAATTGAGAATCAACTTGAAGTTCCTCTTTTTCAACCACCTCAACCTCATGATTACATTCCTTTCTCTTGTTCTTATGATTTTCTCTTGGACTATGGTGTTAGCTCATAGTCCTACCCTTTTAATCAAATGACTTTTGAGGGTGTGAGTGATCATTTTTGGATCCCCTAATGATCAACTATCATCTTAGGTACAGGGATGCTATTGGGGGCAATATGGTTGTTAATGATGCGCCTTTTCATTTAGCCCCTTGAGAGGAAATGATGAGAGTGAGAAACTAGTGGTTGAGGCTAATTATGGTCTTTTGCATGATATGATTGTGGTGTCCAAGGATATTTTTGTTAAGAAGGAGTATTCAGTTGAGGATCCTCCTTTAGAGGGGCCTCGTGTTAAGGGGTGTGTTGAGCTCACACCTTCTTACATGGAGCTTGTTAATGTAACCCTCGTTAAGTTCCCTTCTAAGCACATGCTAACTTCTACTGTCTTACCCTCTGATACTTTATCGTCCTACGCTCTCATAGATCCCTCAATGTCCACTTTCCCCATGTCTGAGACTTTTATGATTTATAGGCCTAATTTAGACTAAATTCATTAGCTTGATGTGGCTATAAGGCTTGAGGATTGGGTACAGGATTTAGATTCGTGTTTAGTTTGTGCATTCATGCTTCTTGTGAGACTTCTAGGCCATTATCCTCTACATTGAGTGATGTTGGGCATGTGTGTGACTCTTCTGATTGAATTGGATACGAGATTTAGGATTCATGTTTAGTTTGTACATTTATGCTTCTTATGAGACTTCTAGGCCATTATCCTCTACATTGAGTGATGTTGCACATGTGTTTAACTCTTCTAATGGGGCGCAGAGCTTTGATGAGCTCTCACGTCTATTTCAATGATTTGCTTTCTTTTGAATGTCCTCCTTATCACTAATGGTTTTAACTTTTTTGAGGATTGATTAATTTTATTTGATAAGTTGCAATGAGCTTTGGTAGGGACTGATGCAACTGATAACTTAGTCATTTCTTGAGCCCCTTGCAGCACATCTTAGTGAGGTATAGTTTAGAAGCACTCAGCTCCTAACCTATTATGATTGTTCTAACTCTTCTCTCTTCTTCTTTTTCTTTTCTTTATTTCTTTTCGTACGCAGTTGTGGATATTTAGTATTGTGATTGTCTGGGTGATCGATTTTGAGGTTAAATTTGGGATTCATTGAGCTAAGATAGCTATGATCACCTTTGTTTGATTTGTGTGTTTTTTGTTTATATGTGTTTGTTGGTGATGTGTTCTGTTTTGTCAATATTTGTTGGTGTTGTTTGGTTTTATGCTTGTTGGGGGTGTCATAGGTTTGGGTATATTTGGTGAATTTGAGTTGTTAGATTTATGATTGGATTGCTTATCTAATTACTTTTGGTGTCTTAGTTCCCACAATGAGGATATTATGGAGTTTTGTGTAGGGGTGAGGTGCCCATTTGCATATATTTTTGAAACTTTTGAAAATTCAAAAGGATTTTCACTTTTATTTAAGGATTGATGTGCTTTCTTGGGTGGTTTGATCCTATGTTGTTAGATTACTGAGTTATATGTAGATAGAGTTTGCATGATGAAATGTTTAGTTGAGGATGTAGATTCGATTTTTCATAATAACCCTATCTCACATATGTGATTTTATATCTATCTTCCTCACTTTTTCATTAATTCTTCAGATCTGTTGTTAAGTTGGCATGTGAACTTTTTATTTGTCGACATTGCCTTCTAAGCTCTTGAAAAATACAAAAAACAATGAGAAAAAAATAATTTAAAAAGCCTAAAATTATGAGTAAAAAGCCTAAAATCCGAGCACCAATGTTCAAAGTCACTATCTTTATTTCATATCTTGAATTGACTTGAATATGTGCTGTTTTACTTGATTACACATCTATTTGAGCAATGAAATAGGTGCTTTGCACATTATAATAAAACTCCTTTTTAGGGAAGACCTGAATATTTATAAGTCAAGTGGGTTTAGACTGTGTGCGTTATTATTCTTAAAAAAAGAAAAAAAGGTGGAAAAGAGCAAAGAAGGCAACTAGGCAAGGAAACAGGGATCTTGTCAATGTTAGCAACTTGATTCATAAGGATTGATAGACACTTGCACATGCACCGAGGTATACATATCTTTTCATATTGTTTTGTGGGATGAACAATGGAAGTTGGCGTGCCTCTTGTAACTTAGATATCTTTTGATTGTACATTTTGTTTGTATATAATTTCATGATTTGATTACTAGGGTTATGCAATTGTCTAAGTTGTGTACATAATTTCTTAATTATTTGTATGTATGATCATACTTTGAAAAAACCAACAAGATTTTCTTTTGTTTTTAAAAAGATCTTGTGGGTATTTCACTCGAAAAATCTCACGAGACTTCACTCGTCCACTTAGGAAAGCAATGGGTTTAAAGGGCTTGTTGCATAAACTACATAAAACCATGATTCCTATAGAAGTGAGTTAGGTTCTAGCAGTTTTATTTTGTTTTGCTTAAGGATGAGCAAAGTCTTAGTGTGGGAATATTTGTTCGGGCATGACATGTGTGAATTTTATACATTATTCTAACTAGATTTAGCTTAAATAATTCATAAATCAGGTTGTTCATTAGTGTTTGGCTGGTTTATATGTAATAAAGAGAATCGTTCAAATGGCGAATAATTGATGAAAAGCATGCCAAAAGTTAGTTATCTTAACACAGAAAACCTTAAAGGATAACCCAGGTTAACCATAAAGCAAAGCCATTTCAACAAGTACAAAAATTGTAAGAGAAACAAGGAATCAGAATAATGCAAAAATTTGGCATGGGATGCCAGTGCCAGATGACATGGGGTGCTTATGCCATTTTGCACAGCCATGCCAAATCTTATTTCTGCTCTATTTCTGTGTAGAATTTTAGAAACTTGGCTCAGTCTACCTTTGCCACATGGCACGACTGTGCGAAATTTATTGCGTTAGGATCTATTTAGATGCCCTTCCCCCATTTGTGTAATCGTCAAATTTTTAGGGCTTAATCGGGGGTTTTAGAAAGATAAGTGCAGATTGAGTTTCATTTTGTAGCCATATTTTAAGAGTAATGAAGTTTGATGCAATTAGCTTTTTTTCTTTCTCTTTTATCTTCATTTTGATTCAAGTTTTTATTTTGTTGAGTTTGATTGACTAGTTTAATACCCAAATTTACATGCGTTTGTTTGTTAATGGATTAAAATTAGTATCTTCTTTTCCTGGTCATCCTTCTATTCTCTTATCTACTCTTTATCTCTTATTCTCTTTCTTCAAGTATGTAAATTTTAAACTCTTTCTCTCTCCTCCATCTTAGGGTTTGAAAACCCATTTTTGCAAGTTTATGTTTTTGGCTCTCAATGGATTAGATTAGGAGTACTTGAATTTGATTTGTGAGAACAAGTAGAGAATCCATCTCCACTTATCATCCATTTGCTCCAACATTGGGGGCCAACCTCCATTGTTGGATTTTCATGCTTTTTACTCCCTTTTATCTATCTTCTTTTAGTTAGTAAATTTAGTTCTTTCTTAGCTAGTTAGATGCTTTGTAAGTTTATTGTCAGTTAATATAATGTTTTATGTTGATTTTGTTAGTTATGCGTTATTTTAGTTTAGTTTAATTAATCATGTTTAGATTAGGATTAGGGAGTGATTTCAAAATTAATCATGTTTAGTGACATTTATTGTTTTCCTCATGGTAGATTTGGGCTAAAAATAACTAGTGACTTAATTTTCGCACCGTCCTAGAGGATAAAAAATTTCCAACCTTGCCCCCCTCCCAAAACCACTTCTACAAGGCCTAACCAAGCACGATGGTTTAGGTAAATGATGCACTGATACAAAGATTAGCTCATTTGACTGATGCCCGGACCTACCCCATAAATGTCATGGTAAGCAATGGGAACGATAGGAAGTCCATCTTACAAACGAACTTGACATGCCCCCTTTACTCTACTACACCTTTAGCCTCTAGGGGCTAAGGGTGGCTATGTGGCTAGGCCACACTTAGGTTGTCAAGACTCCCTCTACAATGATAAGGGCAAAGTCTCTTTAGCCCCTAAGGGGCATGGAAGCTTTTAGGTGATGAATTGCAAGCGTTTTAAGGAAGTGATGACAATATATAACGAAAGCAAGAGATGTAAAGGTATATCACAAAAATAAAGCACCCAAGTATGAAGGTTATCATACACACAAAATAAAATAAAATGTCATGAAGCACGTACACATTGCCAAAAGTAAACAAAGCAAGGAAGTGAATATGTTCATATATCCCCAGCACAAGGGCCTAAAGTTTGACAATTAGTGGAAGGATGAAATAGGGAAGGGGGAGTCAGGCTTGCGCCCTATCATCGGCATCCTCTATAGCCTCATTGCCAACATAAGTCGCCTCAGCATCCTCCTTGTGTGTATCCCCCAAGGTATACTCAGGGGAGGAAGGATGGGTAAGTGATGTTGCACCTGAACTTGGCATCACCAGCCCACTTTAAGATGAGCTCCCAATTGCATATGAAGACCGTTTTGCTCCCTATCATACTTCTCAGCATCCCTAGTCATAAGATCCATAATTGATTCATGCCTCCTCTCAAAAGAAGTGTTGGTGGCATCAAGTCGGTCCTTATAAGCATCTCTCTCCATCAAGGCGTTGTCTGCCTTAAACTTGAGCTCCTGTTTTGTTAGCTTATACTCTAACTCTAGGATCTTATGCCCATCAGCCTTGGTCTTTTTCCTAGTGAACTCCTTTTCTTTCTTGTTACGCTTCGCCTGCTCCCTAAGAGACTTAAGCTCAGTCTCACGATGCACTGGGACGGAATAGAGCGAAGGGTGGAAAAAGCATAAACGATACCCTGAAAATAAGAAAGGAAGAGATTACAGCAAGTAAAATCGAGTGTGAAGGGAAGGAATAGGTACAACTAGTAAAGATGCACACCTGCATGAAGTAAACTTGGGCGGCCTCCAGACTATTGGGAATTTCTTCTGAGGCCATAGCTAGGGCAAGCTCTTAGAGCAACACTGCCTTCCCTTTATAAATAGCTGAGAGCATAGAGCTCCTCCCTTCTCAACGACGATAGCCAACATAGCCAGAAGCGGTGGAAAGTTGTAAACGAGCTCTCCTTTTCTTTGTAGGAGTGATAAGGATTTTACTAGTTTTAAAAACCCGACTTACTTACAAGTGCACAAGATGATTGTAACAAAGCAAGTATTCCGAGGTCGTGTCCCATAGAGAACAATAGTAGTTTAGAATTTACTTTTCTCAACTAATTAGCAGAATAAGTTTAGATGAGGAAAGCAACAATAATAATAACAAAAACAAAAGAATGAGAATAAGTTAGGGATAAATGTTAATCAATAAATATAGGGAGATCAATCTAAAGAAAAACTAGGACTTCAATTTCACCAAGAATTTTAATACCGAATTACTAAATTCATTTGGGGTTTAAGTAGTCTCCTCATAGATTCTCAAGCCACAAGCTTGAGGCCAATAGATTAGAAAAATGAATTATAACTATCAATAAATAAACTCAACTAGTGATTAGGATGAATTATTCGAGTTGGGCATAACTCATCCAAATTCTGGTATTGTTTTATCAATTAACAACCCACATTTTAAGCACAATTGCAAAATTATTATATTAGCCAACAAGGTCCAATATAAATAAATGAGTTAGTAAATTAATCAATTGTAAAACAACATGTATAAACAATCGAAATAACTTGCATAATAAATTAAAAGCGATTAAATAAACTCCAAATTATGCAACAAAAAAAAGAAGAGACAATAATATTAACCCCAAATGAAATTAGCAAAATCAATAAAGTGAGTCAAGGATCCATCTCAATCCTAGATAAACAACCTAGCCGATCATAAGTAATTAAGATAATATTGAAATTAAACTAGTCATATTTCAATTGACGGTGTATTTCAATCCTTGTAACCAACCTTTGATGTTCTTTTTACAAAATATTGGTACAATGAATGATCAAACTCTCTAATTAGGCTCACAAATTAGATGAAAGAAAAGAGAAAACTAGCCAAAATAACTTATTTTTTTCTAATTCTCTCAACTCAAATAATTTTTCCTAGCAAAATCTCTCTCCAACTAATGATAATGGGAGGCAGAGAAGAATAAAATGCTGAAAAGATTGATATCCTATACTCCAAAAACTACACAAAGGTATCCTAACATATATGAAAACTATTTTAAGGACTCCGGTTTTTAAACTAATTCTGGGGCACCTTAAATAATGGTGAAACAATTTGTATGGCCCAATTCCAGCCTGTGACATCATCATTTCAATTGTTTGAGCGGTGAATTTGAATTTTTGAAGTGGAAAGCCAAAATTACCCCTAAACTTATTAAATCTTGCAATTATTTTCTAGCAGTCATGTGTTTTTCCTTTTAAATACACCCCAACCATCTTCTTTCCCCTTCCTGTCAGTCTTCCCTTTCCTTCCCCACTACTCTACTTTCTTCTTGCATTCCTCGTTTTCCTTGCATTCGCCTCTTCCCAAGCGTACATCCTTCACATTCGCCCTCCTTCTCCTTGCTAATGCTACTGCATTTTCGATTGGTTTGCCTTCCAGTGCCCAAGAAAAAGGGCGTTGCACTCTATCGCCTGTTGCTACTACTATTGCATCTTCACCTATTTGGCTAACATTAACTTCAATTTTGTTTTCTCCTCAGGAAGGACAAGAAGGTGAAATGAGAGAAATGTCATCCTCAAAGAGCAATCAGCTAAGTGAATTTGATGATAACTGCATATGTCCAAGATGCCATATGTAAGGAACAAGGAAAGTGTTCCATTCAAGCCAAAACCCGAGAAGGGAATACATAAAGTGCTTACGGAGTGACAAGTTCTTAAAGTGGGTTAATGATGACAATGAGATTGAGAAGAGGATTATAGTGATGCTGACTGAAATCAAGAAGGAGTTGTCCTAGTTAAGAATGCTATTTAAGTTGATTTAGAAGGGGCAAAGTATTGTGTACATGCTCTTAATTGGTATTATTGTAGCGCTTGTCATTGTGATGTTAGTTTGAAGTTCACTTGCTAATGTGATGGAACTGAATGTATATTGTTATCATAGAATGAAATGATTGAGTTATTGATCTAGTTAACACACATTTTGTCTATAACACATTATATTTCACTTTGTTGAACTAAAGTAATTACATTATCAAACCAATTGCACTCTATCACATGATAAGTGTAAATAACTTAGTAACACAATAGTCTTGGAACATACTTTGTCTTACATCAGAAAGATTGATAAAGTTAAGAAGTTTTTCACTACAAAATATAACATAATAAGCAGAGGACTAGTGCTGGATTTTGCTGTTTGGGATGCTTCTAGGTCAGGTTACTTGGGATGCTCCAACTTGGCTGCATCAGGTGGAAGGACCTGCTTGAGCTGCTACTGTTGTGGAGGGTGTTCATGTTAAAGTAGCTGGCTTCTGCTTCTTTGTCCTGCCCCAAGGTTTAGAAACCCTACCTTCTGTGGGTATCCTCTTTCTTTTGGTTAACAGTCTGCTGTGCTCATCTCTTGGCCTCCCACAGGTTGCAGCATTATGGCAAAGTTGCTTACATGTTTTACACTTATAACAATAAAACAAATAATATTAGTTAACACATATTGGTGAGGTCAATTAACCAAAATTTGAGGTGAAACTTATACCTAGTAGTGCCAGAGCCAAGTACTTTGTGTGAGAGTTATTGTGACTGAGATTCAGGTAAAGGGGTATTCAAAGACTCTCTTCTTTTATGCTCTGGGGGCCTGCCTATTTTTCTTTAAGCATAGGGTGGGTCCAAATCAGGCAAATTCCTTTTCTCCCAATGTGAGACCTATATGTTTGTCATACTTGATTAATAAATATTATGCCTATCGGCTTAGAGAATTTTCTTTTTGTATTTGCCAACCTACAGCTGCTTTATTACCCAAGTTATTAATCAACCCAATATTAGACCCCAAAATCATTTGTTTAAAGATGTGATAACTTGAGAAGCCTTCCAATAATAATAGTTAAAACAAAAAAAGAGGGGGTAGTGAGCATTTCTCTAATTAACCCACCAACCTTTTTTTTGTCTCTTTCATTTAGCCCTACACATCACCACCCGTTTTTGTTTTATTTTGCTGCTGGAAACAAAAAAATCACAAACCATTTTGCTACCCCTGTTTCTTTTTCTGCCCAACCCCAACCCCAGAGAGAGAGAGAGAGAGAGAGAGAGAGAGAGAGAGAGAAGGAGAGTGAGAAGAAACTAAGCCAAAGAGAGCGGGACGGTGGGAGAGGGGCGGGACGGTGGGAGAGGGGCAGAACTACCACAACACCGTGACTGCTACTGCTGTGGCGTTGGTTCTGGGCACCGCTTACTACTGCTGCGAACTGGAATGGAGGAGGTTGCCGGAATTTTGGTGCGGCTGAGGATGAAGGTCAGGGGAAACCATTGAAGGCTAGTGAGACGAGGAGAAGCAAAATTATGAAAGGAGTCAGTCTAGGGATGATAATTGCATCTTGAAATTACCCAATCTTGAGGTGGGTAAACGCTTAACCCTCCCTATTTTATGGATTTTAAGTAATAGTATATGAGTTAGTTTACCCAGTTAGTAAATTGGATTAGTGTCGATTGATTCAATAGCATGTGTGGGCAACCTCTCGATTCCACTAATTTATGGTTTTCCCTAAATATTAGTTTGAATTGGTATATGAAATTCATGTAGTAAGCCTTGAAATTGGGTATTTGGTCATTGATTAAACTATATGTGTATTGTGGCTGTTTCCTCTGGTGTTGGACAATTTGCATGTAGCATATAAGTGTAGTGAAGTGACTACTTCCTTTTGTGTTGTTTACTAATTGAAAGGTTGGTTGGTTTATATAAAACTACTTGAGTGGAGTCACAGCTTAGTTAGCTTGGACATCTATTTTATCATTTTGATTATCAGAATATGTCTAAATTATCCTAAGTCATGTCCTGAATTTATGGTGTTTATCCTGTAAGCGTTTAAATGATTTAAAGAGTCCATAATTGTAAACTTTTTATGATTTACAAAATAAGACTTGAAGTTTCTATGCTTACAGTTTTTTTTTATTTTATTAAATTGGAATATTTGTAGGGTATGGATTCACTTTAGATGAGTTCGCATTTTGGGTAACGTTGAAATAGCCTCGAACTGGTTTGGGTTCTGTTAGAATGTATAAGGTTTTGATGATAACAAATCCAAGTGTTGTTGTTACTCCAAACAGAACAGGACCTTACTACTGTTCTCAATGTATTAAAACTGCTTGACTAATGGTTTATCGAGAACAGGTACTCAAGTCAGCGATGTAAGAACATCCGTGAGGAACAGGTACTGTGAGGTGTTTGAAACATGTCCTGTGAAGTGTTTGAAGCACAGGATATAAGTGCAGCCGTGAGAAACAGGTCCTGTGAAATGTTTACAGCAAATTCGTCTTTCTACAAGATGACTAGTGGTTACAACAAGATGTCTTGATTTAATTTGGTTTTATATTTTTAGACTCTTGTTAATATGCCAATCAGAAAGTTTTAACTTACCACTTACTTGAAATGGTTTTGCTTTTTTGGAAAATATTTTGGATCACCCTTCGAAACAATTCTGGAAACAGGACGCTCAGGGTGTTTCCAGAATAAGCTGCGAAAAACAATTTTTCACGTTTTTATCTTTTGGATTTTGAGCAGCTTCTCCAAGATTTGCAAGAAAGATTTTTCTATGGAGTATCTTACCCCTTACCCTAAAAACGATTATTAAAATCTAAGGAGATTTGCAAAATCTTTTTGAATAAAAAGAATATCCAATTTTTGGCAAGTGGGTAAGGTTATTGAGAAAAACATGGGCTAGTTGCTGAGAATCACCGCCTTATGCACACGGTTTAGGAAGTGTTTCCAGCTCATGTTTCCACATCCCTTGTGGCTAAAGAATTCTCTATTCTTTAGGGATTTTAGTTTCCAAAAATTTGAGGAATTGCTTTTCCAAGCACTATATAAAATCGCTTCTTAGAACGATAGAAGCATCAATTTTCAAAAAAGAAAAATTCAGTGTTCATGAGCTTAAAAGTTTGAAAAGGAAACCGTGTCTAGTGAGTGAGTTATTTGAGCTTTCAAAGTTGGCATACTAGGATTTCATTGTACCCTATATTAGCTTAGTTGAAAAGTATTGCAATAGAGTGTTTTTTCTTTATACTCTTCTTTCACAAAAGTGAGTAGAGTATGTGTCCAAATCAAGGGGATTTTGGACGTGGGGTAACTTGTCTTAGGGAAGACGGTTACGTGTGTTACAAGTTGTAACAAGGTGTGTTACTATTGTAACGTGTTTAGCCCGTTTAGTGAAGTGTGTAAATCCTACAGGAGGTAGGTCGTGGTTTTTTCACCTCAGTTGGGCTAGAGGTGTTTCCACGTAAAAAATCCTGTGTCCATTATTTCCGCACTTAATTTTGTTGAATTTTCGCTTCTGCACAACTCAGAAATAGTCTGTGCGAACAGGGTCTCAAGATTGTTTGCCAGCATATTGCGAAAATCGAACACCACAATTCACCCCCTCTTGTGGTTGTGTACTCTCTAAATCAACAAGTGGTATTAAAGCAGCTTCTCCTTTGAAAGGCTAACACCTTTGAGAGATCCTTGAAGATGAGTACACCACAAGGCATGCTTGAAGGTCAGTCTATAAGTTGACCACCATACTTTAATGGCCAACACTATGGATGGTGGAAGAATAGAATGGAAAACTACATCCAAGCCGAGGATTATGAGTTGTGGATGCTCATCAAGAATGGACCACTCATCCCTAAGTAAATCACTGAAGATGGAAAGTCAATCCCCAAGGAGCCTAAGAAATTCAATGCTGAAGATTACAAGATGATGGAGAAGAATGCCAAGGCCAAGAAACTCCTATATTTCGGCCTAGGTCCTGATGAATATACTCGCATATCTGAATGTGAGTCGGCCAAAGAAATCTGGGATGCTTTGTAAGTAGCTCACGAAGGGACCAATCAAGTAAAGCAATCCCGGATTGAATTGCTTATGAGAAAGTATGAGCTGTTTGAGATGGGTGATCGTGAAAGTGTGATGGACATGTACATTCGCTTCACTCACATAACGAATGAGCTGAAATCCCTAGGAAAATCCTTCACCACCGAAGAATTGGTGAGGAAGATTCTAAGAATTTTACCTCATTCTTGGGAAGCGAAAGTAATGGCCATCCAAGAAGCTAAGGACATGAACAAGATCACCCTAGATGAGCTGATTGGCAACCTCCAAACGTATGAACTTAGGAAAAATTCTCAACAGAAAGATGAGACAAAGAGAGATTGAGGTCTTGCACTAAAGGCCTTAGAAGATGATTCTGATTATGATGAGGAGGAGATTGCCATGATCACTCAAAAGTTCAAGAAGTTCTTCAAGAAAGTCAAAGAAAATAGCAAAAGGAGGGACTTCAGCAAGGCCAGGAACACCTCTCGGAATAGTTCTCCGGGTGTTTCGAGTGTGGCAAACTGGACCACATTGTGAGATACTGCCTACTGCACAAGAAAGAACAAGAACCCGAACACCCTAGAAAACAGGGGAGGAAACAGGGTGTAAGCAGCTCAGCGAAAAGGTTCTCAAAAGCTATGCTCACGGCCTGGGGATATTCAAGCGAGGATGAGGAAGGGTCTGAAGCTGGGAAAGCTGATGAAGCACTCATGGCAAGAAGTGACACTGATTCAGATGATGGATCAACAGATAATCTGACTTAACTCAAGAACAAGGTACGGGGTCTAAATAAATCAACTCTTAAGGAATTAGTGTACACTATAATGGATATATGTGCTGAATTAAAAAGGGATGTTCGAGATCTAGAACTTAAAAATGAAACCCTTAAATTGGAAAAACTTGAAGTTGACAAAGAGACTCTTGGCTTGCATGAAAACATTAATGTGCTTAAAGAAACTCTACTCATGAAAGAAGAGACTTGTTCCACTAAACTGACTGAGCTAGAAAAAGAATCCCTTGACTTAAAAGGTAAGGTCGAGTCTTTGCTGGAAGAAAATAAAAACTTGCTTGAGAAAATAAAACACTTGGAATCAGACCTTGCCACAAACAAGCTCTGGAATAGGTTCTCAAGGGCATTTGAATGGTTAAACACTCATCATAGTCGAAATAGAAGAGGACTAGGTTTTGTGCCTAAGATGACCTACCCAGTGAATAAAAAATATATGGGATTACCTGAAAATATTATTTGCTTTCATTATGGTAAAACGGGGCATTATCGATATGCTTGTCCTATAGGAAAGTATGCCATTGAAAGGAACACAGTTCATATAAAACAAATATGGGTTAGGAAAGATGAGATTTGTACTTCTAAAGGAATGGGACCCAAGTGGATCTGGGTTCCCAAAACTAACCCTTGATTTGTTTTGCAGGCTGAAGTGAGAGAGAACAACCAGCAAACAACCCAGCAAACAGTGCAGGGAACAGTCTAAGGAACAAGCAGCTGTGGTATGTTAACAGTGGGTGTTCAAGGCATATGACTGGTGAAAGATCCAATTTTCTCTCACTTACAGCTTCAGAAGGTGGGAGTGTGGCATTTGGAAATGGCAAATCTGGGACAATTGTCGACATAGGTAAGATAGGTGAGTCACTCTCCCATTTAATTGACAATGTTTATTTTGTCGATGGATTAAAACACAACTTGCTAAGTGTGTCCCAACTGTGCGACAAAGACAACCTAGTAGTGTTCTCACCAACACGTTGCTTGGTTGTGAATATGAACACAGGAGATGTTATGTTGAGGGGGAAGCGACACAAGAACGTTTATAAAGTGTGTATCTCTACTCTTCCCCAAAATAATTTGACTTGTTTGAGTGCCTTAAATAATGATGTTATGCTTTGGCACAAAAGACTAGGCCATGCAAGCCACTCTCTTTTGAACAAACTTGTAACCAAAGATTTAGTGGTTGGCTTACCTTCCATCAAATTCAATGATGACAAGGCATGTGATGCATGTGCCAAAGGTAAACAAGTCAAAAATTCATTTAAGTCTAAAAAGTGTGTAAGCACTACTCGACCTCTTGAATTGATACATATGGATCTATGTGGTCCAATGAGGATCATGAGCCGAGGTGGCAAGAGGTATGTGCTTGTGATAGTGGATGACTACTCTCGTTTCACTTGGACTTTGTTTTTGGCTTCTAAAGATGAAACCTTTGAAAAATTTCTTGCTTTCATTAAAAAGATTGAAAAGAGAGTAGGACATTCCTTGGTATGCTTAAGGTCTGACCATGGGATAGAATTTGAAAATTCAAACTTCACTGATTATTGTAATGAGCATGGTGTTGATCATAATTTTTCAGCTCCAAGGACACCCCAACAGAACGGGGTGGTAGAACGCAAAAATCGCACTCTAGAAGACATGACTAGAACAATGCTTGTTGCTAGTGGTCTTCCTAGAAACTTCTGGGCTGAAGCTTTGAACACATCATGTTACATTGTAAATAGATGCATGATTAGACCTATTCTTAACAAAACGTCTTATGAGCTCCTCAAAGGAAGAAAACCAAATATTTTGCATTTAAGAGTATTTGGTTGCAAATGTTTTGTGCATAATAATGGAAAGGATGCCTTAGGGAAATTTGATCCAAGGAGTGATGAAGCAATATTCCTTGGTTACTCCTCACATAGTAAGGCATACAAAGTGTTTAATAAGAGAACCTTGTGTGTTGAGGAAAGTGTGCATGTACTTTTTGATGAAACTAACTCTCTAAGTGAAAATGATGCACAGGAAGAAGACCTCGAACTAGGTCTTGTTAGAAAAGATGTGCTACTTCAAGATGATCAAGGTAAGGATCAACCTGAGGGATCAAAACTTGAAGCTGTTCTTCAGGAAGGTAAGCAAGGTGTGAACCAAACAGGGGGAAATAGGGTGGAACCCTGTTCGGGACAACATCAGCCGAACCCTTTAGGGATACATTCAGAAACAAGCTCTCAAACAGGCTCAAGAATAGGTTCAGAACCTGTTTCACTGAGTATTCCAGCTAGGATGGAGAGCAAGTCTGTGAACCCACTTTCACCACGATCATGGAAATACCAAAGTTCACACCCTCTTTATCAAATTTTGTCTGATATTAATGCAGGAGTTCAAACTAGATCTAGGCTTAAAAATTTCTGTGCTTTCTATACTTTTCTCTCAAAAATTGAGCCTAAGAATATTAATGAGCCTCTTACAGATTCAGATTGGGTCACAGCCATGCAAGAAGAACTCCATCAGTTTGAAAGGAACAAGGTATGGCACCTTGTGCCACGGCTAGAGGATAGAACAATCATTAGAACCAAGTGGGTGTTCCGTAACAAGCTAGATGAGTGTGGAACAGTCACTAGGAACAAGGCCCGGCTGGTGATTCAAAGCTACAACCAAGAAGAGGGAATTGATTATGAAGAGACCTTTGCACCTGTTGCAAGGATGGAAGCCATTCGAATTTTGATAGCTTTTACAGCCCATATGGAGATCAAGTTGTATCAAATGGATGTCAAAAGTTTCTTGGTTGATAGGAAAAGCACATCAGGTATGGCTCACTTTCTTGGACCTTCTTTGGTATCTTGGGCAACCAAGAAAGAACTCTCTGTTGTCTTGTCCACAGCAAAAGCTGAATATGTGGCAGGTGTATCTTGCTGTGCTCAGTTATTATGGATAAGACAACAACTCAAGGACTTTTGTGTTGACATAGGATGCATTCCTATTTATTGTGACAATACAAGTGCAATTAAGATTGCCAAAAATCCATGTCAACACAAAAGAACAAAACATATTAACATTCGTCATCATTTCTTAAGAGACAATGTTGGAAAATGAGTGATCTCAATGAATTTCTGTGCCACTGAAAATCAAATTGTTGACATATTCACGAAGGCATTGAGTAGAGAACAATTTGAAAGGAATAGACTCGAACTAGGTTTAATTAGAATAACCTGACCATCCTATTCTCTCACTCTGTTTGCAAAATTTAAAAGTTACGGGTACAACATGTTAAAATGTTTTGTTTGTAATCAACTTCTGTGTTATGTTTAGCATATGTGAGCTTTGCAACCTGCTGACACTTGTTGAGGTCTAATGAGATTGTCCTTATTGTCCCATGTTACCGAGCAAGTAACCTCAAGAACAAGCACCAGGAACAGGTACGCCTCTTGTTTGTCAAATGTGTGCAACAAATTGAGAATTGCCTAACATCTTCCCGAGGCTTGCGCGGCCTAATTTAATGCTAAAGCCCGTTGCAAAACGGGCAAAATCTTTAAAAGATATTGCACGCTTCTCTTTCTTTAAAATCTCTCTTCAAACTTGCTTCAAATCTCGCACTTCTACCACAATCCTTCGTGCTCTGAAATCCTATTCAAGAAACCCTAATCTCTCTCATCTCTCTGGAAAAATGGCGTCCCCCATCAGCACTGAGAGCTCCTCGACCATGACCCAGGGCAATAGGTCACCAAGCACAGCTTTGCAAATAGCCACAGCCCTGTTTGCTCCTACACAATTTATGACGGCTCTCATGGAAGGTAAAACTACTGAACCTCCTCGACCCATTGTCTATAAACCTTTTGGGTTTTTGAAGAGCATAGACCTTAGAACAGTGGATCTAAAATTGGAAGACATCCCCTACAAATTTGGATGGGATTTGATTTTGTTTGGTGAACTGGGCACATGTCAAACCCAAGAACCTGTTGGGGCATCTGAAAGGGAAATTGGGGCTTTACATGACCTCTTTCTGTTTGACCATGGCCTAGATGACATCAATTCGTTCGGACTGTTTCTAGAGCAAGAAACAGGGGCCGAAACAGGGCCTGAGGTTTTTAGGGATGACCTAGGGGAGGATTTATCAAAAGAAAAAGGGGGAAGTAGTAGTCAAATGGAGGAGTCTCCTGTCAAGCCTGTACAAGCCACATCGATAACACAAACCGGTGAGAAATGCAAAAGGTACAAAATTGTGGCTAGGCATACTAGAATGCCAAGAACACGACCACCATCAAGGCCTCAAAGCGGCCAGACTGAAGAACCCTCAAAAAATGAAACCCCTGTCAAACCAAAACCACAAATCCCCTCTTCGGCCAAACCAACAAACAGGCCAACTCGAAAATCAGCCCGAATTGCTTTCCAATCCACGCCTCGACCTGCCAAACAGACATCCCCTGTTGTTGAGGAAATTGATTCCTGCTCTGAGCCTTTATCAGATAGCGACACTAAGAACACCTCCTTCAAATAGGGCACTCCCGTGTTCTCAGAGTCCTCAGAGGATAAGCCTCTGCCTGCACCAAAATCAACCTCCACTTTACCCTCCAAACCATCACCCCTCAAAACTCCCAAGAGAAAAGCCTCTCTCAAACACGCCTCCACCCAAGACCCTCCTACTGAGCCCCAACCTAAAAGAGTCAAGAAGTCTACCCCGTCTGCAATCTCAGCCAAACTGACCCAACTGCTTTAGAGACGGGTAGTCAGGGGCAAAATTATCAAGGTAAAATATTTTGAGGAACAGGGTCTGGGGGTGTTTCTGCACAAGCTGCGTGCACAGGGGTGGTATGAGCTGTTTACAAACACCCAGCTGGGGTGTTCTGTACATGAGTTGGCAGAGTTCTATGCCAACTGCACTGTCACCGAAGGAGTGGTGACAAGTATTGTTAGTGGGAAGCAGCTTCGCTTTGATGCGAAGACATTAGGGGAAATTCAGGGGATTCCCTCCACGGGCTTTGATATATATGTGAGGGAAGACAAGACTATTCTAGGGATAGCCAGGCTGCTGAAGCTCTCCCAGAAATTTAGCCAGCAACCAAGCCTGCAAACACCCGAGTCAGTAAAGAAGGGGACATGACATCGCTTCATCAATTGATACTTTGGTTTATTATCAAGAATGTCATTCTTCGGGGCCAGGGTCGCAATCTTGCTGATGCCATGGATTAGTGTTTGATGGATCTGATGGACAGGGAAGAGCAAATCAACCTTCCCGCTATCATGATTCGACATATTGCAAGAATTGCAAACACCTCCAGGGAACCTGACCTGGGGTACGGCTTCTTCCTGACTAGTGTGTTTGAGCACTTTGGGGTGACTCTACAGAAGAAGGTGGGAACTCAATTTATCGATGAGATTGGGAGTAACACCCTTATGGGGTGTGGGTATGCTTTGATTGAGGGGTCTGCCTCAGAACAGGGGACGAGAACAACCCATCCTCCTGTTCCTGGCAGTTCCTCAGTCAAGCTTGAGGCTGCTTTGGAAGAAAACTCTCGACTCAGTGCTGAGCTTACGGCGGTAAAGGCTGCCCTGGATGAGGAAAAGGCTCTCAATGCAAAATGCCATCAAGGTATCCTCGTCCTTCTCTCTTCCCTCTCAGCAAAATTTTCCCCTCCTGCTCTCTGATCCCCCCCATCTATTGTTCTCATAGCCTGTTCTCACTTCTCTTGGTTATCCCCTCTTGCTAGTTTGTACTTTCTGTTGCACTCGTTTGGTGAATGACAGGTTATCTTGTTTTTTGATTGGCTTTGCCTTGCTTGCTTTCTGTTGTGAATTGCTTGTGTGTGACTAGGATGGCCAATCTCATTACCGTACCAACACACTTGAGTGTATCGCCTGTTGACTTTCCTCCGTTACCTAAGTGGTGGTGATAACAAACACCTTATGTTTGACTGTTCGCCCCTACTTTTTAATGATGTCAAAAGGGGGAAGATAGGTTGACCAATATTGTTTTAGTTTTGCCATGGACGAGTTAAATTTCTCACACTTTTTCGATACTAACTGCTTCATGTGAATTGTCGGCCCTATAAATAATTGGCACTAATCACTTCAATTGTCCTTGAAAGTTAATATGGTCACTTGGTTTGTCATCATCAAAAAGGGGGAATTTGTAAGAATGTATAAGGTTTTGATGATAACAAATTCAAGTGTTGTTGTTGCTCCAAACAGAACAGGACCTTACTGCTGTTCTCAATGTATTAAAACTGCTTGACTAATGGTTTATCGAGAATAGGTACTCAAGTCAGCGATGTAAGAACATCCATGAGGAACAGGTACTGTGAGGTGTTTGAAACATGTCCTGTGAAGTGTTTGAAGCACAGGATATAAGTGCAGCTGTGAGAAACAGGTCCTGTGAAGTGTTTACAGCAAATTCGTCTTTCTACAAGATGACTAGTGGTTACAACAAGAAGTCTTGATTTAATTTGATTTTATAATTTTAGACTCTTGTTAATATGTCAATCAGAAAGTCTTAACTTACCACTTACTTGAAACGGTTTTGCTTTTTTGGAAAATATTTCGGATCACCCTTCGAAACAATTCTGGAAACAGGACGCTCAGGGTGTTTTCAGAATAAGCTGCGAAAAATAATTTTTCACATTTTTATCTTTTGGATTTTGATCAGCTTCTCCAAGATTTGCAAGAAAGATTTTTCTATGGAGTATCCTACCCCTTACCCTAAAAACGGTTATTAAAATCTAAGGAGATTTGCAAAATCTTTTTGAATAAAAAGAATATCCAATTTTTGGCAAGTGGGTAAGGTTGTTGAGAAAAACATGGGCTAGTTGCTGAGAATCACCGCCTTATGCACACGGTTTAGGAAGTGTTTCCAGCTCATGTTTCCTCATCCCTTGTGGCTAAAGAATTCTCTATTCTTTAGGGATTTTAGTTTCCAAAAATTTGAGGAATTGCTTTTCCAAACACTATATAAAATCGCTTCTTAGAACGATAGAAGCATCGGTTTTCAAAAAAGAAAAATTCAGTGTTCATGAGCTTAAAAGTTTGAAAAGGAAACCGTGTCTAGTGAGTGAGTTATTTGAGCTTTCAAAGTTGGCATACTAGGATTTCATTGTACCCTATATTAGCTTAGTTGAGAAGCATTGTAATAGAGTGTTTTTTCTTTATACTCTTCTTTCACAAAAGTGAGTAGAGTGTGTGTCCAAATCAAGGGGATTTTAGACGTGGGGTAACTTGTCTTAGGGAAGACGGTTACGTGTGTTACAAGCTGTAACAAGGTGTGTTACTATTGTAACGTGTTTAGCCCGTTTAGTGAAGTGTGTAAATCCTACAGGAGGTAGGTCGTGGTTTTTTCACCTCAGTTGGGCTAGAGGTGTTTCCACGTAAAAAGTCCTGTGTCCATTATTTCCGCACTTAATTTTGTTGAATTTTCGCTTCTGCACAACTCAGAAACAGTATGTGCGAACAGGGTCTCAAGACTGTTTGCCAGCATATTGCGAAAATCGGACACCACAATTCACCCCCCTCTTGTGGTTGTGTACTCTCTAAATCAACAGGTTCATTCCTTGTCCAAATCATTTCGGCGTTTACTCTATGCTTGAGTTTGCTAGAGATTAAGATATTTTAAGTTTGGAAACTAAAATTTACTTGGACTCGGAGCCTGCCTTATTGGATGTTCACAACCTAAAATTATGTGTTTTCTTATTCGCATGCCTATTTCACTATTAAAAGAACCACAGTTGAATCAAAATTATTATTTTACTATTCAGAAATACACTTGAGGAATTATAAGGTTTAAAGCAAGTTGACCTCACGAGCTCAAGATGTAAAGATTGCATTGGGGTGGGCATTAGAATGAAGGACTTTGATCGATCTTTTACCGAAATAAAACTATTTTGGATGTAAAGAAAGTTCTACCTTTTTAGAGTCCCATCTTCTAAACTTAAGAGCAAAAGCATCTCTTTTCCAGAGTTTTAAAAAGTTGGATTACAAATCTCGTGGGGCAGGAAAGGTCACTTGTTTTTAGATCCATATTAGGGGTTGGCTTGGCGCAGCAATGCTGAATTAGTCCGTGTTTATACTTTAAAATTTCTTACAATTTACGAAATGAGATTTATGAGAGTACACCTTCAGTTGTTATTTCTAGAGCATGATTGTGTTCAATTAATAGATTTTTTAGGAAACAAAGTTGGTTTAGTTAAAAAGCCTGAAAAGTTCATGTTGTCATACAAATGGGGAAGCTTTAATTTGTAAAGGGCCTAAACATGTTCTACTCCAGTTTTATAGGTTAGCTCTAGTTTTGTGTCAAAGATTTCTTTTTGGAGCTTTAAACGTGATGGCTTTTAAGAGCCTTTGAAGTGCCGTTTATGAATAGAATTTAAAGGGAAGGGGTCACTTGAAAGTCATTTATGTCTTTAAATTATCTCAATTTCAGCATATTAGTTTGGTCGTCAAAATTTTCAAGGGTAAACCTATATGTTTTCCAGCTGAATTCCAACTTGCTCTTGTGGTGAGATTAGTTGGCTTGTGAAACTTAAAAGGTCCCAATGGTTTAAGCCAACTTATAAGTTGTGCAGAGCAAGCTTAATGATGTTTTGTTGCGTCTTTTTGTTCTCAGGCATCAGTTTAAACTATCCTTTTGATGGAAACCATTCCCAAAACTCCTTCTTACACAACGTATACGAGTTTTGATTACTAAAAGTGGCACTGGTAGAGACCGTTACCTTATGATACATGTTTGTAGGTTGTTTTGTATTAGTATGTATATGAGTTAGTCTATAAGTAAGTATGTGTTTGAGAAGTTATGTGTACATGGAGGAGCTACTCTAGAAACTTTAAGCTTAAATTTGAGACCCAAGGACAGTGACTTAGGATCCCACCTAGTATAAGCTAAGCTACGATTAGACGGCTCAGGGATGGTGGTTTGATTCTCGCCTGAAGTCCTAATACGTAAGTTACATCTTAGCTTAAAATGATGTCTGTCCGGATAGATGTATGTTGTTGTATGAGTTTGGCTGGCTCAGGATAGCAGTAACAAAGTACCTCTAAGAGTCTAGACTCCTCATTTACATGATTAAGTTGCTATGTACAATTTTTGTTGAGTGGTACTTGTGTAAAACCCCTTTTTACACTAAGTTTTGAGTCAACGTAAGTTTGGAATGATGAGCTAATATTATAACTTCTTCTGAAATTGAAATTTTTAATGTGGTTTTCTCCTCTCTTGAAATATGGTTTGAATGTACTGCATTATGTGTAAGCTCTTCAATGAAAATGAATTACGAAAGGTTTTCATATGTTATTATGTATTTTGAGCATTATTTTGGGAGAGAGGGTTTATTCACTAACCGGTGGTTGCTCATTCCCATTATTTTCCCCCCTTTTCCCCAGATCAACAGATATGTGATTGATGTGTGGAGAGCACCAAGAATTATACTTTTGGATGGGCTGTCATCTAGCTGCGTTTGTTATGACTCAATTATGTAATATTTGAGTATGTATGTAAGGTTAGGTAAATATTTACCTTTTGTAAGGTTTGTAAAAATTAGTAAAGCTCTGTATACCGGCCCTGATCTGTAAAGGCCTAGTTTTGCAATAGTGGTATATATGTTATGTAAGTTTCTTAGATTTTAAATATTAGGCTAAACATATGAACAGGTCAAGTAGGGCTCACCTTTGAAAGGTATAACCTGAGCAAACAATCCTGGCTTTTATTTCTTTAGGTTACATTTCAAACAGGTTTAAGCAGATTGCCTTAACAGTCTTCTCAAGGGGAGGATTGTGGCGTGTAACACGATCCAATCAGGTTGGGGTGTTACACACACATTTGTGGAGCTGCAATAGGATGAACAATGTAGTTGTAACGATTTTAATATTCATCCACAGTGAAGCAGTCTTCAACATAATCTTCCAACTTTTGCTTCATCCTGAAAATGCACCTTATAGCATGTTTGCAAGGGAGGCCAGTAAGGTGTCATTTTCTACAGTCACAGAACTTATCTTATAACTTCACTGTGAAGTTGGTATGCCCTTCAATCACATCAAACTCTCCTTGCCCTGCATGTACCAGATGTGTGCAGTTCCAACTTTCCATCTCTATCATCAGCAACTTCTTTTGCATATATGGAACAAGCTTGCCATTCCATTTTTGTGATTTTCAAATCTCTTCACAAGCCTACTCCCAATGAATTTCCTAATTTCCTCAAACATGGTTAAGATAGGCAAACCTCTGAACTTGTCAATTGTATGATTGAAGCTTTCAACAAAATTGTTAATATTGTCATCACATTTAAGATTGGTGTCAAACTTAAACCTAGCCCATAGTTCTCACTTCTTATTTCCTCTCAGCCAATGATAAGCTTTAGGGTCTTTTGCCCTGATTTTTTTCATTGCTTTCTCATGTACAAATGAGGTATAGGCATTTGCAGTAATATAAAAAAAGGCATGAAACCATGCACCTAACAAGTGAACAACTGCTCTCAGCCAATGCTTTCTAATGTATAGTCCTAATTTAATGAAGTAAAAAACATGAGTATGTACTATTTAAGCTTACATGGATAAAGTGATGCAAAATTTTTATAGTAATATAAAAAAAGGCATGAAATCATGCACCTAACAAGTGAACAACTGCTCTCAGCCAATGCTTTCTGATGTATAATCCTAATTTAATGAAGTAAAAAACATGAGTATGTACTGTTTAAGCTTACCTGGATAAAGTGATGCAAAATTTTTGTAGCAATGGATGACATATGTTCTCCTTAAAGTAGTAGGTATAACATTTCTCAAGGCCTTTATAACTCCATAAACACAACAACATAATAAACAAGTAAGTGAATAGCCTATATTATAAAGCAATTTACAAAGAAAACAACACAAGCTTACCTTGTGTCTGTTAGGCATTATGGTATATATGGACTGGTACTCAACTGCGTCAAGAGAGCCCCTCCTCCTTATTTTCCTTCTCAACCACAGCATAAGCTAATGGAAACTGTCCATTATTGCCATCTAGAGCCATTGTAGTGAATAACACTCCCATCTACACCCCATTAAGATGGCAGGTATCTATCCCAATTAAAGGCCTACAAAATTGCTTGAATGCTGTAATTGAAGGACCAATACAGATGAGCATGTGCTTGAACATTGAGTTCTTGGTAGGCCCTTGGTAAACCCAGGTAATGAAAGTAACAGACCCTGAATTTTTGGCTGCCATGTACTTGTATCCTTCCTCATGTTTGCCATCAACAGCAATATTCATCATTTTTCTTGCCCTCCAACATGTATGATCTAGAATATAAATTCCATACTTCCTTATCACAATTTTCTACATTCCCTTCATATCCATTTTTGGAGTAGCTATGCAGCCATTTTTGGAGCAGCTATGAAGCAAGGGAGAAGAAATTTACTGACCCAGAGAGCTGTGACTATCCTATTTTAGTCAAGTCTACCACAAATGTACCTCACACTACAATGAATTCTCCAAGTGCATCCTGGGTTGGTACATTCTAAGTATACCTAGTTTTCTCATTCTTCACCTTTTGCAATGTAAAGCCTTCTTGAATGCAGAACTCTCTCATGATTGTCAGCAAATCCTCTTTACAAGTGAAAATGTGACCAAGTAACAAACTGACCTTACCATCCCTGTTTCTAGTCCATAGGGCTCCTTACCTTAGAGTCCTTGTCATTTTATTCACAACTAGAACCCTATCTCCATCACTGTCAATAATTATTACTCCCAACTACATCCTCTGGTCAACCTTACCTTCTAGTTGATTATCATCTCCAGATTCACTGCTGTTATTCTCCTCATCTAATGACACATCTTCACTGTCATTAACATCTCCAGTCTCTTCACTATCCCCTATAAAATCTTCATCCTAACTATCATCATTATAGGCTAGGTTGTCATTAACATAAGTAACAATAACCTTACCCCCCTCAGTATGAGCTCCAACAATAGAAATCTCAGTCTCCCTACCATCATTCCACTCATTCTCCTCAATGTCCCATTTAGGTTCCCTACACAAAGATCTAACATCAAAATTTAGCAACTCATCAACCCCAAGGGCAGCAAAATATAAAGGATTGAATGGTGGTGGACATTTGGAGGTGCTGCTGCTTGGTTTTTTAGGAGCAGAAGTTCTGGGATTCGGTTTTGTGCCGAGGGTTAAACTAGGGCCTATATGTATGCCAACATCTCTAGATTGGGACCTGGTGTGAGGTTTGGTATGGGCTGCAGTAGATTCACTAAGATTATAATTAGGTTTAGTTAGTGCTCTGGATGAGTGTTTAGGGTTAGAGTTAGGGTTAGGAGTGGATTATAAAAGGGTACAGTCAGGTTTCTTTAGGGATGATCTGGTCTATGGCCTGAATGGGTATGAAGTCACCTGTACATATTCATCAGGAGTGGATTATAATGGGGAACAGTCAGGAGTGGATTGTAAAGGGCATTGTAAAGGGGTACAATTAGCTTTCGCATGGGGTGATGGTGATGGGCTTATTGGTAAGTAGTATGAAGACTTACTCTTTTGTTTCAGTTGTACTAGTGGGCTTGCTTTTGCAGTGGGCTTAGGTGAGGAAGTTGATATGGGCTTTGCTGGGAACCTACATGACTTTTGTTGAGAAGTTAATTTGGCCTGAGGTGGGGACTCACAAGGCCTAGGCAGAGAACTCGCTGTGAGCTTAGAAGGGGAATTAGAAAGAGATCTTATCACTGGTCTATGATGCACAGGTTTAACAAAGGGAACAACAGGGCTCACAATCCAACTGTTTGCCCACATGTTTGCCTGGCTATCAGTCAAGTCCTCCACACCACTCACCATTCTCACATTTATTTAGATTCAACTACAACTGTTTGAGGCAATGGTTGTGCAACAGGGGCACTTATTTTGTCAAGGCTTTCAATACGTTTTTGGTTGTCAGAGGACTTCTTGAGATCATACATGTATATAGGAATACACTTACTCCTCACTTCTTCCCAGAAATTGGTTAACCTAACCCAATCTTCATCAATGTTCAAATGCCCACTCTGGTTTTCCTTATTTAGGGGATGATATCTAAACCCAGCATACTTAGGAAACTTTATCCCTGACTCATTTGCTCTTGCCCTCTGTAAACAACTCAATGCAGTTGTACTTCTCCATCTCAACATGTAATTTTGATGACTTTATCCTTATAATGAACAACTAAGTCCCTAATGTCCTTACCCTGTTCCAAAGACAATATCAAGGAAGTACAAAATTTAAACATAAATTACAGGCAAATATCAAATTAAACAACATCAACAACACTAAATCATACTTTCACACAAATCACAAAGCCCTTCCAAAAAACCCAAAAACTCAAAATTCTTAAATTTTCTTCACAAATCTGTTCATAAATTTAAATTTTTAATATCATCAAGCAAACTAAGTGTAATAACCCGACCCTAAATCATGTTTAGTTATTTAATTAAGCCATATTATTAATTTTTCACATTTATTTTTCTCACTTAATCATCCCGGTTGGGAGAATTTAATTTTAGGCCCCACTTTGCAATTCAAGTTTCATTTACCGTATTAATTTGAGGAAAATTGATAGTAGGCCTCGATAATTATGATTTAAAAGATTAAATTATTTTTCTTGTTAGCACATTTAATTTCGAGCTTCGAAAAAACAAATTTAATTAATCACACCCAGTTTGACATTTTTTTTCCCCAACCCGAGCTCATTTAAGGCCAATTTCGGCCCAACAAGTTTCGAATCCATTTATCTAGCTAATTACCATCATTACTCTTAATTTTCATTAGCAAGAGATATTTTCGAGGATAAAATCTCAGCCAAGTTTTTTGCTTTGGCTTCATTTCATTTCTAGCCAAGTAAAATCCATAAACCAACTAAGCAAGCAAGACCATCTTCTTCCTCCTCCACCTCCTCCTCCACGGCTGACCTCTACCCAACCTGCTGTCGCTATCTTTTGCCACTTGTTAGGGCTGCTGCCGGCTAGCTCCACCACCACAACACCACCAGCTGCCACCCCCTCAGCTACCACCAGCACCAAACACAATACTACCTTCACATCTTCTTATATTCAAGCTTAAGTGACGTAATCTTCAAATCCAACTTTATTTAATTCTTGGTTTTATGTTATTTTTGGTCATGAATCATGTTGTTTTGATGCAATCAAGAATTATTTTGATGTTTTATTAGTTGGATCATCTTGAAAACAAGTGATGTTTGAACTTGTTCATGATCAAGCAAGTTTAGGTCGTGACGATGGAATTTGATTGTTTTAAATGAGATTTTATGATCTTTGGTGTCGGTAATGAATATCAAGATGTTTATGTTGATTTAGATAAGTTAAAGAGTGATTTGAGTGGGTGGTTATGTGAAGAAAAGATTGACAATATGTGAGTTAGAGCTGAGAAATAGACGTGAAACAGGGGCCACTTTGGGAATTAACTGGTACTGTTTGGCACATCAAAAAATTGTGATTTTTGGTGTAGTGATAGTCTGATGCGTTATCTTTCAATAGGCTCTATAATTACTCAATTTTGAGTTGTGCGGACAAAGTTATGACCAATTTAGTGAAGATTGCGCAGAATGCATCGAAACTAGGAGCATATTTGAACAGGAGACTTTACGGAAAAATTGGTATTGATTGGGTTATTTAAAAATTGTGGTTTTTTGTGTGTAGATAGATCAATGAGTTATCTTTCACATTCCTTTTGAATCACCTTAATCCAAGTTCCATGGCAAAAGTTATGGTTATTTTGCTACGACTGCATAAATTGTACCGAAGTTATGCATGGTTATGGTCTAGTCCAATTTTAGGGACCTTACTATGTGAATCATGTTTTGTGTCCTCACTAAATGTTTTATAGGACTTCCTAAGCTTTACATGTTGGGATTTTATATCTCAATTGGAGGTCAGGAGTGAAAGATATGGATTTTCTAATGCAGACCATCAAACGGTAACATGAGTGAATATAGAAATCGTGACATTTGAAAATATTTTCAGAAGTTTCTATATAATTATGGATATTGCAAGGAAATTACAAAGTGTAGTGAGTTCAACAAGTTTGATTATGTATAGAAGCTTACTTGGGTTGGAAAACCGAGTTAAGTAAGCATGAAAATGAAATTTGAGAAGTGGGCATAGTAATGACTCAAATTAGTGTCTATCAGATCAACTGAGGTTATTTGAGCTTTTTGTGAATCTCACAACACCCCTCATGGTATTGAACCTTCTATTATCCATTTCAGAGGCATTAACCATTCTATTATCTATTTCAGAAGCATCACACCTTCCATTATCTATTTCAGAAATATCAGAAACCCATATTTCATTTATATCAATTGAAATCTTTTCACTATTATCTCAATCATTTTCATTTGGTCTATTTTGCTTCAATTTGTTGTATTTTAAGTTCAACAACCCTAACTGATTTATTATTTAGATCATTTTGGCTTAACTTGTCTTATATTGAATTATTGGAATTGTAGAAGTCTTTTTAAATAAATCAATTTCCATTAAAGTTACAAATTATGTCAGTGAATATGATTTACTAACTACATTTATCTATAATTACATTTCTTTAGCAGAATCGGGGCCTAGTCTATCATTTTCACTGTGCATAAGTATTATTAAGTGAAATATCATTTTAAAAACTTCAGGTACGTCAATTGCCTGTATCTTTAGAAATCCCAGTGTATTTATCAACGTTATCATGTTTTGGTAAGTACATTAATGAATTAGTTTACACAGTGATTTATTAGTTAATTAGTGACCCTGTCAGTTACCATCTATAGGGCATTCGCCCTTCAGTTACTCGCGAGGCTTCAGGCTAGGTCCCTGATCGGCTTGGCAAGTGTACACCTATCCATAGATCGTAACAGCATCAAAGGGTTCACTATCAGATAATAAGTAGCAATGCAATTTTACATTCATCTCATTCACTGTTTTAACTTAAATTGAATTGCAAAACGGCCGCCTAAACAATTTATTCAAAGATCATTTAACAATTCAGGAATGCATGCACTAAGTTTCGGCTCACAGTTCGAAATGTTTTTCATGTTTTGTTTTAGGCAAATGCTCAGAGAATTGCCGTCATGCTAACAAATTATTTGAAGAAAATAAGTGAAGTAAGGAAATCTGGATGGATCAAAAGTAAGTATACATACTTTAAAGCTGTATATTGAATTCTTCAGTGGTGGATGGAGATGCAGATTACATAGTGAATTGTTTTTACTATGGTATAAAAACCTTATATTGGTTAACAGTTGATTTTATATGGATTGATCAGGTGTGTATGTATATGTTTGAGGTTATGCTTAACTATGTTATTTATAGTACTCATGTTTCAACCCTTGTCCTTTTTAGACGGCGGTAACGCCCCTATCATTGGATTTATCTTATTATAATTGAGGGATTATTAAGGAAAATACAAACAGTTAATCATGTTTAATTTGGGGGCGTTACACTAAGAAACCAACCCACAACATCAAACTCAAATTTTTGCATCATTTATACCCATATGCAATGTCCATCATGAAATATATCATAAAATCTGCAAATTTTCCAAATTTAAAGGTGCACATACAGTTATTAACTCTTCAATAGCTACCTTTGACCTTGTTCTTCTCGTCAATGGTGTTTTCAAGCTCCTTGACCACCAATTCCATGCATGCAACAACAAGAGAGACAAAGAGAGCGAGAAAGATAAAGAGAGACAAAGAAAGAGGCAAGCTGAGTTCACAAATTCTTCTAAATGGGTAGATGGGAGGTTATTAAGAGTGGCTTATTTTTCTTGAAGAACTGTGTAGAATTAAGAAGGGTATTTTCATCTAGATACATCTCCATTCAATCACGGGCCAGAATTAGGCCATACAAATAGTTTCACCATTATTTAAGGTACTCGAGAATTAGTTTTAAAAACTAGGATCCTTAAAATAGTTTTCACATAAGTTAGGGTACGTTTGTGTAGTTTTTTATCTAATGCTGCTATAATAAATTTCACCCTACATTTTCTCTTCATTTATCACCATGATGCTTACCAAAAAAATCAGGAGAGTTATTTGCTAGAACAAGTCCTACCTGTAGCTACTCAACATCACTATTTCTCTTTGGCAAAATGATAATCATGTTGGGCCATGAAAAAGATTGAGAAAAGAGATGTGTTTTATTTTTGCGAAGTGGCTGCAAACTTAAGGTAAATTTCTGGCTAGGCCAGTGTGATAGCAAAGGGGAGGGGCCGCATGGAGCTCAAGCTAGGTCGCAGGCTAGATGAAAAGAACAAGCCCAAGCGGGTGAGAGTAAGAGAGCAAGGGAGCCAGCTGCTACACTACTATACTGGGTTGCGAGTTATGATGGGAAGTATAGGCCCAGACGAACTTAACTAGACAAAGAAGGAGAGTTAAGAGTTGGGGGTTGTTGGCTGCGCAATGAGAACTACGAAATGGTTTGCGCTTACTGACATGCTAGGCACATGATCTTCACTAGACTAGGTTATGCAAGACAGGCCACTAACTGGGCTGTGGAAATAGGCCCAACATGCTGGCCTTGCAAAAGTCACAAACGAATTGATACTTGCTTACTCTGCTATGCATTAAAAATTTTCAAACCGTCTTCCTGTCCCGAAAATGATAAAATATGCATTATCTTCTATTGAAAATACATCCTAAAAACTTAAAAGAGGCGTGAAATAGATCAAAATTATTCACAAAAACAAGAGTTATCCAAGAGAGAGGATCAAGGGGCTGCTGTTTGTTCACCGTTAGCTAAGAACATCAACAGGATGGTAGGTCATCCCTTCAATCCGCTCAAGGTGCATCGAAGGCTTCATTCACTCCAGCGCTTAGCTCTTTGTCTGCAATAACTATGTTACGTGGGGGAGAAATACACTTTGGGGAAGGGACATGCTTAATGATTTGCTTTTCTAGCCTCACATCGTCAAAGTGCCTTATTTCCACCTTTGTTAGCTTACCATTCATCTTAACTAGCACGTCAAGCGCTTCCTCTACAAAATATGAAATCCAAATAGGTAAGGTCAACAAAGAAAAAATGCAAACCAAATGGATGCGCGATAATCAAGTTATCGTAAGGGATAATGATAAGTGATTAATATGCACATCTTTTTAGGGCTATTTTGCCTCGTTTTTAGGAGAATTTTGTGCTTAATGATGTTGTTTGCTCTCCTATTCTCGATTTATGCTTGGGTGTAGTTTTATGTGTTTTGCACGATTTTTAGCCTATTAGCATTTACCCTTTAATGGCTGTGTTTTGACCTCCCCCACGATCATCCATGAGTTGCTATGCCCGTGGAGCAAAAAAAGAACAAAAAAACCCCGTTCCAACGTAGACCACGGTTAGACCGTGGTAGGCCTATAACTGCTGCCTCTTCATTTTTCCTCGGCTATGTGGCTGAGATCAACCTGAATTTTTTATAAATAGTAACGTTCAGCAGCAAAGGAAGAGCATTGAAAAAGCATCCCAAACAAGTAGAATTAGCCTAGTTTAGTTTAATTTATTTTCTCTCAAATTTTGTTCTTTGCTTAGTTTTGAGTGAGTTTTGAGCGTGAGACTGAAGCCTTTGGTGAAGGCCATCTCAGTTGAGCCCCTTTCGCTCAAAATTCGCCGATTTTTGATTAGTTTATCTTTCATCATGTCTGAGTAGTTTTTTTAGTCTAGGAATTTAGCCGTTTGTCGAATTGTTATTGGATCATGTTTTGATTTAAAGAATTGTGCTCATTTATAGGATTGGTTTGATTTCATTCTATCAAGTGTTTGATATGTTGTAGGTTTATTTTTGGCCAAAATTTACTTGCACACTTGAAATAATTCGAGTGAACATTCAAAAGACGATATTTGGTTGTTGCACTGCTTGAATAGACTTAGCATAACTTCATCTCGAAAGAGAGATTTATATGTTAAGGGGGGCTAGTAAGTAATCGAAGACTTTAAACTTGAATTAAGTCAAATTAGTTTGAAAGAACGATGTTTGCTTAGTTTAGGCAAATTTGATTGATTTCAAAAGAATAGATCAAGTTTCTGCATAGATTGCAATTCCTCGAAATTAACTAACTAGAGAATAGCGCATATTTATTCATTTTGATCCAATTCTCTTTCATAAATGCGAAAATTCCTAGACCTTTTTCTCTTATTGATTTAGACAAGTTAATTTGTAGTAGTTAATCGAAACCATTTGAAATAAAGTTTTGCTTAGCATATTTTGACAAAGTTAGGCTCGATAGATTACTTTAATCCCCAAGGAACGATATCTTTTATCTATACTACAACTACCTATGCGCTTGCGATGTTACTTAGTAGTCTCTTATCAAGTTTTTAGCGCCATTGACGGAGACTAAATTGCTAACTATTAAGTATTATCTTACGAATGTGACTAAGCATTTTATTATTTTCCTTTGTTTCGTTTCTCGTTATTTTTCTTTTTCCTGTTTAATTGCACTGGTGGTGTTGGGGAAAGTGCTTGCAAGAATTTCTCCTAGTTTATACGAAGTCTGATTTTGTACGAGCCTAATCCAGAGATTGGGAGGACTTTTCGCTTAAGGAGGAAAAAGCAATGGATTGAAGAGCAAAGGCAGGAGGCAAGAAGGAATTCAAGCATGGCGGGTGAAGAAAGAAGGACCTTCAAGATTTCATTACTCCCGGAGTCTAAGGGTTCGCCTCAAGCATAACTCGGCCTACTGTAGATGCCAACAACTTTGAATTCAAGCCAACACTTATTTCCATGGTGCAACAATCTCTGTTCGGTGGAACTCCTTTGGAAGACCCGAATCTGCACCTCTCGATTTTCTCAGAGGTGTGTGATATGCTAAAGTTGAACGGAGTTTCCAGTGATGCGATTCGGCTGCATTTATTCCATTTTTCCTTAAGGGATAAAACGAGGGCTTAGTTAAACTCTTTGTCGTCTGGTTGCATAACTTCTTGAGACGAGTTGGCTAGCATTTTCCTCGCTAAATTCTTCCTCCAAGCAAGACAGCAAGCCTAAGAAATCAAATCACCAACGTTCTGCAAAAAGAGAATGAGACGCTCTATGAAGCCTGGGAGCATTTTAAAGATTTACTATGTTTGTGTCCCCATTATGGTCTTTAGCGTTGGATGATTATCCAGGCCTTTTATAATGGTGTGACCCAAGCTGTGAGATCCACCATTGATGCAGCGGCAGGAGGAACTCTAATGAGCAAAATTGAGGATGAAGCCTATAACCTTATTAAGGAGATGGCGCTTAATAACTTTCAATGATCCACTGAACGAGCCTAACCCGGGCAGGTTGGAGGTAAGCTTGAAGTTGATGCTATTACTTTACTTTCTGCTAAAATAGATGTCATGACTAAAAGACTGGACCAATTGAATGTTAATGCTATGAACTCAAGTGCCCTTCCCCTTGTGAAATTTCTGGCTCAATTGAGCATGTATCTTTGCACTGTCAAGTTGCGAGTCCTTTTTTCCAAGACCCTAATAAAATTAACTATGTTCAGATTTCAACCCGAGATCGAACAATGACCCTTACTCTAACACCTATTATCCAGGTTGGAAGAATCATCTAAATATCTCTTATAGGTCCAATCCAAACACTGTTAATATGCCTCCTGTGAATGCTAGAGTACCCTCTGGTTTTCAAAGACCTCTGTTCCCTTCTCAGATGCCCCAAAAATCTAATTTGGAAGTAATGATGGAAGACATGATTATGGCACAGCAAAAACAAGATAAGTACATTAAGCAATTGGCCTTAAATGTTGATATGCTTACAACTCATAAGAGGATGTTAGAGGCCTAAATTTCCTAAAAAGCTACTTTTTTATCTGTGCCGCCAGATAGACTTCCAAGTAAGCCTAAACCCAACTCTCGTGAGCATTGTAACTATGTAAGCATAAAAGAGGATGAAGAAGACTTAACTGACTCTGAGAAAGGACTAATGGAAGAGGGTAGAGAGATATCTATAGCTAGTAGTAAGGAGAACAACTATGGTGGCAAGATTGCCACATTTATAGAGAATGACTCTATTGAGATCCCCACTATTTTTCCCCCTACACTTCCTAACCCAGGTAGTTTTTCTATCCCATGGATTGTGGGAAAAGTGGGGATTGAGAGAGGTCTATGTGATTTAGGTGCAACTATCAGCATAATGCCCTACTCTTTGTCTCATAAGCTGCACTTAGAACCGTTACTAGCCGCCCTCTTTTCGCTACAATTGGCTGATGGTTCTGTGACACAACCTATAGACAGGTTGGACGATGTACCTATCAATATATGAGACATTTAGGTGTTAGAAGACTTCATTGTAGCCGATATGCCTTAAGCTAATGATGCCCAAATTATTCTAGGTAGGCCCATTTCGGCAACAGCTGGTTGCCATATTGATGTGAGGGAGGGCTATATTTCTTTTGAGGCAGAGGGGAGATTCACTGTGTTTAGTCATGAGAAAGAGGATGCAGTTTCTCCTTATTCTTCTATATTGGATGCATTACCCCTTTCCCCTGAGATTGATATGGAGGATGTTTTGAATGATGAAGATCCTTCTGATTCTGAATGGATTTCATATAAGGACCCTAACCAAGGGTATATTGGGGTGGAATTTTCTGCTCCTATGCCACCTAACAAGCCTGAAGTTAAGACCCCTGTTTCTAATGATTCTTCGATAAGTGAGTATTACAGGTTTGCACAGGTTGTTCACTCTATACCCCCTTTGGAAGGTTTCAATGCCGATTTTGATGTAGGGGTTGAGCAAGTTGATGATAGCCTGTCTGATGGGCCAAGAGAGCGATTTGTTTTGTACGCAGATGGTATGTTGTGGGACCAAGTTATGAAGAGGAAGGACCTGCAGCCAGAATTGTTAAGATGGTACCTTCAACTGAAGAAGTCCGACTTTGTGGTTCGCGATAAGGCTGATCCGGACCGAGCCTAGAACAAGGGTCAAGCTCTTGACCTTAAAAGAGCGCTTCTTGGGAGGTAATCCAAGCTTTCTTTATCTTTCCTTTTTATAGTTTTGATTTTTATTAATTTTAGTTGTTATAAAGTGAGAGAAAAAAATTTAAAAAGGGAATTAAAAAAAGAGAGAAACATATATATATATATATATATATATATATATATATATATAATATATATATATATAATATATATTATATATATATATATGAATAAAATATTAGCACCACGGTCAAAAAAACCAGAAATATGACCGTGGGGTGCCAACCCTTAAAAAAACAGAAAAAACCGAGTAGCAATAGACACCACGGACCGTCCGTAGTGGGTTGCTGCGGTCTAGGTTTTTGCCCGCAGTGCCTTTTCCCTTTCCTCTCACTTCATCTTTTTCACTTGACACTTTCTCTCTCTTCCTCACTTCTCTCTCTCTAAAACCTCCATAACCAACACCTTCAATCTTCCTCAAATTTTCTTCATTTTTCTTCCTTTTCACACCAAATTCCCTCTTCTCACTTAATCTCTCCATTTCTTCCACAAAATCTCATCTCTTTTCTTCTTCTTCTTCAAAATTCATTTCACCTCATTCATCCACCATACCCATTTTTTCTCTCATTAGTTCTTCATATTTTTACTTATTTTCTTCAATTTTTTAGGTTTTAATTCTTACTTTTGGTTTTAGTTGTGTTTTTGGTTAGGTTTTGCAGCCATGGCAGCAACTAAAAGGCAAAGGAACACCAAGGAGGTTGCTTCATCAAGTGAAGCACCACCTCGACCCCAAAGGACATCCAGAACGTCAACCAATGTGCATGCTAGAGGTAACATTCTTCACCATCTTGGTTTGACTCGTCCTAATCATGTTGCTAAGTACAATTGTTTAAATGAACGTATAGTAGTCACAACTAAATGCTATGATGAGGATTTGTTAGCCCGATTGGGATTATTAGATGATATTCGTTGGTTGTTTGCTAGGGGTGGTATGAGCCACTTTTTAGAAATCAAAGAGCATACATATAGGGACCTGACCTTAGAATTTCTAAGTACACTCCATATCGAGGTCACTAGAGGACCTTAATGTCAAGCTGGATATATATCGCTTTATTTGCAAGGTCAATTGTATGAACTGAACTTAGGTACCTTTAATAGCATTTTTGGATTTTCCCCTAGCATAGACCTATCGCATCGTCAAGTCTCCCGCGAATTCAACCTGAACGCATTTTGGGGTGAACTTTCAAGGAGAGTTAGGTACAGTACCAGTTCATGGAAATGTATGCATATTAGGAACCCCTGCATTAGAGTAGCTCAGCGTATCATTGCTTGTTCTCTGTTTGCTCGGGATGATAGTCTAAATGTCCCGAGATTGTCTAACTTGTACTTTTTATTCTGTATGCTTGATGGAGACCAACTTAACCTAGGTTCATTCTTAGCTAGGCAATTGCATAGTGCTGTTGTTAGCACTAAAGGTAGAATAGTCATTGGTGGGATAATAACTATTATTGCTAAATTCTTGGGTGTTGAGCCCAACCCTGAGAATAGAGTTTCTGGGTCTGAGCGGCTTGATCAAGCTACTTTTAAGATTATGCGCTTTTGTAAAGTTAAAGCTGTCCGTTTGTGTTGGATTTACCCTGGGGACCGGCTTTTGCCGCTTCCCAATGTTGATCGCACCACCCTTCTTCACCGAGGTAACCTTTACTGGGTACCTGGTGATGAGGAGGTTGTTCAACCTGTACCCCACCAAACCGCCCCTCACTCGAGTCAAGCAGGACCTAGTTTTTCCTCTCAACTGCCCCCACCTGATTATTCTGATATCCAAGACACCCTTAGATCTATTTAAGAGGAGTAAGTTTTCCTCCGAGCCTTTGTTGCTTCTGAGAGCACCGCTCTTCGGGACTTTGTCCAAGAGTGCCACGACGAGCTTTGTGGGTTGCTTGCTTCCCAGACCTAATATTTCCAAGACTACAGGGCATGTCTAGAGACCTAACAAGATTAGCATTTCTCCTATGGACAACCACTCCATCCTTCTTCTCCTCTCTGATTCTGATTGTTGCTCCTCCTCTTCTCTTTTGACAATGATGTGCCCATATTGAGCGCAATGTGTGATTCAAGCATGTGGGAATTAGTTCCTATATTTGGCGTCTGATGTTTATTTCTATTTTGGTGTTTGTTTGTATTTTGTATATATTTTTTGTGGTAGTTTTTAAAATTTTGTTTTAGTTTGGTTTTAGAAGTGCATTTAGTTTTCTTCTAGGTTGCATTTTAGTTTCTTTCTTTTGCATTTTAGTTTTCATAGTTTGTAGGAGCATGCATGCATTTAGAAAAAAACCAAAGAAAGAAAAGAAAAAATCCTCCGATGATGATCTTTATAGATTTGATAGACTTCTATGGTTTAGTTTGATCCTTTGATTTACCTAGATTGTGTATAAAAGTTTGTGAATAAATTTTTAAACTGTGCTTCATGTTTTGACCACATGTTGGATGCGAATTGATTTTTTCCCATGAGTCTTTACATGAAATTTGGCATGTGTGTGCTAGTGAGCTACTTCTGTCTTTAGTAGATGTCCCTTGAGACTTTAAGCCTTTAGAGACTATTTATCATTATTAGTCTCATATTTTCTTTCATGTGTGACTCTTCCCTGACGTCATTTCTCTAGAACTTGCCTTGATTCTCCGTCAAGATCACATTCCGCATATGCATTTAAGTAACATGATTGAGGCATTTTTCTTTCTTTGATTTATTTAAAACCCACGGCCAAATGGCCACCCTTGTTATGTATTCTATCCCTTGTTAGCCCATTTGAGCCTATAACCGCTTTTCTTGATTTGAACCTCCTATTTTTAGCCCATGGCCAAATACTTGTCTTATCCTTAAGCTAAGGCTAGAGGAGCATTACATTCTTTTGCATCTAGTTTGATCGGGCATTAGCAAGGTGAATTGTTATTCTCTTTAGTGAATTTTGGCTGTTTGGTGCAGGGATGTAAACATTTGATAAACCCCTTGTTTTATTGTGTTAATTTTAGAGAAGAGTTCAATTTTAAAGATCGTTATAAAATTCCCTTGGCTACTCCTTTTTGGGGAAAAAAAAAACAAATGAGAATAAAGACAAAAAAAAATATATGTATATATTAAAAAAACAAATCAAAAACAAGAAAAACAAAAAAACTTTCGAAAAAAGTGATTAGCCTTGATGGGAATGAAAGATATCTCTTTTCATTTTTGGATTTATGTTGATATGGTTCGAGAAGGATGTAGTATGATGCATTGAAATTTTTTAAGCTCTCAGTCTTTGGCTTTTAGCTCCTCATTTCTCAAATATTTGTTCCCTTCTTACCTTTACCTTGAGCTCCGTTACATCCCTATGAAAGTCCTCATGATTGCTTAATGTATTTGCATTTTAGTGTGGTGAATTTGAGAATGTTGTCAAGCCTATGGTAGATTTGTGTCCAAGGAATAAGAATTGAGAGAACCTATATATATATATTTGACAATATATATATATATATATATATATATATATATATATATATATATATATATATATATATATCCATATATATATATATATATATATATATATATATATATATATATATATATATATATATATATATATATATATATATATATATATATTGTCAAATACAAGAGTGTTAAGTTCCACATAACTATAGTGAGGTTCTACCGGTGTTGCTATTCTTACTCGTTTCATATGCTAGAATGATTGTATTTGACACTTTAGAGGAAGATTGGTTCAAGTTTTGCATTGTGATCTATAAAAGGTTTTTGAAATTTCGCTCCCTATTCTGTTTGTTAATGATATTTTTGCATCTTTTTAGGCTACCTTTGGATCATCTTTGCCATTTGAATGTTACCTATATCTATCCTGAAGAGGCTGTGTATATTTTTAATCCTTACATTGCTTGAGGACAAGCAGTAGTTTAAGCATGGGGGAGTTTGATAAGTGCTTAATGTGTACATCTTTTTAGGGCTATTTTGCCTTGTTTTTCAGAGAAATTTGTGCTTAATGATGTTGTTCACTTTCATACTCTTGATTTATGCCCAGGTGTAGTTGTTTTATGTGTTTTGCAGGATTTTTAACCTATTTACCCAGCATTTGCGCTTTAATGGCTGTGTATTGACCTCCTCCATGGTCATCCATCAGTTATTGCGCCCATGGGGCAAAGAAAGAGGGGAAAAAACCAGTTCTAGTGTAGACTAAGGTCAGACCGTGGCGGAAGGCATGGACCGTGGTAGGCCTATAACTACTGCCTCTTCGTTTTCCCTCAACTGTGTGGATGAGATCAACCTGAATTTTCTATAAATAGTGACGTTCAGCAGTGAAGGAAGAGCACTCAAAAAGCATCCCAAGCAAGCAAGCAAGTAGAATTGGCTAGTTTAGTGTAGTTTATTTTCTCTCAAATTTTATTCTTTGCTTAGTTTTGAGTGAGCTTTGAGTGTGATAGTTTTGATCCTGAGGCGGTTCTGAAGCCTTTGGTGAAGGCCATCTCAGTTGAGCCCCTTCCACTCAGATTTCGCAGATTTTTGGTTAGTTTATCTTTTATCATACCGGAGTAGTTTTCTTAGTCTAGGAATTTAGTAGTTTGTGGAATTTTATTGGATCATGTTTTGATTTAAAGAATTGTGCTTATTTCCATCAAGTGTTTGATATATTATGGGTTTATTTTTGGCTAAAATTTACTTACACACTTGAAACAATCGAGTGAACATTCGAAAAACGACATTTTGGTTCTTGAATTGCTTGAATAGGCTTAGCATAACTTCATCTCGAAAGAGAGATTTATATGTTAAGGGGGGCTAGTAAGTAATCGAAGACTTTAAGCTTGGATTAAGTCAAATTAGTTTGAAAGAATGATGTTTGCTTAGTTTAGGCAAATTTGATTGATTTCAAAAGAATAAATCAAGTTTCTGTATAGATTGCAATTCCTCAAAATAAACCAATTAGAGAATAGCACATGTTTATTCATTTTGATCCAATTCTCTTTCATAACTGCGAAAATTCCTAAACGTTTTTCTCTTATTAATTTAGACAAGTTAACTTGCAGTAGTTAATCGAAACCATTTGAAATAGAGTTTTGCTTAGCATATTCTGACAAGAGTAGGCTCAATAAGTTACTTTAAGCCCTGAGGAATGATATCTTTTATCTTTACTACAACTACCTGTGCGCTTATGGTGTTAGTTAGTAGTCCCTCATGAGATAACCAAATAAAGCTCGGTAGCAAAAAGGAAACATTCGTAGCCAAATAGCACCCATCGAGGAAGCCAATTACCTAAAACCTTTATGATCTTTCAGGATTCGGGATAGACGGAGTCGATAGGATGGAAATAATTAATGGTGGCCATCTCCTTCTCCACAAGGGTGGTCTGAGGCTAATTCTAAGTCTTGTTTGGGCCACCCTTATTCAATGTGGGGATGGTCCAATCTCCCTTCGCCTTCTTAACATACACAAAGTTGTACTTCCAAACATGAATGGAGGAAAGCTTGTCTAACACTGACATGCAACTAGGGCAACTGATCATTCGAAACTATCCCTCCACAGGTCTTACTGCTACGTTGGATTATGTGAACATAAGTGACGGCCAAGTTCGTATAATCAAAATGTTTAAGCTTGCATGTAGCGAAACAGGATAGAATGGATGCCCACATATTGGGAACAAGTTTGGCAACTGCAATATCGTACATTTGAAGGATTTCCATGACAATCTTAGGGAGTGAGAACTGAAGGTCATACTCTAAGGCCTCGAGGTATACTACGATGCAACCTAAAGGGGGTTATCTACAGTGTCCATAGATGAAGGGACAAACATTTTGTGGTTGCATTTGAAGGAAACTTCACCTCAAAGTTGACAACTTTCTTGAGTTCATCGAGAAAGGATAGATTAATGTAATGGCAGTTGGACCTATCTTCTGGGTCAGACCTGAAAGGGCTACTAGAAAGGTTTGAATCCTACTCTAGCTTCTATACTATGTTTGTGACTAGCATAACTATACTAGCCAAAGGCCTAGGGAATGTGTTAGCTACTGGTACTTCCAATGGGTATGATATGGGTCAACCCAAAGACCAAGAGTCAACGAATACTGGCTATTAGAGCTCTCCTTAAGGAAATTTAGGTTTGAAGAAGGAAATCCTATAGCGGAATGCTAATGGACGGCCTTGCAGGTGCGTAATTTTGGTTCCAAGTTACTATAGTGATCTTCTAAGGAGTCAATGTCTTCCCCAAGGGGCGGAAATGGATATAAATCGGTGAAATTATTACTGAACTTAACCTCTCCAAAGCCCGTTGAGGGGCTAGAGAATGACCCTAATCAATAGGGAAAAGAAGACATAGTTATGATGCAAGATTGCTAAAAGAAGAAGGGAAATAATTGATTCCTTTGTGATCATCAAGGCAACAAAATTACTCCCTCAGAGTTTCTCTTTCTAACTTTCTCTCTCTAAGAAGTTTTGAGATTGGTGCATGAGTGGAAGTGGGAAATGAAAGGAGGTGGCATGTGTATATACACATAAGTATTTCCTTGAGATGCTTGCTTGAATCCAACGACTTGTATCAGATGAAATGTCACTTGTCAAACCTAAAATGGGCCAAAAAAAAAGAGAAGGAGAAAAAATAGGAGGAGGAAGATAGCCTGCATGGATAGGTCTATTGGAATAAAGGGGGGGCCTTCACCCTCTATGTGCCCCAGCCGAACAGAGGGCATGGGTTTCCCTCCTCTATTTGGTATCGTCAAATAGAGAGGGAGGGTTTCCCTCCTCTATTCGGCCTAGCCGAATGAAGAGAGGGGACATCCCTCCTCTCTTAGGCCCCGTAGAAAAGAGGATCTCCTACGTCAAACCAAA
>JAKOGI010001592.1:82500-100000 GCA_029747015.1 Carnegiea gigantea
AGATTGAACAGTGAACTCACCTACCCAACGTGACTATGCAACAAATTTGGTGTGGTTGACTGCAGCAAATTTAGCTTTGACAAAGTTGGATTTTTCGTCTGTGCTCTAAAGGCGTTTGGCCGGTTGGTGTCAAAATCAAACATCACCGCTTTGTCGACTTGCAGGATTTTTTTTTTTTTTTTTTTTTGGGGTGGGCCGTACCAAATGGTGACCTGAAATAGGGGTTGAGAATTTACTCTCCAAAATGAAGACGTCTAGAGCTATTTACTCTCATTGTCTGACGGCGGACACAATTACCAGGGCTGGCAATTGTTTGATTTCAGACTGAGAGATGCTTGCAAAATGGCTGCCACCTCTGATGTTGGACGGTATTTGTTCTCTTTGTTTGAGGCTCTTGCACTATGTAAAAGGGCGCCATACAATGTACTACTATTGCATTATTTGGTCGAATATGGGGAAAATTTTGGGAGCAACATCTACAATCCGTGAATTTTGATCTTTTGATCAAGGTTATCGCAATTTTATCATTTTATAATATTTACTTTGCACATTTTATAGGTGATATATAACACTTTTGTAACTATTTTTTGTCACTATCTTTAAAGAAAGTCGCATATGCTATAAGTTTAGGGGGGAAAAACTTGAATCAAGTATCATCACCCCCATTTTAGTCTCCGAACCACCCCCCAAAAAAAAATTAATACCTTCAGAAAACAAACAAAATAAGAAATAAAAAAGCTCATGACCAAATACAATGAAATTTTATTGTGAATCTATTGCGAAGAACCATCTATGGCATCTTGGATCAAATTTGTTTTCATTGAATTCTTAATTGTTATGGGTTTTTATATATTCAAATTCTTAAGTTTTGCAAAACTGTTTTCTAAAAATTTCTACATATTCTACAAATTTCTACTTCGTATTGTTGTCATACTTTTTACATATTTAAAATGCTTATAATATTTTCCACAATTCATTGATTCCTACGGATTCTAAATTTTACGATATTTGATGAAACGAAATATAATGTACAAATTTTTATAAACACAATTACACAAACATTCTTTCAGTTGGCAGCTGTACAACGAACTTCAGAAAATATTGAAGACAGATAGAAATTTATTTAAACTAAAAATAGAAATATACAAGAGTGGCCGGCAGGGGCACGGCAACGCTGGAAGGCTTGTTCGTTGTTTTTAATCAATTTCTTTTTCAAACGAAGCTCAAACACAGATAAATTCAATTAGCGAAAATAAGCAAAAAGAATCAGCCAAAAATAAAAGCAGAGAATCAAGAGCATTCAACTTGGTGAAATGACTTATACTAGTTCTGTAATCCACTGGTTTGAAGTAGTAGCATCAAGTACACGCAAGAGACACAAACCAACCAGCCACCCAATACGGATAGGCTTACGACCACCCACTAAAGGAGACTTAACACCTGTTATAGTCACTACAGACTTCCAAAAGACAAACGCTTCGAAGCCAGCAATTTGAAAACTCCAGCTAGAATACACAGCACAAACCAGACCCCACCAATACCCCCCCCCCCCCAAAAAAAAAAAAGGAAAAAAAAAAAGAGAGAAACTCCCCCTATCATGGCTTTGACTGACCAAAACTTCAAAACCTCTACATCTTGCAATTGAAGTGAATCACAGTACAACAATCCACCATCCCAGCTACGTTCTGATTGACCTCTGTAGGCTCAAACACAAATATATAGCACTTGATATTTCATAGGATGTGTTCAAAATATATTTTTCATCAAAACTATTTCTTAAAATTTACAATCCTCACGAGGCAGCAAGCATAGACAATAACAACACACTGTCCTGCTGCTTACTGCACTCAACTTGGCCTGAAGAACTTCAACTTTAGCCCATTGTTAATGATACTCCAAATTCCTCCCATCGTAAATGCCACACTAAAAGCGATGCCAAGCCACCCTAAGATCCAGTGAAAATACCAGTTGAAGCTGTACTTTGGGGGCTGTTTTAGGAGCACCCACATGAAGCAAGGGTATGCGAATGTGACAGGCAGAGTGAGACCTCCCAACAGCCCTGCAAGGCTCGATAAGAATGGAAATGCCACACCAATTAGGAGGTTAAGAAACCCATAAAAGACTCGGAAACCTGACCTGACCCATATTGAACATGGGCGGTTTGTTCTGCTTGTGTAGCTGGCTTCAAAGCTGTCAAATACCGGCATTGAGTATATCTGGAAGCTGCTCAAGCAGTTGAACACGACCAACAGGAAGGTCATAGCAAGTAGTCCCCTAGATATGTCGTGGATGTGGAATTCATACAAGGCAGTAAGCATCCCCCCTGAAGGCATCTGAAATCGGGGAGGGGGGTTTATCAAAATCACCAAACCATTTAAAAAGAAAGAAATCTGATGGAGATGAAAAAGCATGCAAATTTGTAATTAATAAACAAGATTCTCAGGAAATACGAAACCTGATTCATGTATGCTTGTGACTTGGCTCAGAGTGATTCACGGGTGAAAGGAGTCAAAGTTCTAGAATTTGGAAGAGTAGTTTGAGAAGCAACGGTTCTTTCTGCTGTCCAGGTAGCTAAAGTAAAGACTTAAGGCAATTTTTCAGCCAATGAATGCAGCAAGACTACAGCAAAACATCTTACAAATCTAGTCTGCGGTGTTCATTTTTTGTTGTGGAGTACTATGTACTTTATGCCTTTCAAGAATATGCTTAGAGGCCGGGGGGGATGGGGACAATCTCCACAAAGGGTTAAAGCATTGTATATTTAAACCCCCTTCCCTAACACAACTGGCTTTAGGTGAGACTCTGGGCTTTTTTGGGGGGCTTGGTTTGATTAGCTCAAGAAGCAACTGCAAAATAATACTGATATCTGAATATATAGGAAATCTCGAGTGGTGCTGTCATAACTGGTAAATAAGTAAATCCAACAAAGTCGACTGTTATTGGCCACCTCCTTGATCAGATTCATGCCCAAGAATCTTTCTTTTCTTCCAAATATTTAGACCCTCAATTTCTCTTGGGCTTCCTCGCATTGCATTATCAAGCTTCAAATGCCGACGTCCATGAATCACATTGTTTAATTTGGTAATCAAAGCAAAATGCACAGACGACCAACAATAAAAATGGTCAGTTAACTTACAAGGTTTCCGTAAGCCCAATATCCTCCAATTGCAATAGGAAAAAGGCACATCGCAATGAAGAAATATGCAACTTTAGCACCCTTCCACATTGGCACATGAGCCGGGTTCTTAAATGTCGATGGCATAGTAGCCTGAAACAGGCAGACAAAGCATATCAAATAATAATACAACAATAACAACAAGAATGATGACAACAACAATAACAATAACAATAGAAGTCCCAATGAATTCACAACAAAGAAATACTCCTAGTTATGACAGAATTTCATATTCCATCTATGTTAAGTTTACAAAAAGTGTGCAATGTGTCGAAGTGTTGGACTCACCCATAGCTGAAAGCGTGCATGTTTTCTTTTCAGTCTAAAATGAAATGACGAGTGGCCAAAATGATTCAATTGCTGAGTATCCAAACACAGGCACTTCAGTTGAATGCAGAGACCAAGTAAGAAGGGGATGAACATTCATATGGCTTAGATTCATCCGTTATAGAATCATACAATTGCGTACCTGAATCTCCAAGACTAAATTGTGGCCCCTAAATGTGAAGGCTATTATTCCAAGGGCATTGAAGACTGAGAATACAGATGCACCAACAGAAGGAAGTGAGATTGGCTGATAGGAGATCTGTGCTGGCCTTGTTTGACTAACAGAGAGCACCCAAACCATGGTAGAGTAAGTGATAGCTGTCACTGCCCCAACAAGAGAGAGTCCTGCTATTGAATTAAGATTCGGGAGTTGGGATAGGACGATACACAATGAAGTGAACACCAGGTACCATTCAACAGTAGTCAGAGGATTTGATGAACACAGCGGTCCACAAACTATCTGGAAGAACAGTTTCATAGTCTGTCCACCGACAAGAATTAGAGCAGTTGCAGTTCCAGCAGATAGATATACTGTTGGAAAGAGAGCAAGCCAGACACCTAACTTCTCCCCTGCAGGGGAACAAATGCAATCACGGAGTGTGATTAAAATGTGCTTTACAATCACAATGATATGAGCTGAATGTAAGTACCCTTGATTCTAACCTCAGGTTAATGCAAAAACGTGTAGAAACATACCAAATGCAGCCTGTGCCAGCTCTATGTATCTGTTGTATCTTTTTCCAGGCACCGCTTCATGTAGCTGAACTAGGATCCACAGAGTATAAAGTTGCCAAAAGTAGGCTATTGTCAATGAAAATATACCCCAACCCCTGAAATGCATAAAGACGAATCTTTCAGAAGACAAGTTACACAGAATTAATCACGTATGGTAATAATCAAAACTCACAATCTCACCAAACTTTCTTTTGATCACAATAATACGACAGTAGATCATATTCTGTTCATATTACAACAGACTACAGTAGCAACTTTATACCCAACCATTGAAGTTGATTCCTAAATGGGTCCGCAGAACCATGTAAGGACAAGGATATAAAATCAAACTTGCCAAGCGTAAAAAGGTAATTAACTAGATAAGAGTATTAAGACATTGTTAATGATATTTTATCAATCTTCAGACCCAGTTAAAACGAATAAGACTTCTGGCAATTGAGATGATACCCAACTCTCACATGTGAAGCTAATATGCTAGTAAATGCAACCTCATGACATAAACAGATATGTCATCCAACCAATACTCACATCACCACATGTGATCAACCAGTACAAGTCCCAGTCCCAGTCCCAGTCGTGGACCTACACATCAGTTTTCCGTGGAAAATGAAGGGAAAACGATAAGAAAAATCCAACAAAGGACAGTAAAACCCAGTGAGAAGAGGGCACCACAACTTAGAAATGGCCCCTTTCAAATATTTCAAGGTTTTCATACCTATCCTATACTAAATGACAATATGACATTCAGAAATTTCGTATTCCTGACGTCAAAACAATACAAAGCAGCAGCAAAAAGCGAAAAGATAAACAAATAAATAAATAAAAGGAAAGGGGAAAAGGGAAAACTTTCACATCCAGACATCCCCCACCTTCCCCACCTAAAAGAACAATATCATAGTAAAAATGATGACACTTGGGTTTATCAGAAATTGAAAATCTGATCCCACATGGTCCCTTGCCCTTAGGTTTTCCAATGGAAACATGAAAACAGAATCACTGCTGGTCCCAGATATGGCCAGCAGTAAGTCAGAAATCATGGTAGATATGCAGAAAGTAAAAGCTGAGAGGGACCTAGCTAATAATTAGCCTCGCTAATTGGGTTTTCCTCCTTCAGTGCGTAAATTCTAAAAAAATTTTTAAAATCTTAGATTTAAATCAAAAAGTAAAAAATTGTCATCTACTTTAACTAAATAAATTAGAATAATCTAGGCGTGGCATTATGTCACAAGGGGTTTTATTTTCGGTTTTTTTTTTTTTTGGTTAAGTGGTAAGATGATCCTTCTAACCTGGCCTACTACTAGGCCCAGTCACTAAAGACACCCAATTCATACATCTCAAAAGAAATTTTCTTTTTAAAAGACGGATTTTTTTAATGGGCATTAAAGGAGGCAATAATGCTCATGTAGTCTGTCTTCAAACACAAAACTCTAATGACAACCCTATACACTTCGCCCATTAGTTCCACTAATGCATTTAACGGACGTGCATAACTGAAAATCGAACCCCTAACCTCAATCGTAAGAAACGGTGGCCAACTAGTAGAACATGCCTTGATTCTCATTACTATGGCAGAGAGGGTCAGAAAAAGTCGCAGGTTACAATCAATATTAAATCCACAGGTCATGAATCAAGCCGAAAAGCAATATAAGGTAGAAATTAGAAACTAAACCATAAATAACCCCAGATGTTCCAATCATAGCTTTACCCACTACCAACTACCCACCCACATATTATGAAGAGGGCAATGGATAATAATGTTTACACGACGCAATTTTTTTTTTGGGGGGGGGGGGGGTTTGGGGGGTTGGGGGGGAGCTACCCACCTGTGGTAGGTGGGCGGTGGGCCGCTACTCTGCCATGCTTCTTCAAGAGAATTTACGCAAAATTAAACGGTCAACAAAAATTTTTTTTTTTTTTTGTCAAATATCCATTTACCTAAATTTTTGACAAAATGTTGAGTAAAAAAATAAATTTTTGTCGAAATTAATAATTTTTGTCAAATAAGGAGAATGATATAGGTTTTGGGTTTTTTTCCTTTTTTTCTTATTTTGTGGGTAAGTAAAGTTTGTTTCTCCACATGCCCTTTTCTCTTCTTTTCTTTTCTTTTCTTTTCTTTTTTTTGGGGGGGCTGGGCTTGTTTCTTGACATGCTAATGTTCATGAAGGTCGTTGCAAGCTTTAGACGTTCTTCAAAATCAATCTCTTCACTATATTAAGCAAAATCAATAGAAAGCCCAAATCCAAACAAACCAAACAAAACATGCACATACTCAAAACCAAAACCAAAACCAAACACACAAATCAAAAACAGCTAACATGCCTCGAGAAGTGAAGAATCTCACCATCCAAGGAAAGAAAAGGCAACAGGAAGAACAAGAGCTTGGAACCCAACACCGGCATTAAGATTATGAAACGCAGCATAATGCGCATTTCCATTGCGAGATTCAGTGATCGGAAGCCAAGCATCTTGCGGATTAAGCTTCGTCAGATGCCCCACTTCCTCCAAATACCCCTTCATGTTAATCAACACCCTCTTCATCGGCGTCCCAATCGGGCTCAAGAACCTAGGCGAAATGAACGATGACGGCGTCCACGTCGCCGACTTCGAGTCCTTCGCCGGCGCCACCGGCCGCGGCGACCTCTGCCCCGTCGGTGTCAGAATCTCCGGCGTCGACACCCCCCGTGGCGTCGCCGGAATCGAAATCAGCTCGGTTTCTGGCCTCTCCTCCATTTTGGGGCTGTGGAGTTCTGGGTTTTTGGGGGTTTGGATGAAGGGATTAGTGGGTAATGAGGTGTGCTTTATACAGAGTGAAGTGGTGGGGGTGTGGGTACAGCAGACAAAGTGTGGATGGTGTGGGAGACTCGGAGCCAATGAGAGTTGGGGTCGTCGAGACAAAAAGTGTTGGTGTAGTCGAAGGCACCTCCAAGTAATTATTTGTCATGATTTTAGTACTAATTAATACTGCAACAATTCATATATACAGTGGGTATGGTGGGCAAGGCAAGTTTCAAAGAGGGCTTCTTTGACTCAAAATAATTTTTTCCTTTTAAGGAGGCTAATATCTATTAGCATTTTCAATGGAATGAAAAGGCGTAGTTTGTGAAAAGGATTTACTAATATCAATAACGTGATGTTTAGTTGGGGAAAAAATAATTTTTCCGAAAAATAATTTTCTATGTTTTCGTAGGTTGGCATAATAAAAGATGAAAAATTATTTTCTAAGAAAAATAATTTTTTTCTCAAAGGAGAAAAATGATTTCCTTTTTGAGAAGATAGAAAGTTGATTTTCTTACTTTAACTCTTTAATGATACAATCTGCTGAAATTTAAGTACAAAATTCGATTTCAACAGTTTAGACCAAAATTCGACTATCCGATGAAAAAAGTTAAAATAAACTCAAATTTAAATTTTCAGCTCAAATTACTTTCATTTGATCGACATTTATCTCCACCACGACAATTTAATCGATATTTTTTGTCACTAAAACAATTCAATCGACTCGCTACTAAAACAATTTGAATGGTTTGGGTCGAAACTTGATCATTAGATAGAAAATATTAAAATAGACCCAAATTCAAATTTTGAGCCTGATACTCTTTTATTTGGTCAATATTTTTTTCCACAACGACAATTTAATTGATATTTTTCACCCCTTAAACAATGCAATCAATATTTTTTACCACTAAAACAATTTCAATAGTTTGGATCGAAGCTTGATCATCGAATAGGAAAGATTAAAATAGGCTCAAATCCAGATTTTGAGCACGACATTTATTCATATAGTCAACATTTTTCTCTGCCACGATAATTCAATCAATATTTTTGGTCACTTAAATAATTCAGTTGATGTTTTCTTTCACTTGATTAATATTTATCTCAACTATGACCATTCAGTCAATATTTTTCGCCATTTAAATAGTTCACTTGATATTTTTCTCTTTTTCATGAAAAATAATTTATCTTGTACCAAATAATAAAAAATGTGACATGAAAATCAATTTTCCTCAGAAAAACATTTTCCCTAGAAAATGATTTTTCAGAAAAATCATTTTCCTTCCAACCAAGTACTACCCAACTTAAAAGAGTTTACTAATACCTATATGTCAATCGTATGATAATTAAGAGCATGTAACTCAGGCCCTGTTCTATTTCGCGTTTTTTAGGATTGAGCTAAGAGTTTACATCTCCTTACAGCTTCTTACATCTCCTTATAACTCCTTACATCTTCTTACATCTTCTTACATCTCCTAACATCTTCATACATTTTCTTACATCTTATAGATTTTCTAGAACATTTATTTATTTTAGTTACAGAAATATGTATATTTTTTTAATGATACTACCAATATACAAAATTTATAAATATCTTATGAACATAACATTTACATAAACATAAAAACATAATATAACGACGTAAATTATATTTGAGTTTCGACATGAAATATATATTATTATAGATGACCATACATTTATTTATATTTAAAATTATTTACTTAAAATAGGAATTTATTTGAAGAGTTGTATTCAATTTTGTCAAAAAAGTTTATTTTTTTTTGTTATACTTTGCTTATTCGATCAAACTAATGTTCATATAAAAAATCTTGAATGAAATTTTATTCACCAAATTTATGGGGATTAATATATATTTATTGTTGTGTAATTAACTTAATTAATTGTTTATTTTTAATAAGTATATTATTTTAATATTATTATTTTTCATCCAAAACGTTCATTGTAAAACAAATTATACTATACAACTTTTCAACAATTCAACAACTCCTTATATCCATTCTTACAGCTCCTTACAACTTCTTACATTTCCTTATAGCTCCTTACATCTTCTTGCAGCTCCTTACATCTTCTTACAGCTCCTTACATCTTCTTACAGTTTCTTACATCTTCTTACATCTCCTTATATCTTCTTACAACTTCTTGCAGCTCTTTACACCTCTTTACATCTATTTATCTATCTAAAACGCGAAATAGAACAGGCTCTCAATTGTCTCATTGGAAGTAATCCAGCGGCATAGTATTTACATTTCACAAGAAAGACTAAAATAGGATTATGTGCTATGATTTTAATACTGCAATAATTGATATATGGGGTGTGCATGGTTGATGAGGTATCAAAAGAGATTTTTGATGGGTGGGCATGGTTGGCATGGACAATGCTAAGGTTGTCTAAACTTTACTTGATCTATTATTACCTTTAGCTTAATCGATGGAGTTCGAGATGTTTGACCCTTTTTTGGGGCTACTGCTAGTTTTGTTGATGAGGATGATACATTTGTTGAGATAGAAGATTATGTCTTCGAGGAGCAATCTTTTGACAAGACTCATATAGAAGAGTTATATATTTATTATTTGGTTGATAGTACCTTGTCTAAGCCTGAGCTTATAGATCATATTTATGCAGAGTAATCTGACTTTGTATTCATTTCGTCTCCTTTCATCCCCTAACACCCACAAATACTTAGAGCACATTGTTCTTGATCCCCATGATTGGCTTGCCCTAGCATGTGAGCATGACTCTTCCCCATTTTGTTTGAGTCATTTAGCTCATCTTCTACAATTTTGCCTTATTTTCGCGAGTCTATTGAATAGGTTAATAGTGAGTACTTTTATGATAAAATTGAATGGAGTGAGAGGTTGTATGCTAAAGATGAGGCTTGTTTACAGCCCCTAGCCAAAATGAAGACTTTATGTGGTTGTCGATATTTTTATTTAAACCTCTTACCGCAACAGGGATGGCCTTAGCTATTGAGGCCTATCAAAGTATTGGAGTTTGAATGTTTTTGGAAATTTTTAATCAGATTACAAATTTTAAAGTCAGCATTAGCTGAGAGGTAACCATTTAACTTTACGCTTTTTATTAAGCTTATTTCATACTTTTATTGTTCTAGTTATTAGTAGAGATCTGAGCTCTGTACGAAGTATTTTAATTTTAAAAAATCATAAAAAATAGTAATTTTTTGTAGGAGTCGAAATATATAGAACTTAACTCCTCAAATATATTTTAGATTTTATTGTAATATTCACATTGATTAAACTAAAGGATGCGCTTATAGTAGTTGTCACCGTATGACAACTACCATAACTAAGTAAATCTACATTGTATATTTATTATACAATGATCTGAACTGTTGATTTATTTTAGTTTTTAAATGAACAAAAATGCTTTATAAAAATCATCAAATATTTATAAATTTTGAGGAAACAATATTTTTGTAGGGCTTGCATAGAGTTTGATACGTATCATCATTAATCTTTAAATTTTCCAAGGACCATTCATATTTTTCAGTTGCTGTTAAAAAGTTTCCGGCGACATGGTCAAGTTGGGCAACAAAAAATTTCTGGCGACCCTTCATTGACTTCTCGCCGGATTTGTGTTGCCTGATTTGACCATGTTGCTAGAATTTTTTGAATGGCAACTGAAAAATATGAAGGGTCGCCGAAAAATTTGAAGGTTAAGGCATATCAAACTCCAAACAAGCCTTACAAAAATATTTTTTCCTCCAATTTATAAATATTTCATGATTTTTATAATGCATTTTTGTCCATTTAAATACTAAAATAAATCATCGATTTAGATCATACTATAATAAATATACGAGCTAGATTTACCTAATTACGATGGTTGTCGTTTAGTGACAACCACTATAAGTTTTTACTTAAACTATATTCGCATGACTTTATTGTCGCCCCTTGCTCGTGATTGTAATATGTAGATTTGTACACTTAAACAACTACGAACGTTACAGCATGTTTTAATGGAAGTTCATGCTAAAAATGCCAACAAATTCTCTCGAAATCCAATGTGCCACTGAACTTTTATTTTAGATCAAAAAATGCTATTGAACTATTTCAAAAATTCAAAATTACCACTCATTTTTTTCCAAAAGTTATAAAAATGCTACAGTTGTAATGGTATTTTTTAATATTTTGAAAATTTTAATGGAATTTTTAACTCAATAAAAAGTTATGTAAAATTTCTGAATATTTGAGAAAGTTTAGTGGCATTTATTTAACATGGACTCATTTTAACAGTCAAACAAATACATCAACCTCACTTATTAACTTTTGGTACCGAACAAATTAATAACATTCATCAAATTTATTTAGTAATTTCTTTTTCTTGTTGAAAGATTTGAACTCTTTTGATATCGGTATGACATGTTGTGTTAATTGTTTAATGTTCTTTAGAGAAAATAAACTCTTTCTAATCTCCCAAAAAAAAACCAAATGAATAGTTTAAAAACAAATGGTTTTTTTTTTAATCATAAAGATGGGGTATCAATTTTGAACTCCCTAAAATTATATGCGTATTAACTAATTTTATGAATAGACTTTCCAAGGGCAGTCATGTCTATAGAAGTAAGACTATTTGTATCTAGATCTTCTTACACTCTATGCAAGCGGGTTCCAGACTGAGAATCGTTGTTGTTGTATCAATTAATTTTTATGAATGTGTAATTAAAATTTCATGATTTGTTTTATAAAATTTTAAAAGTTATTTCCACAACTCTCAAGTACATAGGACACCCGTGAGCTGTGATGAATCTATGTCCATGTGTACCATTTTGCAAATTTGACACCCTCTTCTCCACCCTCAAAAAAAGAAAAAAAAAGGAGAAGAAAACCCTTCCATACCTCTCCAAGTTGATTATATGCATGCTAAGAGCATTCAGCTTAAATGGTACAACCATCCTCCTTCCATTTAACAGGCATGGATTTGATTCTCATTGCTCACATTCACCTACTTTATGAGGGTTGCAACCAGACCTTTGGCATGAGCTATTGTATTCTTGTCGTACTTACCCGCTCCCATCTGTGTACGGAATCAATAGGGCTTTCCGACATAGGATGCTCACAGGTCCAATGTCTACTTTGGGGGGAAAAAAGAGAGTTGGCTATGGACATTTATAATTTAAAATGACAATGTAGCGTTTTTATCTTTTTGAATTTTGGAGAAAATTTAGCGGCAGTTTTTTAACACGGTCTCATTTTCAATGGTTAGACAAAGGCATCAACCAAACTTATGTAGTAATATTGAATGTAACTAAGTTTCAGTGGTGAAAAAATTATTCAATAATCATTATCAAATTTGTTTAGTAACATGATTATATATCCAACCTGTTGCTCGTACTTCTAGTCTGCACATTTATACACATAAACAACTATGAATGTTATAGGCCCTGTTTGGCAATCAGCTATTAGCTGTTAGCTGTTTCTGCTAGCGGTTTGCTATTAATTGTTTGAATTTACTGTTTACATTAGCTATTTGAATTAGTTGTTTTTAGAAAAAAATATTTGGTAAAATTAGCTGTTTTTGATAAGTTTATTTGTTAAAATCTCATTTATGCGCTTTCTCTACATTACTTTTTAATTGAACATGATTTTTTATTTATTGGCCCTTTTATTTTCTTTTCAAAAATAATTAAAGTTATGTCACATGTAAAAATTAATTCAATGCTTGGAACCCTATTTTCACATTAATTCCATGTATATTTTGTATTCATTATTTATCTTATTTCTTTTCAATTTATATGTATTCATGTGATACCTACATCTTACAACCTTATTTTATTATTCATTTAAGGATTTTTTTTGGTTGTGAATTGAAATTTATATATTTTTTTTATGTAATTTAATCTTTTGAAGATCTTTTTCTTTGTTTTTTCCAAATTAAGATTTGTCTAAATTTGAAATAATTTGATGTTTATTAAATTATATTCAAATAGATATAATATCAAATGTCACTAGTAACTTGCATCAATCCAAAAAGCTACTTATTTTAGCTACTTATGGCATGTCTTGTAATTTTAAATGACTAGAATTATAATTTTTGATTTCACTAATGGCATGTCTTATAATTTTAATAAAGTATTGGGTATTTTTGTCATTTATACAAACAGCCATTTACAAAAACATACTCATCTTAGTTTTTTAGAAATTGACTTTTTGGGCTAAAACAACTATTACAAAAAGTTGTTTATCAAACGTCAACTTGACTTTTTTGACTATGTCAAAATAGCCAAAAGCATCCAAAAAATCATTTTGTATCAAAAAGCCAATAAAAAAGCCAACAATCAAACACCCTCATAGTATATTTTATTAAAACTTCATGCAAAAAATTGCCATCAAAATTTTCCGTAGAATTCACAAATGCTACTTAACATTTTTTTTTTTTTCCAAAAAGCCATTGAACTATTTCAAAAGTTCAAAAATACGATTTATTTTTTCAAAAAAAATTCAAACATGTCGTGGTCGTAATGAAATTTTTGAATTTTTCGAAAATTTTAGTGGCATTTTTAATCGAAAAAAGTTAAGTAAAAATTTTGAATATTTGAGAAACTTTAGTGGCAGTTTTTACATGGACTCGTTTTAATGGTCAAAGAAATACATCAAGCACACTTATACAGTAACAATGAATTTAATTAATTTTTTATTGTGAAAAAATTATTCAATAATCTTAACCAAAGTTATTCAGTAACTTCTTTTGTTTGATGAAGTGATCTTGAAATCGTTTGAAAATGGTACAGCGTGTTGGTTCATTATTACTGTTCTATGGGGAAAGTAAGTTCTTTTAACCTACCCACCCTAGAAAAAAACCAAACAAATAGTATAAAAGCAAATGTTTTATTTTTTAAAATCATAAAGATGGTGTCCCTATTTTGAAAACTCTATACTTTTATATCTATCAAATAATTTTTATGAATGTTCCCATTAGAAAGTTCATAATCTTTTCTTAAAATTGTGAAAGTTTTCCATAACTGTCAAGTATATAGGACACCCATGAGCGCATATGAATCTACCTCCATATGTACCATTTTGAAGGCAAGTTTAACATCACCTCCCCTCCCCCCCCCCCCCCAAAAAAAATCTTGCATACATCGTCAAGTTGATTATGTACATGCCAATAGCTTTCAACTCAAATGGTTTAAGCATCCTTCCTTATTTAGGAGGCATAGATTTGATTCTTAGGCGTTATTCTTTTCGTGGTTTAATAGTCCATCTCACTCCTTCCCACTCATTTCTACTCTTATCTATTCCTTTATATTCTTTAAAATAAGTACCACTCTTTTTCACTTCTACCCACTCTCCCCAATTTCTTCCTACTTCGTTCCACTACTACTTCTCATATTTTAAAAACTTATCTAATTTATGTAATTATGTATATGAATATTATAATTAGAATTAACCAAATATTTTTTTATTTCTATGATGTTAACCAAATATTCGTTATTCGTGACACAAATTACAGATGAATTAATGTTTTCTGTGTATTGAAGATTTTTTTTGCGTTGTTAAGCAAATGTTAGTTATTCATGGTACAAATTATAGATGTTTTTTTTTTCTACATATTGAAGAGATTTTGTTTGCATTGGTGGCCAAATATTCTTTATTCCTGATACAAAATGTAGATTTTTCCTGTATATTGAAGAGAGATTTTTTTTTTTTTTGGGCATCATTCGTAACTCGTGACACAAATTGCAGATGTATTTTTCTGTATATTGAAGAGATATTTATTTTTGTTTGCATTGTTAACCAAATATTCATTATTCGCGACATAAATTGCAGATGCTTTTGTTATGTATATTGAAGAGAATTTTTTTTTTAGCGTTCTTAACCAAATATTCGTTATTCATGATACAAACTGCAGGTGTTTTTTCTTTTGTATATTGAAGAGGTATTTATTTTTTTTGCGTTATTAACTAAATATTCATTATTCGTGAGATAAATTGTAGATGTTTTTCCCCTGTATATTGAAGAAATAATTACTTTTTTTGGCATACCAATTTTACCGATGATTCAACCAAAAAAAAACCAGCCACCACCATATCCACTAACCTCACGGTAGCAAGCAGTCAGTTTGTACTCGGGAAAGGGGGTCCATGGTTCGGCGGCGAGCAGTTGACAGTGGGCAACAGCGTCAGACGAACACAAATTGAACGCAGGCGAGCAATTGACAGCGGGCAGCAGCAGTTCCGAATGAGGACAATTGCACGTCAACCAAGCACGATAGCGACTAGGACTGTTCATTATTCGGTCCAGAACGAGGATCAGCCTGGACCGGACAAGACCGGACTGTGCTAAGTCAGTCGGGCCCTCGATCTTGTCTTTTTCCAGATTCGGTCTTAGGTTCGGTCTGGGTTTGGACCAGGTGGACCTGTAGGCCAGACCATGGACCGGTTAGATCTAGGAGGTTTTTTTTTTTTTCTTTTTTGTGTTTTCAATTTTACCTTTCAATTTCATGTTGCTAGCCCGCAGCGCGCCAGTTTGCCTCGCTAGTTACGACCTCGCTAGTTAGAACTACGTTTACAAAAGATTGTAATTTCAAATGCTTTTGAGTATGAAAATTGCAGCTCACTGCTCAGAATCCCAGATACTTGTTTTGGTTGGCGTTAGTCTCCCATTTTTGTTTTATTTTTTGACTTCTTGTCAAATTGGTTTTGTGGATAACTGGATGCTGGTTTAAGTTGAGCTCTTTGATTCACAGAGAGGATTAGAGGAAACAGGAAAGCCTTCAAACTTAGAAACTACATGATTGTGGTGAGAATCATGCTTCTAACTCTAAGTGATCTAACATGTTGTACTGTTTTTGAATAAGCCTAGCAGTTACCAATATTTTTGGTTTGGTAAGTTGGTAATCCAATTGGTTTAATTCAAGCCAATTAATTTGATTAAATCATTTAGCACCTCAAGCTGTAATTAATCAAAACACAAAAACTTTCAGAAACTCATTTTTAGCACCTTTTTTTCCTATTTATCTTTTCTTTTTTTTTAATTGTGCAGTACAAGAATAAGCTGGCACTCCTCAAGTAGATAAGCCTAGCGTCCCGTTCTTTATTTGATTAAATCATTTAAATTTGGGCCTTGTAGAATCAGTCTAAAGTCGGTCTGGTCTCAATTCGGCTTGGGTTTTTCCCACTCCAGCCTGGTCTGGACCGACTTCGAACCGGTCCTCGATCCACAAATTTGGCATCAACTAGTCTTCGGTCTAGGCTTGTCCAATTGGGTCCAGTCCCGGATAGATGAATGACCCAAATGGCAACTACAGTCCGACAGCACGTACCAAACGGCGGCGAGGACGGCTCCGCAGCTAGCAGTCAACAATCTGCCATGGGTTTGAGAAACAGGCAGAGTGTTTTGAATGTTAGTGAGGGGGGAGGTAGATTTTTTAAGATAATGTGTCAGGAATTAGATTGTATTTGGATAAGGGTAGGATATGTTATTATTATTTTATTTTATAACTTTTTTCTATATCTAATGCAAATAAAAAAAACTTTCATGAATATAAAGAAAAAATAATATATCGACAATAACTGTCACGAATAATGAATTTTCGGTTAACAACGCAAAAACTTTTAAAAAAATCCTTCGATATACAAAAAAAATAATATATCTGTAATTTGTGTCACAAATAATTAGTATTTGGTTAAAAATGAAAAAAATTAAATTTCATAAATAGGCCACCAAAATAAGATGTCTACAATTTTTGTCACGAATAATGAATATTTGGTTAACAACACAAAAATTAAACAATATTTCTTTAATAGACAAAAATGATTTACACATCTGAAATTTCTATCACACATAATGAATTCGTTTCATGAATAATAAATATTTGTTTAAGAACGCCAAAAAATTATTTTATAAATAGACCATCAAAATAATATATCTGCAATTTGTGTCACGAATAACAAATATTTCGTCACCAACGCAAAAAATATAACATTTTTATTTACTACACAAAAAGCAAACACACTGTCACGAATAATAAATTTTGGTTAACAATGCAAAACATAAATAATGTTTCTTCAATATCCAAAGGAAATTAACTAACATCAATACTCCAATTACATCCAACTACATGCAACTCCTTTCCACTTTCACCCACTCCTTCCCACTCACACATAAAACAAATCACTCCTACTCACTTCATCCCCCTCCTTTTTTTTTTTCACACCTATAATATATCTATGAAAAGAACAGAGCCTTGTTGCTCACATTCACTAGTTCATTGAATGGTGTGGGGATACAATCAGACCTTGGATGTGGGTCATTGTAAGCGTGTCATCCATATCCACTCATATGTGTGTACTGAACCCATATGACCTTCCTGGACAGGGGGCTCATACTTACCTAGGTCCATGGTTTACTTTTGGAATTAATGGAGTTGATTACGTACAATCGCTACATTCATAATTGGGAAATTTTCCTCTAGGTGTTGAAATAAATTGATGTTTCTTTTTTGTAATT
>JAKOGI010001592.1:110000-210002 GCA_029747015.1 Carnegiea gigantea
ATGACTGAGAAAACAGGGGAGAGGAAAAACATCTAAAATTGAACACAAAATTCAAACTTCGATTGAGCCATGTGCAGCGTTAATCTCCAAAGTACCAAATTGAAGTACAATTACATGAAATTTGCAAGTTACAAAATTAGATCTAGGAGTTGGAAATAGGGCAAAAGAAATTCTAAAATTAAATCTAAATCCTAAAATTTCTATGCTAAGCTATCTCTAATTTAAACTTCTTTAAATTGTTGTTGTTAAAACTTGCTCTGGTTTTTCATTGAAGTAAGTGTCACTTCTAGTGGCCACCATTATTCAAAATTCAAGTGCTTGTTTCTATCTCATCTTCTTACAGAAGTGGGTGAAAGGCTTGCAGGAAGATTAAGAAGCAGACAGTTAAGGAGGGGGAAGAGAGAGATTGAGGGTGAAGAGGGCCAAGGAGGAGAGAAAGAGAGGATTAAGGGGTGTGGAGTTGGAGATAATGAGGAAGAGGCATAACAAAGGAGGGTAGGTAATTAAAGGGGTCTTATTATGAGGGGGAGGGGGAGAGAGAGAGAGAGAGAGAGAGAGAGTCCAAAAAGTAAGGGCATTATTGGGCAAGCAGTATTCTCACATGACTGGCGGGACCCTATTTATAACATCAAATTGAAAGCAAAGTGCCAAAAAAGAAACATCAGTTTCTTGAAACACCTAGAGGTAAATCTCCCGCCATAATTTAATGGCAATTTAGTTTTTTAACTTTCTTGGATTTTGGAGAAAATTTAGTGGCATTTTTTTTTTAACATGAGCTTGTTTTTAGTTATCAAACAAAAAAAATCAATCACACTGATTGAGTGATAATTTTCAATGGCTAATAATATCAAAGTTGCTAATATGACTATTTTTTTCCCTTTCCATTTGCATATAAGTATGGAATGTATATTAGAGATGTTAGATGCAATGCGATGACAATTATAAATCATATATATACAGTATAATACTGCATCTAAATGACCACCAAAGTGTCAAATTGATTTCAATTTCCATAGCACAAGAGTTCAAGTTCATCTTAATGATTTTCAGGGGGTAAAATTATTCTTCCTAATGCATATACTTATTGTGCCATATTATCTTGAGAGGTCGAACCTAGAAAATCTCCATTTATTAGTTTTTTACTTCAACCATAAGTCCTCCACTTTCTATATCAAGGTATTTGATTTGATTTGCCAGTGACTCTGTCTTTAAAATACAATTTGTACTATTTAAGAAAGTGCTTGCTAATAAATTTGATTTTGAATAGGGGAATTGACATTAAGTAGACCTGGCAAACAGGGCACCCTGTTTGGTTTCAATTCAGGTTGTGTTTAGCGCAACTAGATTCAATTGGGTTTTATCTTTAGGTTGGGTCATTTTCAGTTCTAATTGACTTGGAGCCACTTGATTTTGCTTCAATGAAAGTGTTTTACAAAGAAAAATAAGTTTGGGAAAAAAAAATGAGTTCAGGTTAGGTCAGGCCAAATACAGTTTTCGGTCCACTTCGGGTAGTTACTTTGGGTGTTAAGTCGAGTATAAGTTTAGTCCATTCAGTTCAGTCTTGGGTTACAAATGTAGGACCCATGCATTGCATAGATTTTGAAGGTGTGATTACTATTTACGGTAGGTTGAAAAGGGGCTACTATGAACCGACATTATAGTTTGGTTCAGTTTTGGACCGGGGCAATGAACTGGGCAACAACTCTGCTTTGGTTTAGCTCTACATTTTTTTTAAATACCTTCTATATATACGTATGTTGTTTCCGCCAAAAATATGATATTTCTACGATACCTTTATACCTAAATTATGCTCAAAATAATTACTATATTTAGATTTTTATTTGTTTATTTCATTTTTGTAGGTGATGATGAAAAATCTAAAAATGATAAAAAGATGGAAGAAAAGGGTCGGTGTAGAAAAATTGGATCAATAGATGAAATTGAAGCAAAGCCCAAACTTTGGCTTACTCTTCATGGCCCAGCAGCAAAACGAAAGAAAAAATAAAATAAAATAAAATCCTAAACCCTCCTTCCTGGCACCTACACCTCATGTCACATATTTCCCCCTCCCCTTAGCTATTTCTCCTTCTCTCTCATATCTGGCTCTTAAAACTCGATAGAAGCCCCCCATCTTGGCTCTCCCTCTCACACTTCAAACGCAACAATACCTTCACCATCTCCATCATGTTCAACCATTCCACCACCTTCATCCACCTTCACCACCGTACACCCACAACACCAAAACCCACTCCCCTTTACGGCCAGCACATCAATGATCTCCATTGTCCACATCAACCCCCAGATCGATGTTTAAGAAGATGAGGAAAGACACACAAAGTAAAGGCTGCGGTGCAAGATAGGTAATCTAGGTCATACTTCGGGTTTAGATTCGTAATTTCAGCTTTACATTAGATTTTAGATTTAGGGTTTAATTTTATGTTTTGTTCAATCTTGAATTTCTCTATTTATTTTTGATTTCTAGATTTGATTTTTACTTTGGAATTTGATGTAGATTGGTTTGAATCTTTCCAATTTCTGGTTTAAATTTAATGGTTCTGAGTTGAAATTTGCAATAGTTTGCTTGAAATTGTTCATGGTGGTTCAATTTCGAGTTCTCTTCTTCTCTTGTTTTGCCCTGACTTCAAGGTCACGTCAATAGTGATTCCGCCATTTTGGTGAGCTTGGAGCTCATTGGTTTCTATGTGCTGGGCTGAGCTCTTAACTAGGCAGGGACGCCCCATCCACATTCCTTCCCTCTTCCTTGTTTTAGTTGGACTATTCGTCATTCTCCTCCCCATTCTGTTGTTGCTGTTCTTGAACATGGGTTGTCATCTCCTAGTGAATCTACTAAAACTGAGTGACTGGTGTTTAGCCTTCCGTTAATGGAGGTCTTGAAGTTGGACTGAGCTTGAAACAAGGATGCCCATCTTCTCATATGATTGTTCGGTTGTTCTTCCTTCTCTATCTATTTTATTTGTTTTTTCCATGCCCTGCTTGATTTGTTATGGCTTGATTTTGTTTACTTTTAATTCTCACTTTAATTTTGGCTTGATTGTTTTCTTGGATTTTTATGCCTGATTGTGACTATGTTTATGCTCTCTTCTTATTTCTAGTTGTATTAGATTATGGTGTTCATTCTTATTTTTAGTTTAAGAGGTTTGGTTTGGATTTCATTATGTTGGTCTTCATTTTTTATTAGAAGTCCCTAGATTATAGTATGCTTAGTATTATATTACGTATTTCAATGTGGTTAGTTGTATTTTGGTTTTACTATTTTATCCAATTTAAACATCAATTACATCCTATAAATTATGTGAATAGCTAGTGCTTATTTAAAAGTAGATCTATTTAAAATCAAGAGTTGTAATTGTTCATTGTTTTAATCAATTTAGAATAATGTTAGATTAGTTTATTTCCGTAGTTAGTGACCTTAATCTCATCCAATATCCTTGAAGAGACGACCTCAAGTACTACAGCAAAAGTTGTACACTTGCGGCATTTAAATTTACATTAAAAATTCTCGTACAAGATTTTGGCGTCGTTGCCGGGGACGGCGACGTGAAATTAGGTCACATTTACCTTTTCTTTGTCACTTTTTTATTAGTTGTACATGTTTTATTTTTCTTTCTTCATTTTGTTATTAATAGTGACTTAGTTTAGTTTATTTCTTGAAAAAAAAAATCCAAACAAAATTAGAAAAGTCAAAAATTGAAAAAAAAAAAAAATTGAGAAAACCCCTAAAAATTGAAAAACTTGAAATTTTTTTTTTAAAAGAACAAAATGGCAATTTTCTATTTCCTTCAGTATGAGCATGAAATATTTTGACGATATTTGAGTAGATTGAATGACTTTCATTTTTAATGTGTTGATCGATCTTTTGAGAAATAAGAAATTTACCAGGTGATATTTGAGGGTCTTAATGATGAATATTGAGGTCATATTGAAACTATGTACCCCGAGAGTTTAGGATGTTTGTTTACTAGGACTTCTGATGAAATTTGAGATTTCTTTGAATATTTGGCTCATGAAACTTGAGAGTATGAAAATGCTAGAGAGACCTTTAGTCACCCCATTCCCAACCCTTATCTAATGCATGCCACACGTTTAGATGAGAGTTAATTTGGGGGTATATCTTATGAGCACTCTCACACTCCATGTGTTTCTATTTCATGTGATTATTGTGATTCCCTTAATCATGATGTTAATACTTGTCTACTACTTAGTAGACTGCACAAATTACAGGCATTGGCTCCCTTTAATAGGGAGCTTTACTTGCATAGTTTACTCAAGGCAGAACTTAGTTTAGGCTCTCGTACACCTGAGATCGGGTCTTATGATGACTTTGATATTAGGAGTGAGATATCAATTCCTTTAGGGCATGATTTTCATGATGATACACATTGTGCTGACCTCAAGGAAGCGAGTGATCCCTCATTTCCTTTAGCAGTTAGCACAGTTAGTGACACCCCTGGGGGTAGTTTGACTATTCATGGTTCGTATCTTCCTTTGGCTCCCTTAGGAGAGCTTGAGGAGGGAGATGAATTTGAGACTAATGCTAGTTCTGATGATCAGTGCGGCATATATGTTGAGTCAGAGGATACAATTATCGAGGAGCATTCATTTGATGAGCCTCATATTATGGAGTTTAGCGAAGTTACACCTCAGAGGAGCTTGATGATCCCATTTCTAATGAGTTTTCCCTTGACCTAGCTCCCACCCCTCCCATTTCACCCTTTTCTTTCCCCTCCTTATTCTTCACCATTCTTTAGGCCCTCCTGAGCCTACTTTTGACTTTTGTGTAAGGAAGTCCTTGTTTAGATCAGACTCTTGATGATATTGGCATATAGAGACTCAAGGATCATTTGAGGCAAAGGACTTGACTTTAGGCCATCTATGAGCTTTGATGTTCATATTTCATTTGATTGGTTTTCTCGATGTCCTCTACCCTCCCCTGTTAGAGATGTTGCACTTCATTTAGGTCATTCATATCACTTTAGATGGTCTATGAATTCATATAATCAAATCATTGTTAGATCATTGACTTGTGCATCTAATTTTGCATATACACATCTCTTATTTGATTAGGTTGAGAGCTTTGATAAGCTCAAGAGAGCATTGAGTTGCATTCCATTTATGCACTTTATTTAGGCTACATCTCCTGTTTCTAACTACTTTCATTTCTATTAGGATTGTGCCCAATTATTTGACAAGCTGTTATGAGCATTAGTGGGTTTTGATGAGTAGCAGCTTGTGAGCTGAGATGGAGTGGCTGATGCTCTGTGAACTTCCACAACATCATCTGACTGAGGCATTAGTTTGGGTACAATCAGTATCCAACCTGGTATGATCGTTCCACCTCTTCCCTATTCCCCTTTTTCTTTTCTTTCTTTCTTGCTGTTTGTACATAGTTATGGATATTTAAGACTGTTATTATGTAAGTGATTGATTTTGGGGAGAAATTTAGGATTTATTGAGCCAAGTTGGCTATGATCACCCTAGCTTGTGTTATGCATTTTGCTATTAGTGGTGTATTTTGTTTTGTAAATACTTGTTAGTCCTTTTGGTGGATAGTTGTGGATATTTAGGATTCTGATTATTATGGGCATTTTGTTTGACTTTTATTTAGTGGTTCCTCATTTATGTTGGGTATTTTTGTTTTTTTAGTATGCTTTAGTTGTGTGTTTTGTTTCTTTAGTTTTGTAAGTTCTTGTTTTTCTTTGGTTTTCTTTTTGTTTAACATTTTGTTTTTGTTTTTTTTTTCTTTGGTGGCTTTGTTTTTGTTTATATTTTGTTTTTCTTTTCTTTTGTTTTGTATGCAATTTTCTTTTGTTTTCTTTTGTATTTAGTAGCTCTTTGGTTTTGTTTTGTTTTTATTTTGGTGATTTAGATTTTTTTTTTCTAGCTTGTTTTTGTTTTCTTTTGTGATTTTGATGATTTTGATTTTGGTTTTGTCTTGATTTTGGTTTTGTCTTGAGTTTGGTGGTGTCCTAGTTTGTGTATACTTGTGATTTTTGTTGGTTTTATGGTTATATAACTTATGTGCTTACTTTTTGGCGCCTTAATTCCCACAATGAGGACATTGTGGAATTTTTATGTAGGGGTGAGGTGTCCATTTGTACATATTTTTCAAATATTTTCAAAAATTCAATAAAATTTTTCTTTTTATTTGGGAATTTGCGTGCTTTCTTGGCGATTATGATCCTATGCTGCTAGGTTATTGAGTTAGATGTAAATAGAGTTTGCATGATGAGATGTCTAGTTGAGGATATAGATTCGATTTTTCACACTAATACCATCTCAAATGGCTGAGTTTGTACCTACCCTGTTCACCTTAACATCAATTTTTAGGGTCTTGTTGTTAAGTTGGCATGTGAACATTTTGTTTGTCAAAGTTATCTTCTACGCTGTTGAAAACGCGAGAAAAGCAAAAAAAAAAGAAGGAAAAAAAAGCCTTAAAATGTGAATAAAAATCCAAGCACCAATGTTCATAGCCATTATATTTAATTTATATCTTTAATTGGTGTAAATATGTGCTATTTTACTTGATTACATATCTGTTTAGGTAATGAAATAAGTGCTTTGCACAATCAAATAAAACCCCTTTCTAGGGAAAGCCCGAATCTTCATAAGTCAAGCGAGTTTAGAGTATGTGCGTTCTTAATCTTGAAAAAAATTTTAAAAAAGGAGCAAAAAAGGCAATTAGGTAACAAAATAGAGATCATGTTAGTGTTAGCAACTTAATTCATAAGGGTTCATACACATTTATACATGCACCAAGGTATACATATTATTGAATATTGTTATGTAGGGTGAAAAGTAGAAGTCGGGATGCATCTTATGACTAGATTGTCTTTTGATTGTATTCTGTTTGTATATAATTTGGTGATTTGGTTACTCGGGTGTTATAATTGCTTAAGTCATGTACATGATTTGCCCATTACTTGTATATATGTTCATGTGTTAAAAACCAAAAAGATTTTCCTTTGTTTTTGAAAATATTTTTGTGGGTATTTCACTTAAAAACCCTTATGAGACAACACTTGTCAACTTGGAAAACCGAGAGGTTTAAAGGGCTTGTAGCATATACTAAATGCAACCGTGACTCCTATAAAAGAAAGTCAGGATTTTCTTTTTCTTATTTTCCACTTCTTTTTAGCTAGTTTAGTTTGTTTTACTCGAGGACGAACAAATCTAGGCGTGGGGGTATTTGTTTTGTACCAAAAATATGATATTTCTACGATACCTTTATATCTAATTTATGCTTAAAATAATTATTATATTTAGATTTTTATTTGAATTTATTTTATTTTTTTAGGTGATGAAAAATCAGAAAAATAGTCAAAAGATTGTAGAAAAGTGTTGATGTAGACAAATTGGATCAATGGCTGAAATTGAAGCAAGACCCAAACCTTGGCTTACTCTTCATGGCCTAGGGGAAAAACGAAAGAAAAAAAAAATAAAACAAAATCCTAAACCCTCCTTCCTAGCACATGCACCTCACGTGGCATATTTTCCCCTCCCTTTACCTATTTCTCTTTCTCTCCTCTCTGGCTCTTGAAACCTAATAGAAGCCGCCCCATCTCGGTTCTCACTCTCTCTCTTCAAAAGCAACAACACCTTCACCATGTTCATCATGTTCGACTATTCTACCATCTTTGCCCACCTTCACCAAGATATGCCCACAACACCAAAATGCACCCCCCTTTATGGCTAGCGCATCAATCATCTCCACAGTCCACATCAACCCCCAAATCGACGATCAAGAAGAGAGGAAAGACATATAAAGCAAAGGCTGCGGTGCTAGGTAATCTAGATTTTATTTAGGGTTTAGATCGTAATTTAAACTTTAGATTAGATTTTAGATTTTAGGGTTTATGTTTATGTTTTGTTCATTCTGGAATTTCTCTATTTATTTTTGATTTCTAGATTTGGTTTTTAATTTGGATTTTTTTATCTAAATAGGTTTGAATTTTTCTAATTTCTAGTTTAAATTTAATGATTTTGAGTTGAAATTTGTAATAGTTGGCTTGAAATCGTTCATGGTGGTTTAATTTCGAGTTCTCTTCTTCCCCTATTTTCACGTCAATGCCGATTCCGCCATTGTTGGTGAGCTAGGAGCTCATTGGTTTCCCTGTGTTGGGCTGAGCTCTTAACTGGGTAGGGAAGCCCCATCCACATTCCTCCCCTCTTCCCTGTTTTAGTTGGGTTATTCATCATTCTCTTCCCATTTTGTTGTTGCTGTTCTTGAACATGGGTTGTCATCTCCTAATGAATCTAGTAAAATTGAGTGACTGGTATTTAGCCTCCCATTAATGGAGGTCTTGAAGTTGGGCTGAGCTTGAAGCAAGGATGCCCATGGCCTCTATTCCTCTTCTCTTATGATTATTCGATTGTTCTGCCTTCTCTGTTTGTTTTATTTGTTTTTGCTATGGCTTGCTTGATTTGTTGTGGCTTGATTTTGTTTACTTTTAATTTTCACTTTAATTTTGGCTTGATTGTTATCTTAGATTTTTATACCTCATTGTGACTGTGTTTGTGCTCTCTTCTTGTTTCTAGTTGTATTAGATTATGATGCTCATTCTTATTTCCAATTTAAGAGGTTTGTTTTGGATTTTCATTATGTTGGTCTTGATTTTTGATTAGAAGTCTCTAGATTATAGTATGCTTAGATTACTTATTTCAATGTGGTTAGTTGTATATTGGTTTTGCTATTTTATCTAATTTAAACATCATTTAGATCTTATAAATTACATGAATAGTCAGTGATTATTTAGAAGTAGATCTATTTATAATCAAGAGTTGTAGTTGTTTATTGTTTTAATCAATTTAGAATGATGTTAGATTAGTTTGTTTTCATAGTTAGTGAACTTAATCTCGTCCAACATCCCTGAGAAGATGACCCTCAAGTACTATAGTGAAAGCTAAACTTTAAATTTACATTCAAAATTTTCGTTCATGTGCATTGTGTTTTTTTTTTCCATTCCAAACTATTGAGACTTTGTTGTTTTAGGATTGTCCTAGTGATTTACAAGCTCTGAGTTAATCTGTTTGTGAACTATGAGCTTAACCTGATTAAAAGTTGCTCAACTTGCCTTAAATATGTCCAAAATGGCTTTAAATGAAATTACCCTAAAAGTTACTTAGCGCGAAGGTCTTTTGAAGAGATGGATGGCTAAGGTGTCGTTTCATGACTTAAGATGACCCCAACTGAGTACCCCAGGGACACTTTGGTCGTTACATAGCCATTTGAGGGAAAATGAACTTAGAGGGCCCTTGACAGCTTTTATTGTAGGCTAATGTGACGAGAAACCAACACCCTGAAACGAACTCTGAAAGCATACATTTGGCAAACCATTTCTTTAATTGTTTTTGCTAATTCATGTGATCCAGAGCCATTTTATAAGCCTTCTTATGACCTAATTGTTGCTATTACTACTATAACTGCAACTTAGAGTCATTTTGTTAAGGCATGAGCTACTTTTACAATTTTGGCAGCAAATCTACACTTGAGATGCTTTGAGGACCATTTTAATTAACCATGCTTGACTAAATTATTTATCAAATTAAATTCAAACAAATATTTAAGATTACCTATCTCTAAATATAATAATTTTAGATGATTCCAAGGTTGTCTTTTGGGAAAAATGTAGTTTATAACATTCGCTTGAGTCATATTCTGCTAGATTTTCTTGTAAGTAATAGTTACTATATTGAGGTTCATTTTAATGAGTATGATCCCTTCTTACGTGCTTGGAAATGAGTTTTTATTGAGATGTTTTAGGCTACGAAGATAGTGCCAATTATAAAGGACTCAGTCATGGAAGTAGACCTTTAGATCTTGAATTGAGTGAGAATCCTACTTATAAGTACCCTAACGATAGGAGGAGTCTGTTGACCTTGGTAGGCGCGAGGATACAAAAAGTTTTGGTTATATTATTCACTTAAAGATAGCACTAAATTGTGAATATAATGCCTTGAAAGTGATTTCGTTACCTATTATAAGTTGGAACAACTTGTTTCTAAATTACAAATGTTTGAAAAAAATGCAAGTAATCTTTGAATGGAGTTCTATTATATCAAAGAGGGTCTTTCTTATGTGAAATGAGTTTTAGAATGAATCAACTTGATTTAAGTAAGAGTTTTACCCCCTTTTGGTCATTAAAACACTTTCTTACTAATATAGCTTAAGTTGGTAACCCAAGTGAACCCCTTTAATTTTAAATGTTAAAGAGCCGAATGACCTACCTTACCCTATTCTTGGGTCTTATTAATGGTCGACTAGACGTGGATGGTCATGTAGGCTTAATATTTTAATATTAAGTAAAAATTGTGTGTGACTACTACTTATGGTATTTTATGTAACTATTTTGGTTTCTTAGATTGTGTATTATCCATTGAATGTGTGATAAGCTCACCCTCTTTCTTTTTTTCACCCCCAGGTTCTTGAAAAGACATGGAAGTTGTCGGTTCCTTGAGTGGCTTCCTCTTAGCTGCCTGGTTAACAGGGGCCAAGGAATTATATGTATGTACACTTAGATTCATGAGTTTAATGATGACAATGTGATGTATTCATAAGTCTCCTAGGTAATGTGAATCCACTTCTTAAGTCCATCTATTACATGTTGTTTAGAGGTTGCTCTCAATGGCTGTTTGAGCCAACCACCTATGTAGTTACTCATCTTTTAGTTGTCACAGTTGAATGATTTCGGGATGTAAACCTAATGCTCCGGATGTATAATTCATGGAGTTGTACCTTTTAGTTCTTTTATGTAATTTTATAGTTTGTGTACTCTAAGCTTGTGGCATGTAGAGTTATGATCTCCAGCATGTACCCATCGACTTGTTTAGATATGTCCTTTTTCTCTTTTGTACTATAGTTACCTAATGTAAGGGTATAAATCTAAGTTATGGTCAGTTTTAAACGAAACTCTATCTGTTTCATTCGAAAATTTGGAAAATCACTAAAACCTTTAGCCTTAGAGGTAGGGTTGTTACAGATTATCGAATGTTCAATTATACTCTTCTTCTTTAAGATCATCTAGATCAATAATTTGAATGAGATAATGGATTGACTTAGCTTTCCATCTTCCTTCTTAGTTACTGCTCACTGAACATGAACGTTAAAGTTGTACTAATTTTGTTACACCCCCAACCCCCAGGGTTAGGAGCGTTAACGGTTTCTCAACTCCTACTAAAATTATGGGGTGAAATGGGCAGATTTTCGCCTAAAAACTAACCATTTCCTAGGCTTAAAGCCTCACATTAAATCCCTGCAATAAACGGAAGCGTAAAGAACTCTAAAATAAGCTCAACTGCTACACGTCAGAATCCATAACTCAACAAGCCACTCGTTCGGAGTACACCGAACAATATAGTTCAATAATAAAGAAGGAAATAAAAGATACAACTTAACAGATCACAAATTCGGAATACTGGGATTTACATCCCAAAATATATCCAACTTCAGCTAAAAAGACAATTGACTAATAAGATGGTTAGCTCACATGGCCATACAGAGCGACTTACAAATAATATGCATTACATAAACCGGAGTACTTTACTACGTACAATTACAATTCTAGGACAATCATTTTATATCGTTAAACATGTAAAACTACTTCTATATGTGCACACATGACACCTTATTAAGCAAGGGTAAACTCCAACTCGACATAAGTGAATCGACTTCTACCTGTCACACAGAAAACCTGGGAAAAGGGGAAAGAGTAATGGGATGAGCAACTACACGCTCAATGAGTATTCCCTGATTCCTTAAAGCCAAAATAGTTGTAGGCAATAATACCAATAATAGTCACATGTTATGCATTTATACATTACTATTATATTAGGCAATCATTGTCCCCAAGGAGAGATTACTTCCCATAAACTTCATACTAGCTACTTAAACTCATTTCTAGGCCCATAATGACCAAACTTCCCTACTAACAAGTATTTAGGCACATAAACAAGCACCAAGGATTATGCACGGAACTTTGTTTCACATAATATGTACATTTGAAAGCTTAAATACTCGATGCATTACAAGGGTAAAAGCCACACTTTACTTAAAATCTCATTTAAATCTTTCTTTTTCTCGAAAACACTTTACTTAGCCTCTTGAGGTTCATGTTCTTTTAAAAAGAAATCTCTTTCGTATTGGTCCTCTAATAACCCTTATGAGTTTTTTAAATCTTATTCGAACTGGCCTCTTAATGGGCCTTAAAATCTTTCTTTTTCTTGAAATACTTAAAATGGCGAAATGCCAACTACTTTGCTTATTCATTAGGAAAATACCCTTAGCATATGATCATCGTTTATTAAAAGAAACATACATAACCATTTAATCACATAAGTGAGGAGACTAGACTCTTAGAGGTACTTTGGTACAACCGTCCCGAGTCGGCCAAACTCGAGCGGCAATATACGCCTATCCGGACAGACATCATACTATGCTGAGACATAACTTACATACTTAGACTTCAGGCGGGATTCAAACCACCATATCGGAGTCATCTTAACATAGCTTATGTTAAGCCAGGCAGGATACTAAGCCACCATCCCTGGATCATCTTAATGTAGCTTATGTTATGCCAGGTGGGATACTAAGCCACCATCCCTGGATTATCTTAACGTAACTCATATTACGCCAGGCGGGAACTAAGCCACCATCCCTGGGTCTCAGACTTAGGCTTAAAGTTTCTAGAATAGCTCCTCTACGTGCACATAAGCATGAACATAATTAGTTACACATATGCGTACTTATACTTATTCATATATATGTTTATCTAGCAAAGTAGTCCATAACCCTATTATTAGTTATGGTTCTTTCATTTTCAGCTTGAAAACCTTTTAAAATCATAATGAATTTACTAGCTCGCAATTCAAAACTCATTCGAAACTTAAAGTACTTAGCTAGCATATAACTCAAACTAAGGTTCTTAATAAAACTCTTTCAATTGCCCTTTTTCACTTCGTTTCAATCCTTTTTAAAATCAAAGAAGGAGACATAAACAAACCAAAGCCCGAAAACATTTTCGAACTCACTTTTAGTTCGCTTTTAAACTTCCTAAACCTATCGACTATTCAGTTGGGTCAGTTACTGATTAATTAGATAATTTAGGATCGTTTTAGGCTACAAACATCTTACAAACTAATAGGCAATTGGTGAACCTTTAGAAACATTCAAAATGGTGAAAACATGCCTTTAACGACCCTTTTAAAGATTAATAAGTTCGCAAATCATTCACATAGCATCATTTAACAATTTCAAGAGGGAAGGGGGTCACAATTAACACATTCATAACACTTCATAACTTAACTTGGCAGAATCTGCCTAATAAGCCACACATGGCCTTACAATCCATACGATTGCGGTAGATCACAACCTATGCTCTCTCTCACACAACACCGACCACAAAAACCTCGAATCGCTCATTAGTTTTACCTCAGGCCATCCAACTACCACGCTTGATTCAATATCATAATAGTTTTAATCGATTAATTCACAAAACCAATGTCCACAAGCGTAGCTTTGTATCAACCACCAATAGAAATTAAAGATACTAAACTAATTAAGCAGCGGCATTCAAACACGATTCTGGGTTGCTCCACAATTCTTCAAATCACCCAGTTAGTAAAATCGAGCGTTAATCACATGCATGAACTCTATAATAGTTTCAACACCATTTTTCACTTCAATTTAACTCTAAGCCTTCCAATTACCAATACAATATCAGAATCTAAACATATACTACCTAAAATTGTTAAATTCGTTTGAAATTACTATAATTTAGGAGGAGAAAAACACCCACCTCGATTCCAAGCTAAGAATTCGTTCGAAGGGCTTTGGGCTCGACTTTAGGTGATTGAAGACCCAGATTTTCGACTCCTTGCTACAACCTCGCCTAAACCTACACGAATCTGCTCCAACCACACCCAAATCGCACAATTCGAACCCTAAATTTGCTCCAAACGCTCACTCATCGACTTGAAATCGTGGGGGATGCTTGAGGCTGCGAATTTACTCCCTATTTATAGAGGAATTAAAGTAACTAAAAGCTAGATGGCATGGTTATGCTTTAACTTGCATTTGGGCTTTGAATCGCTGCCCAAACCCCCCAAAAACATGGTGGTTCTTCTCCATTTTCGCTCAGATTTCGCACCCGAGGTTCGCTTGCTAGTGGGGAACGTTAAATGAGGGGGATTTCGAATTAGGTTGAGGAGAAATCGAGGGTTTTCGAGCTCCCTTGGCCATGCGTATGGTGGGTAGCAGAGGAGAAAGGAGAAGAGAGAGAGAGATGAGCTGGGGAGGGGGATCAGGGGTCGTATGTCAAGGGAGGAGGAAGAAAGGGCCCTCACGCGATTTTACAAAAATGCCCCTCCCTCTCTTCCCCCTTTTTTTGTTCCAAGCTTGCTTAATACTTAACACTACTAGTCAAATTTCATATCCCGTATTCTAAACTCGAATTGATAACACGATCTTTCGCTTATTATTCACTCCCTGATATGCCAAGGTTTGATTTATTAACCAAGGAAATGAATTCTAAGGTTGACAACCTGATCGTATTCGGGTTCCCACTCGATTTAGTAACCGACAAAAATCCTTATTAACGCTTCTTAAATCATCGAAAAATCTCAGAACTAATAATAATAATAATAATAATAATAATAATAATAATAATAATAATAATAATAATAATAATAGTAGTAGCAATAGTAGTATTCTTTCTAATAAAATTATCATTCACATAAGCACATCAATAATAATTTAACTCATATAGTTAATAAAATACGATTTTATAACGTAAAAAGACAATACAATCGGCTTAACGTAAAAATAAGAAACGCGGGCATTAGAAATTTGGTTCGGAGACCATTCTAAATATATCTACATTTCATAAGTCTTTTTGAATAGGCACTTTTGAAAAATAGTTAGTCTTGAGGAAAAAAGTTCATTCGATACATGAATTTTCGCTAAATTAGCCACCATTCCATACTTCTAGTAGGTTCATTTCGAGGAAGTGTATTTGCATGCATATTGATTCTTCCAACTCTACAAAAACCAAAGAAAATGACCATTGATCCCCAAAATTCCCATATATCATAAGATATTTAATCTTTTGGCCATTAGGAAATATTGGGCACAAGCCATCTCAAGATGATAATGCTTTTTTATATGACATTCTAGAAGAAATTTACCAGAAGATGACAAGCATTCTGGTAGTAGTGCCAATTCTTTGTTGATTTCACTTTAGTCGGCAAGGAGTGCTATGGTCATTGGCCAAGTCTCACATAAGACACTTGATAAGTGTTGCAATGTGCATTATTTTAAATGTTGTTTACTAGCATTTCTTAGGGGATTAAGTGCTTTAGTGGTTGATTTGTGCCCCTATTTTTGTTTATGCTTGGGTATGCTTTTTTGATGTGTTTTGTAGGTTTTAAGACCTTTTTGACCTGATATTGATCCTTAAATAGATGCAATTTGACTCACCATAGAGGTACCCCCAACCTATATACGAGTGGGAAGAAGAAGAGAGGCTGAATTTTGGACCTCAGGGTACCACAATCAGACCGTGCTGTACTGTAAAGTGCTGAGCTCTTTGTCTTCCTCTAATTGTGTGGCCGAGATTGCTCAAGCTTTTTTATTTTAAGGGGCTTCTCAATACTTCAACAAGGGCATTATCATCCACTCCATTTCTCATCTTACTTAAAAATTTTCATCCACTTTAATTATTTTGGAGCAATAGAAGAATCAAGGGAATGCACTTGCAGGTGGAGGCTTGAAGGTTGAACGATTGTTGAATATATCTCCACTAATACTAAGTGTACTTCTCTCCTTACTTCTTGAACTCACTTTTTGATTTTTGTAGTTAGATTAATGTTTAGTTTGAATTTTTTTGATCTAGTTTTAATCATGAAGGAGTAGTTTTTTCCCCTATTCTAGGGATTTGCTAGCCAAACAATGAAGTTGGAATCCTAATTCTATCAACTCTTATGCTGTAATTCAATCTATCTTTTGCTGTGATTGGACGTGAGTGATTTAGGCCATTTTCTTGCATGTGTTTAGATAGTTAGGTGAAACACTGAAAGCAGAAACTCGCTGTTAGATCAGCAAGACTTAACTTCGTGATTCTTCAGAGAAAATTGCATATTGAGAGGAAAATTTGATAAATTAATATCTTAAACTTTGACTTAAATAAAAACCTTTGACGGAATGGTGATTATATTAGTTTAAGTAATTCGGTTAGTTTCAAAAGAAAGAACTGTATTTTTTTTTTTTTTTTATCATCCTTTGAATTAGCCAAATTTAAGAAGAGCACTTGTTTACTTCAAGGATCTAACCCACTGCAAGTCAAAATAAATCCCTAGATGTTTTTTATTGACTGATTTTCTGACTTAAGATATTGACATTCACTAGTTTACATAAACAATCCGCTTTACTACTTAATCCGCTTAGCTTTTTAGCAGGACTAAACTTGATAGGGGATGATATTTATCTTTGCTACAATACTCCTGCGCTTATTGTGTGAGTCAAGTTTTTGGCACCGTTGCTGGGTAACAAATGGTCAAATATCGAGTTAGTCATTATAAGATTAACTAAGCATTTTACTCTTTTATTTTTGATTTGGTCGGTAATGCTTGTGTTGGTGCTTGCAGGATTGCTTCACTTTTGTGCAAAGTCCTATCCCGTGTGATCTCGATCCCGAGATAGAAACGACTTTTCATTTGAGAAGAAAGAAACAAAGGTTAGAGAAGCAAGCACAAGGCTTGTGAGACCTCACCCAAGATGGTCGGTGGAGGAGGAGATCAAAGAAGGACAGTCCAGGATTTTGTTACCCCAAGGGTCCAAGGCATCGCTTCAAGTATTGCTTGTCTTAATGTGGAGGCCCATAATTTTGGGCTCAAGTTGGCTCTCATTTCCATGGTTGTCAAAAAAGCTGACCCAAAACAATTACCAACCTGAACTGAACATGAATTAAGTGTGTTCAGATAAAGATTTCGAACCTGTTTAATTAAAATGGGTTAACACGTTTAACCCATTTAATTAATTGGGTTGGATTCAGGTTGAGAATTTTGACCCAAAAAATACATACTTAATCCATTTAATTAAACAAGTTAAATAAGTTGACTTATTTACCCAATTATCATTTATTTTTTGGAGAACATTGTGAAAAAAATAGGATCTAATCAGTCAATCTATGTTTTGGGGTTATGATTCTTGTGAATCATGCACAATGATTGCATTGTGATGATATATAGAACTTAAAAAATTGGTTTATAATGCTTCATAATCATAGTTTAGACAAAATGTTAAATGGGTAAATATGTAACCGCATAACCTAAACTTCCCCATTTATATTAAATGGATTAACGACTAAAGTTCTGGTCACGTTTAAAAAATAAACGGGTACAGGTCAAGGTTTTCAATCCGTTCGATAAACGGGTTAGGTTCAGGTTGAGAAGTTCTTAACCCATTTAAATTCGATATGAACATAAAATCAACTTGATCTAACCTGTTTGATAGCCATACTTGTTTCTGTGATGCTTAATGGAGTCTCCACCAATTCTATTCATCTCTGATTATTTCTCTTCTTACTTAGGGATAAGGCAAAAGCATGGCTCCATTGTTTGCCTCTAGGATCAATTACTATATGGGACAAGCTCATCAAGCTTTTCCATACCAAATTCTTCTCACCTAGCAAAATGACAAATTTGAAGAATCAAATCACAAGTTTCGCCCAAAGGGAGGACGAGAAGCTCTATGAGGCTTGAAAGCAATTTAAGGATTTTCAGTAGCCGTACCCGCACCGTTGACTTCAAAAATGGGTGATTGTGTGAACATTCTACAACAGAGTCATTTAATCCATACAGTCTACCATAGATGCAGTGGTGGGTGGCACTTTGATGAATAAGATGGAGGACGAGGTTTATAACTTGATTGAGAAGATGACTCTTAATAATTATTGCTGGTCCAATGAGAGAAGCCAACCAAAGAGGGTTAAAGGTAAGTTAGACGTTCATGCCCTTACTTTACTTTGAGCTAAAGTAGATGCTGGATTAGACCGTTTGAATGTTAATGTGGTGAGTTCAAGTACACCTCTCTAGCTATGTGAAGTTTGTGGTTTTATTGACCACTTGACTATAAATTACTAAGTTGGGAGTCCTTTTGCCTAAGATACTAGTGATCAAGTCAATTATTTCAACAACTTCAACCCTAGGCCAACCAATGACCATTTTTCAATACCTAAAATCCGAGTTGAAAGAATCACCTCAATTTTTCATATAGGTCTATAACGCCCTTAATATCTAATGCGTAATTATTATAACTTAATTCCTCATTTACTATTGATTAGCAGTGGAAGTCTGTTGATTGGAGGTATTACCACTGTTTTATAATGGAACAAGGTCAATTGAATTTACCTATCTCAGTGTGTGACTCATTTAATCACCTGACTCAGCACATAATTGAAATAACATATATTCAACCATTTATATAAGTTATGATGCACCTGATGACCCAACGTATGATTACAAAATACTAGTAACTGCGATGTCTAAAAGAATACACAACTATCAGGTTCTTAGGGGCGTTACAGTTTTGGTATCAGAGCTTACCAAAACTGAGCCTAAAATCTTTGGTATCGATCAGACACTATATCCCTCGGTATGCCGTGCAGTCGAACTATGTCCTTGATATACAACTGTGCTAGTCTTTCTACGCCTCAAGTGTCATGAATTGATATAAAATGGGTAGATTTAGTGAGTCTATCCACAATGACCCAAATAGCATTCTTTTTGGAAGCAGACAGGGGCAAGCCCATGATAACATCAATTGAAATTGAATCCCACTTCCAGGTAGGAATCTTTAAAGGCCTTAGTTTACATACTCGGCGTTGATGCTCAGTCATGATCTCTTGGCAAGTACGATGCTTCCACATACTCTGTAATCTCCCTCTTTAGGTTATTCCCCCAGAAGTGCTGCCTTAGATCCTGAACCTTTTTGTTCCTTCTTAACCCACTGAATAACGAGCATTATGAGCTCCTTCTAGAATCTTTCCTTTTAATACCTCTTGGTTGGGAACAAATACCTGGTTTTGTAACCTTAAGATTCCATTCTCATGTATCATAAAGCCAAGTAATTTCCCTTGTACGACAGTCTGCCTCAGTCTCTTTAATTTGATATCACCCTTTTTGCTTAACTTAATTTCTTCTATTATGGAAGGTTGCACCTCTAGTGTTGCTAATAACCCATCTATGTGTCTCGATAGCACAAGCTTGACACCCATGGTTTCAAAATCCCCTAATATGTCAGCTTGGGTATTTATCATTGTGTTTAAACCGTGTTGGGTCTTCTTATTGAGCGCATCTGCTACTACATTTGCTTTTCCAGGATGATATTAAATTTACAAGTCATAATCCTTTAGCAACTCCAACCGTCGTCGTTGTCTTAAGTTGATCTCTTTCTGAGTAAAAATATACTTGAGGCTTTGGTGGTTAGTGTAGAGCTTGCATGGCACTCCATACCAGTAGTGTTGCCAGATTTTTAAGGCAAAAACTACCGCAGCTAGCTCCAGATCATCAGTGGGGTAGTTCTTCTCATCAGGCTTGAGTTGCCTAGAGGCGTAGGCTATTACCTTGTTATCCTGTGTTAATGCACAACCTAATCCATTATTAGAAGCAGGACTATAAATAGTATACTCTTTTCCTTCCTCGAGAAAAGTAAGGATATTCGCTGTTGTTAAACGTCTCTTCAGTTCTTGAAATCCCTCTTCACACCTGTCTAACCACTTAAATTTAGTAGTTTTCTTCAACAAGTTGGTCAGTGGAGATGTAATCTTTGAGAAAGTTAGTGATTAAGTTAGAATAATTAGGCATCATATCTTGGGGGCGTTACAAGGTCTAACCCTTCCCTTGTGCCCTAAACGAATGCTAGACTAGCCTCCAGGTTTCAAATGCCTCTCTTTCCCTAACAAGCTCTCTCTTCCTCTTACATTGATGTATTTACTACTCACAATAAGATATTGGAAGCTTAAATTACTCCAAAAGCTATCTCTTCCTCTAAACCCCCTGGAAAACTCACTAGTAAGCCCGAGCCCAACTGTAATACCCGTGTTTATAATTTGGTTAAAAGTAACCAATTCATCTAACGAATAAGTCAAATCATGATTAGATTATTTTAGTTAACATAGATTAATATTGGTGTACATGTTTAAGTGGGTAATTTTATTAAAAATGAAGTTATTATTATTAGCTGTGAAATTTTACAACACATATTTTGCAAGCATAAGTGAACGCTTTGCTAAATATTAGGTCGAGCGTAATTAGCGTGTTTGAATGGATCGTCAAGTGTTCACAATAATAGGTGTAATTTTGGGTTTGTTGAGTCAGAGTAGACTCAAAAACAAACAAAAAAAAAATGCAACAAAAGGGGCTGAAGCGCCTTTCTTCGAAAGAAAAACAAAAGTAGGAGGGGGGCTGCTTCCCCACCCTTGCGACACCACTCCCCCTCCCCCATAGAGAGAGAGAGAGAGAGAGAGAGAGAGAGAGAGAGAGAGAGAGAGGACATCAGCTGGTGGGTGGCTAGCACTAGCGGTGGCCACCCCCCAGTGATTGAATGTTGGTTCATGCACAAGCAGTGAGAGAGAGAGAAAAGTCATGGAAAGCTAGGGTCGTGGTGTTGCCTGTTGTTCAGACGGCTATTTGGGCAGTCAAGCATAGCACCTCTGTTGACCAAACTCAAGGCTTGGTGCCACCATCGCGAATGCACTGTTACGGTGGAGTCGAATTCTGGCGATGGAACAAAACCAAGAAAGGAGAAGCACGAGTGATTCAAGGAGGGGAAAAGGGTCATGCAAACACTAGCAACAACAACACGAGGATCGAGGGCCAAAGCGTAGCTTCGAGTTATCACCACCAACCCATTAATCAAGTCTGTTAGGTTGGAATCAAGATAGGTGATTCATAATTCCTAACCTGTTAATAATTTGCAAAGTTTTATTCATTCATTTATGAGTTGATTCGGTTGTGAAGATGAATCCTAAATGAATTGAGAATTATAGGTAGTAGGTGGATTGTTTGAGGTTAATTGAAATGATTTGGAATTGGAATTGAAATAATTTCGAGGATTGTTATGGATGGTGCTGTGAGGAGGGAGTTCGGGTTGATATGTGAAATTACGAAGTGTAACTCCATATTTTGATGTTATGTGTTACTTGTTATTTGCCAGAATCAGGTTGTAGTGAGCTGCTAAATCAAGCTATGGTTATGTTAGCCTATGATTCATGTGTGTGCTATGTGTGTATGTCATGACTGAGTTCTATGCCAAAGAGTTGCAATCTTAGTTGTTCCAAGTTGCCTGTGCATTTAAAAGTCTCGTATTGAATGATTTGTGAACTAGGAGTCATTTCGGTTGAATTTCACTTGATTCGCTTTAAGCATGCCCCACCATTCTTACATTGAGTCTTTCGAATAATTAAGTTCCCCAAGTAATTAGCGTAAGAGTTGTTTGTTTGTTACACTAACTAAAGCAACATCCTGATTACTTAAACAAGGAACTTGAATGTTTAATAATCCCTTAATTGTTTTCAAAAGTTATCTAAATGGGCTATCGAGTTGGCAACAACATGAATTACGAATGAATATGTTTACATTGTGCTTGAAGGTGTGTGGTGATAAGTATGTATGTGAACTACTGTGATATGGCAAGCTTCCTAAGTTTTGTGGTTAATGATGACTGTTAGGCCATTTGTTTGATAAGAATGCTTTTCAGCAAATTTAGTTATGTGCAGGTTGCAAATTAGTAATTTCTAAACAAGTTTCATATTCCTTTCCTTGAAAAGTGAATGCTTACTTGGTTATTAACTCATTTACAAGCATACTTTATCGAAATTAGTGGTTATATGCTTGTTATAAGTTAATTGAGTTTACTAAGGCATTTTGGCCTTCTTATAAATGGAAATGGCATTGTTTTGATATAATGGGAACTTCTATACAAAATGTGTTCAAAGTAAGATGCATCTGAAACATTTTGGACTAGGAAGATAGTGCTAATGAAATCATAGGGAGTAGACTCAGAAGTGGGAACCTTAGAAGACCATGATGAGGGTAGAACACAAAGTTTAGGGAGTAGACCCGGTAAGTGGGAACCCTAATTCATAGGGAGCAAATCAAAAAGTAGGAACTTTAGAGGACCATAATGGGGGCAGAACACAAGTTTAAGGGACCAGACCCAGTATGCAGGAACCCTAATTCCTAGGGAGTAGGCCCAGAAGTGGGAACCTTGGAAGATCCTGACGAGAATAAATGTCCATTGAATATGAAAGGCCTCGGGCATTACTATGAAATTTAAGTGACGATCTCTCTTGATCGAGCATAAATATGAGAATCCAATGCCCCATGAAATGATTTTGTACTTATTATGTGATGAAAACTCCTCATTCGGGGACTACTACTAGTAAAAAGATTTGAAAAAGTGCAAGTATTCTTGAAAGGAGCTTTTATTGAACTCCAAATGATTTTCCACTTAACAGCGACTGTTTCATAAATGCTTACTTTTCTTTGCCTTTTTTGTGTTAATCCCATTTTCTTTCTAAAAGAGCCCTAGTGGGTAACTTTAACTTAACTCCTCGATGTTAAATGCTTATGTGTGAATTGAACGCTCCACTATTCTCAATGCCTAAATTTCTGCATGAGTCAGTTTGTAATTGAGTCTGGCATGCCTACCATGTGATGTCAAGCTAGTGTAACAAGTGGTTGTCATTACCGAGATACAAGAGTCATAGTTAGGCAAGTTGAGATCTCTTGTGCGTGGAATAGAAGAACGGTAGAGATACCTATTGAATCTTGGAGGTTATTGAGGTAATAACAAATATGCTTATATGATTATTATGTGATATTAAATATCAAAATGTGTATGATTGCTACTTAAAAGTGTTATATATAACTACTTTATTTTCTTAGGGTTAGGAATCATTCACTGAGCGTGTGACAGCTTATCCCCTCTCTATTCCCTTTTTTCCCGGGTTCTTGATATGACAGATAGAAGTCGGTTCACATAAGATGAGATGGAATCTCCCTTTTCCTTTTGAAAAAGGAATAATGTGTGTATGTACATAGGTTCCTAAGTTGAATGATGTAAACTGATGTATTCTTAGATTCCTAGGCATCTATAAGTGAAATGCTTTGGTACATGTATTATATATTGAATAACAATCGCTCTGTATGGCCACATGGGCCAACCATTTGAATAGTCAGTTACTTGATTTAGTTAAAATTAGTTGTTTTTGGGATGTAAACTCTAATGCCCCGAATATGTGATCTGCTGAGTTATACTTTTTATTTCTTTCCTATTATTGAACTTTATACTTAGTGCACTCTGGGCAGGTGGCCTATAGAGTTGAGGTATCCAACGTGTAGCCATTGAGCTTGTGAACATATCTTTTTTGTTTTTATTTATTGCAGGGACCTAATGCAAGGCTTTAAGCCTGGGTTATAGTCAATTTTTAGGCGAAACTCTGTCCGTTTCATTCTGCAATTTAAGAAATTGCTAACATCACTAGCCCTAGGGGTTAGGGGTGTTACAGATGGTATCAGAGCAAGGTCCACGACCATAGGCCTTGATCTAAGTCGGGCATGTTCATATATTTACTTAGGTACGTCTCAAGTAATGATACTTTATAAGAAATGGCTTAGGGTGAAATGTGTTCCTAATGTGCTAAATGATTTGACTGCTTGATTGTTATGTGGCTAAAATAAACCTATATACTAAAAAAGTGACTTATGTTTTAGAATATGAGCTGAATGACTTGTATTCTCTTGAGTAAGCTAAGGCTGGCTCCATCAATGATTGCCCTTGTGCATGCACCATTGACGATTTCGTTGAATGTTCACTTGGTTTCGAACCCAAAAGATTGGAAATAGATAACTCTAGGCTTATTCTTTATCCTTAAGTATGATTTGCTCTGCGTACCCTATGACATAGAGAGCAGACGAACTCAAAAGCTGGTAGAGAAAAGGCTAGAAATAGGTAAACTATTCTCCATTTTCAAAACCTAATGATTTTAGAATGCTGTAACCCCTTTTTTTTAAATATTCAGTCAGTTTTTGCTCTCATATTCGAAAAGGTGCATTTATTTTAAGAAAATGCATTGGTTTAAATTCATAAGCATATGTATATGTGATTGAATGTTGTTTGTGACTGTATGTCTGCTAGGATGGGTACGTCAAGGGATCGTTAATGGTGAATTACTAGGAAAGTGATTAAAGAGTGCTTTTCGTGACTGAAAGTCATTTTAAATTATACATCCTTTCTGTAAATTCTCAATTATTCAAAGAAAATAGGTGAGGTCTTCATGTATATCCTTACAAATCTGGGTGATAAATAGAGTCCTATTTATTTCTGCATAGTGTCACTTTGAGCATCCCATGCACTTGCCATTGTTACTTGTATATGGTCTTAATCTGACCTTGTTACTGGAAAAACATTTCCTACCTCCCATCATATAACTACCCTTACTCATGAATCAACCAAGTGTTATGCATATCGTCATACGAAGCGTTATTCTTGTTATGTGATTGATGGAGTCCAGGCTATATCGAACTCCAACACACCTAGAAAGGAAACAAATGGAAGAACCTGATAGATCTTGGAACTATCACACTACGTGCGTCACCTCCCAGGGTGATGCGCCATACCTTTTTAGTTTCCTCTTAAGCACTAACACCGAGTACAGAAGCCAGAACGCTTCATAATAGAAGGTGGAACCTCCCCTCCGCACTTTGAGATCCTAAGACGCCTACAATCACCTATGAGACAAAATGTCGTAAGGGCTCAACATATGTTCAGAAGGCCGTTGATGCCACCGTCCTTACCCCAAAATAACCGTTAGCCTATTGGTGGCTAACTCCTAGTAATTATAGATAAGCCCCAAGGTATAACTTTGACCCAAGGATTGCAAATAAGGGTTACACTCGTATGCACTTGACTAGATGTCTTCCTACAGGACACTACCTCGAAAGCATAACCATGACATTATGCACAATGTAAAGACCATGGAAGCATATGTAGTCACTTAGGTTCGTTACACACGGTCATTTATGCGTTTAATGAATGAATTGTGTAGTAAATGCACTTCTTGGTGTTTGCTTGGCTTGAGTTTGGATAAGCACGTGGATGAATTAACTAAATAATTTAACTTATGAAATTTATTGCTTGATATGACCTCTAAGTCGTTATTTACATTCCATGAATTCTTTAATCTCATGTTATAATTGAATAATTACAAACACATATAATTAAGGCATAAGGTGGTAACCATAGGAGTTGGCATTCACATATTCTTGCCCTTGTATTCTATATCTGATCTGATGGCATGCTATTGTACCCATGCTTGTAGTGAATTCTTGACTCTATACTTGTCAGAGAAGTTATGCTAGAAAATGATTGACATAGTTTGTATAAGTCCAAGGACATGACATGATTAAGTTATCTTGTACTATAGCCTATGCAATAAGTTTCATATATTACATGGTAGTTTTCAAAGGCAACCTTAGAATTATGCTTTTGCTGGCTGATATGTTCGTTAATATTGTTGTTCTATTATATTCTGGCTATTTTGTGTGGATAATTCCCATTATGGCCACCTAGGTCACTCTGTTGACATACCACAAATCCTCAACCTTAGGAAATTTCAGTCGCAGCCCGATGTGCTTACCTATGAGCATCTCAAAAAAACAAAAACATGATAATGCACTCGGCTTACTTATGATCATGACAAAACTATGTGGACAATTGAGCTATGAAATATGATTGTAGATTGAACTGCTCAAAGTATGCGACATGATGTGATTTAGTTGTACTAGGATATGTATTTTTAATGTTCTAATAAGGGTACAAAGGGGCCTAGAGTTAATCCTATAAGCATGGAGTCATATTTGTATGTTTTCACATCCCTGAGATAATCAGTTCTAAATGGAGACCTTAAAGTAGAACATTCCACTAGCTGGGTTGTATTTACATTACTTGATGAATGAACTTGGTATGAAACCTATTGTTATCAAGGAAACACTGCCCTACCTCTTTTAGTCAACGAATGTACTAGAGATATAATGTAGTTCTCCATGCCTTCATCCCCTAGGAGTGTGCATTTCTATCATACCACTTTTTCTAAATTGATAGCCCCAAATATACTAACCACTCATAGGTTGTATGCACATAACTACTGCACTGGTTATTATTGCTTACTCTTAATGAGCTTGGGATGCTGAATTGATGATCTTACGTGATGTTATTATGGTTTTGAATGTCACTTTGAGTTTTATTTGTTATTGATGTGATGCTATGAGATTGATGCCGTATTACTTACAGTGATATAGAAGCCTTGGTTTATTAACTTGACTCTATCACAATTCGATTCCTTTATGTTTTAAAATGCACATGACTTGGTTGGCTGTCTTGATGTGATCTTGGTTGCTTTATTTGAAATGCCATGCATGAAAATCCTTTAGAGGCCAGCCATGTCGATGTTTGTTTAAAATCAGTTTAACATGGCTATCCATGCTAATCTCAATTGCTCCTCTTCTGTGCGATTTGTCATCGGCACCTTAATAGAGTGAGTAGACACTTAAAGAGGATTGGTGAGGAGGTGACTGGATACCATAAGCTTCTTCTTCCGAATTAAAAGATGCAATTAATTGTAAAACAAGATTTTGGATTCTACTGTGAGATGTGTGGCTTGTGCCATGTGTATGTGCATTTCATGTTTAATGAACTATGAACTTTGGAATTTCGAGGGAAAAATTCTTTTAACAACAACAACACCACCACCTCTCAGTGTGAGTCTTGCTTTCGCGGGGTCTGGGGAGATCCAACTGTAGGCAACCTTACCTCTACTGGCATTCCTACCCGTAGAGAGGTTGATTCCAAGAGACCCACAAAAAGGATTTTGTGAAAATATTTTATAGAAGAAAGCTTTTATGAAAACATTTAATGGAAAAAATTAAGGCCACATAGTAAGGAATAACTAAGATAAATTAAAAGGACAAGTTACTGAGGCTATGAAACACAAGAACAATATAACAAAGGAAGGTAATATACCTTAACACTCAGGCTGTCTCTTCCCAGAAGAAAATACTACCTGCAAACAAATACGACATATGAAAATCCCTGCCAGCATTAAGCCACTGCAACAAAAAAAACATCTATGGAGATGACTCTCCGTGGTCTAAGATTTTAATCCTATCCCGCCACAGCCTCCTATCCTGAGCCAGGTCCTTCGTCAAACCTACAACTTTCAAGTCCTCTCTAATCACCTCGTCCAAACTCTTCTTTGGTCGACCCCTCCCTCTTTTGCCTTCGGGGATGTTGATCATCTCACATCTCCTCACTGGAGCGTCCCCACTCCTCCTTTTCACATGACCAAACCATCTGAGTCTTGTTTCTCCCATCATATTTTCGATGGGAGCTACTTTAGCTAAGTCCCTGATTACTCCATTCCTAATTCTGTCTATTCTCGTAAAACCATATATCCATTTAATCATCCTTATCTCTGCTACCATCAACCTTTGAACCTGCGTCTTCTTTAGAGGCCAACATTTCGATCCACAGAGAACAGCCGGTCTAACTATCATACGATAGACTTTGTCTTTCAAACCTAGGGGCACCCTCTTATCACGCAGCACACATGAGGTATACTTCCATTTTTGCCAGCCCACTCTTATTCGCTGGTTAATATCTTCATCAATATCTCCATTCTGCTGAATGATCAAGCCTAGATACTTGAACTTATCGACCTTAGGTATCGACCTCCCATCCAGGGTGACTTCTCCCCCCGTATCTACGCTTCCACTGAAATAGCAATGAAGATATTCCGTTTTTGATCTACTTGCTCTAAAACCTCTAACTTCTAGCGTATGCCTCCATCGCTCCAACTTATCATTAACTCCCTGTCTAGTCTCATCAATAAGAACAATGTCATCTACAAAAAGCATACACCATGGTAACTCATCTTGAATCCCTCTTGTAAGCTTATCCATAATAAGAGTGAAAAGAAAAGGGCTTCAGGCGGAACCCTGATGCAGGTCCATACCAACGAAGAAGTCATTGGTGACCCCTCCTAGCGTCCTAACACTCGTCCTACCTCCCTCGTATATATCCTTAATAACTCGAATATACAAGGGTGACACTCCTTTCTTTTCCAAGCATCTCCATAACACTTCACGCGGAACTCTATCATATGCTTTTTCCAGGTCAATGAACACCATATGAAGATCCCTTTTTCTATCTCTATACAAACCCATGAGCCTTCTGAGGAGGTAAATCGCCTCAATGGTCGACCTGCCTGGCATAAAACCAAATTGATTCTCTGAAATCAAAACATCCTTCCGCAACCTTCTCTCAATCACCCTCTCCCATAACTTCATAGCATAGCTAAGCAACTTAATACCCCTAAAATTATTACAATCTTGAATATCACCTTTGTTCTTATACAGAGGGATGACCGTACTTGACCTCCATTCTCTGGGCATCTTAGCAGTCCTAAAAATAACATTGAAAAGCTCCGTCAGCCACTCTAATCCTTCTTCACCCAAACACTTCCATACTTCCACCGGAATCTGATCTGGTCCTCCTGCCTTCCCATTGGTCATCTTCTTTAAGGCCTCTTTAATCTCGTCCTTGGTGATAAGACCACACATTTGCGAATCCAGTCGCCTCTCATAACACTCTCTGACCCTACTACGGGAGTCTTCCAACACACCTTTGCCATCTTTCCTTGATTTCTGCATCCTCAGACAATACTTTACCATTTTCATCCTTGCTGCACCTCACAACACCTAAATCCCTTGTTTTTCTTTCCCTAGCCCTCGCCAGTTTAAAGGCTTCCTTCTCCCCTTCCTTGGTCTCCAGTCTATGATATAATCTATCCAAAGCCATGCTTTTGGCTACCGCCACAGCTTTCTTGGCTACCTTCTTTGCTGCCTCATACCTAACTCTCCTAATCTCTCTCTCTTCATCTGCTTCACTGTTCATGAAATCAGCGTAAGCCTCTTTTTTCTCCTTGACTTTCTCCTTTACCTCCTCGTTCCACCACCAGGCACCCTTCAATTTGTTACCACCTCTTCTAGAAGTACCTAGGATTTTCTTAGCTGATCTCTGAATACAGTCTACCAATGCCTCCTATATTGTATCTGCATCCTCTACCTACCTTCAAGCTCCTTCTTCAATAATCCTCTCTGATAATAACTCGGCATTCTCCCTCGTCAGGGTCCACCACTTAACTCTAGGGTCCCTGACACTCCTCTTCTTCCACTTTGAACATTTGAACTCTACATTCAACACTAGTAACCTATGCTGAGTCCCTAGATACTCACTAAGAATCACCTTACAATCCTTACAAGACCTCCGACTATCCGCCCTCATCAGGAAGTAATCAATTTGGGTCTTTAAGGAGCCACTCTTGGAGGTCACCAAGTGATCCTCCTTCTTCTTGAAATAGGAGTTGACCACCACTAAATCGTATGCCACCGCAAAGTCCAGCACAGAAACACCTCCATTATTTCTCACCCCAAAACCCAAAACCCCGTGGACCGTATCATACCCGTCTGAGTCAACACCAATATGGCCATTAAAGTCGCCTCCTATGAAAAGTTTCTAGCTCCGAGGTATATCCTAGATGACCATATCCAACGCCTCCCAAAATAGCTTCTTGATATCGTCCAATAGACCTATTTGAGGAGCATAAACACTAACCACGTTTACGGTTTCTGATCCCACCAAAATCTTAATGGCCATAATTTGGTCACTCTTACGCCTGACTTCAACCACAAAGTCTACCAACTCCTTCTCAACCAAAATGCCCACTTTATTCCTCACCTTGATTGACCCCGAATACTATAATTTGTACCCATCAACTTCTCTAGCTTTAGTTCCCCTTCATCTCTTGAACACAAGCTATGCTAATCCTACGCCTATGTAAAGACTCAACTAATTCTATCGACTTACCCGTAAGAGACCCAATATTCCAAGACGTTAGGCGCACCTTTTGAAATCCTACACCCCTCCTAACCCCATTACCCCTCGGAGGACTGGCTGAAACTACTACATCACTCGCCGCGAGCCTAGAAATCAGCTAGGCAAGAGAACACCCTTAACAAACGTAAATCTACTGACAAATAGCTACACTACTAATAAAACTAATACTAATAATGGCAATGGCAGAGAATTCCAAAAAAAGACCAACAATAGTAGAAAAATACTAATAATAACAACAAAAATAATACTAATAGTAAAATAAAAAAATAAAAAATAAAAAAATAAAAAATGAAACTAAAAAATAAAAATAAAAAGCCAAGAGACTTACCAAAAATAGTAAATATCAATGGCAAATAAAATAGCAACAATGGCAATAAATTATAAAAATGCAGGAGCTAATGTACTGGGGGAGAGCTCTTCTAACACTAGCAATATAGTAAACACAATTTACACTATAGGACAAACTTTAACAAATAGCAAGTGATTACTAATAATAATAATACTATCAATAACAGTGATAATAAAAATAATGCTAGCAATACAGTAATAAATGGTCAAAGTAGTAATAATAATAATAATAATAATAATAATAATAATAATAATAATAATAATAATAATAATAATAATAATAATAATACTACCAACCTAGTGCAAAAGAATACTAATATGATCTACAAGAAACAAAATTAAGAAGTAGCTAATATACTAGGCCACAAAAGCAGCAAGGAGCAAAGCAAATGCAGCAAGCACTATCGACACGTTGACTTACACAAATAAGGGAGTAAAAGAATGGCTGACCTGACCCCTTCCTAGCCGGCCTTACCGCCTACCAGTTCTTGGGTAGAGCACCCAATGGTCACCGACCCCAATCCACAGACCGAGGTCACACCACCGGCGCTCACACCCTCGGTCAGTTGTCCTACTGTGAGTATGAAGCAGCGTTCACCGGAGAACGTGAGTATGAAGCAGCAGGTTCCCCTCTTTCGGCTTGCCTGAAAGTGGCTCGCGTGTCGGGGGTCATACCACCACAGGCTGAGTTGCCGGAAAGTGTTGGATTCAAGACTAAAAAGAGACAGAGCAACCACCCAACTCAATGAAAACAACGATGAGGAGCTCAAAATGGCAGTACCCTGTTGCCGTAAATTGAGTCTTCAATAGAACAAAAACTATACGAATTCAATATGACAAAGACGAGACTAATTGATAGCAAAGCTAAAACAAAAGATGAATTCGCTTTCACTGAGAGCTCCACTCAATCAAAGCAGCTGAAATGATACAGATAATGCTAGCAACTTTCAACAGTAACAAAAAGTTATAGATTCTACTTTAGAGCTGACGATCAGTGCATGTAAGTCCAAAACAAGAACAAAATTTCTGGGAAAAAGTAAAAATCAGAACTGGGTAAGGGTTAGATCAAAGAAAGAGAATGGGAAAATGGGAAACCACTCCTTTATTTCTCGTCTACTGCTAATGGAAAATCCTTACTAGAGTCGATGGTGGCGGCTGGACTTTTTTTTTTTTTTTTAATCACATTTAACCTGAATATGATAAAAACTTGCCTGTTTTTATCCTCTCCCCTGAAAGACTAAAACAACTAGCTAACCAGCAGGTTCCCCTAAAAAATTCTTTTAAGGCAGGGCGAATGTAATGTCGTGTTTTCAATTTGGTTAAAACTAACTAATTCATCTAACGAATTAGTTAACGCGTAATTATATTATTTTAGTTAACATAGATTAATATTGGTGTACACATTTAAGTGGGTAACTTTATTAAAAATGAAGTTATTATCAGCTTTGAAATTTTAAGACACATATTTCATGAGCATAAGAGAACACTTTACCGAATATTAGGTGAGGAAATTAGCGGGTCCGAATGGATCATCGAGTGTTGGAAATAATAAGTGTAATTTTGGGCTAGTTGAGTCAAAATAGACTAAAAAACACACAAAAAATGTAACAAAAGGGGCTGGAGCCCCTTTCTTTGAAAGAAAAATAGAAGCAGGAGAGGGGGTTGCTTCCCCATCCTTGCAACACCCCTCCCCCGAACCCTCAGAGAAATAGAAAGCGAGAGAGAGAGAGAGAGAGAGAGAGAGAGAGAGAGGAGACACCGATAGGTGGGTGGCTGGCACTAGCGCTGGCCACGCTCGTAGTGGTTGAGTGCCGGTTCATGCCTAGGTAGGGATAGAGAGAGAAGTCGCGGAAGGCTAGGGTTACGGGGTTGCCTACCATTCCGGTGGCTGCTCGGGTGGCTAGGCGCAGCAGTAGTGAGTTCTGCCGGCGGCCGTCATCTCGTGGCACCTCCACTGATCAGACTCAAGCCTTGGAGCCACCTGGGGCGAAATTTGAAAGCTAGGGTTTGAATGCCATGGCGACCACCACCACGAGTGCACTATTGACAGTAGAGTCAGATTCCGGCAATGGAGCAGAACCGAGAAAGGGGAAGAGTGGCAGTAGCACGAGTGGTTCAAGGAGTGGGAAGGGTCATACAAACACTAGTAGCAGCAGCACGAGGATCGGGGGCCAAAGCTTAACTTTGAGTTAGCACCACCAACCTGTTAATTGGGTTCTTTAGCTTGGAATCAAGATGGATGATTCACAATTGCCTAAGCTACTATTAATTTGTATAGTTTCATTCGTTCATTTATTGATTGATTCGATTGTGAAGATGAATTCCAAATGAATTGAGAATTATAGGTAGTAGGCAGATTGTTTGAGGTCAATTACAATGATTTGGATTGGAATTGAAATGATTTCGAGGATTGCTATGGACGTTGCCGTGAAGAGGGAGTTCAAGTTGATCCGTAAAGTTACAAAGTGTCTTTCCGTGTTTCGATGTCTTGTGTTACTTGCTATTTGCCAGAATCTTGTTATAGCATGCTGCTAAATCAAGTTATGATTTTGTTAGCCTATGATTCATATGTGTGGTATGTGTGTACCTCATGATTGAGTTCTGCACTAAAGAGTTGCAACCTTAGTTATTCTAAGTTGCTTGTACTTTTCAAAGTTTCACATTGATGATTTGTGAACTAGGAGTCGCTTTGGTTGAATTTTGCTTGATTCGCTTGATTCGCTTGTTTTCAGAAGTTGTTTAAATGGGCTATAGAGTTGGAAACAACATGAATTACAAATGAATATGTTTGCATTGTGCTTGAAGGTGTGTGTTGATAAGTATACATATGAACTACTTGATATGGAAAGCTTCCTGAGTTTTGTGGTTAATGACGGCTGTTAGACAATTCATTTGATAAGAATGCTTTTGAGCGAATTTAGTTATGCGTAGGTTGCAAATCGTGATTTCTAAAATGAGTTTCAATGTTCCTGTCCTTGAAAAGTGAATGCTTACTTGGTCATTAACTCATTTACATGCACGCTTTACTAACATGATTGGTTGTATGCTTGTCATAATTTGATTGAGTTTATTTAGGCATTTTGGTCATCTCATAAACGGAAATGGAATTGTTGTGATACAAAGGTAACTTCTATGTAAAATGTGTTCAAAGTGAGATGCATTTGAAATGTTTTGGGCTAGGAAGATAGTGCTAATGAAATCCTAGAGAGTAGACATGGAGGTGGGAACTCTACAAGACCCTAACGAGTGTAGAATACAAAGTTTAGGGAGTAGACTCCGTAAGCAGGAACCCTAATTTATGAGGAGTAGACCCAGAAGTGGGAACCCTAGAAGAGTCTGATGAGGGTAGAAGACAAGTTTAGGGACCAGACTCGGTATATGGGAAGTCTAATTCCTGGAGAGTAGACTCAGAAGTGGAAACCCTAGAAGATCCTGACGAGTATAAATGTCCACTGAATATGACAGGCCCTGAATATTACTATGAAATGTGAGTGACGATCTCACTTGAGCAAGCACAAATATCAGAATCCGATGCCCCATAAAATGATTTCGTACTTGTTATGTGATGAAAACTCCTCGTTCGAGGACTACTATTAGTGAGAAGATTTAGAAAAGTGTATGTATTCTTGAAAGGAGCTTTTATTTTTATTCCAAATGATTTTCCAGTGAACAATGACTATTTTATAAATGCTTACTTGATTGAAGTAATGGTCCTTACCTTTTTTACATTAATCCTGTAGTCTTTCTAAAAGAACTCTAGTGGGTAACTTTAAGTTAACTTCTTAATGATAACTTTAACAAGTGGTTGTCATTATTGAGATATAAGAGTCATGTTAGGCAAGCTGAGATCTCTTGTGCGGGGAATAAAAGAACGGTAGGGATAACTATTGAATCTTGGAGCTTATTGAAGTAATAACGATTATGGTGGACCTCATATGCTTATTATGTGATATTAAACATCAAAATGTGCGTGATTGCTACTTAAAAGTATTATATGTAATTGTTTTGTTTTCTTGGGGTTGGGAATGATTCACTGAGCATGTAGTAGCTCATTTCCTCTCTATTCCCCTTTTCCCCAGGTACTTGATATGACAGGTATAAGTCGGTTCACATAAGCCGAGATGGAATCTCCCTTTTGCTTTGGAAAAAAGAAGTATGTGGGTATATACATAGGTTCCTAAGTTGAATGATGCAAATTGATGTATTCCTAGATTCCTAGGCATATGTAAGTGAAATGCTTTGGTACATGTATTACATATTGAATAACAGTCACTTTTATGGCCATGTGGGCCAACCATCATAATAGTCGGTCGTTTGATTTAGTTAAAATTAGTTATTTTTGAGATGCAAACTCCAATGCTCCGGATGTATGATCTGCTGAGTTGTACTTTTTATTTATTTCATATTATTAAACTTTATACTTGGTGTACTCCGGGCAAGTGGCCGTAGAGCTGTGGTCTCTGACGTGTAGCTGAAGAGCTTGTGAACATATCTTTTATGTTTTTATTCATTGTAGAGACCTAATGTAAGGCTTCAAGCCTGGGTTATAGTCAATTTTTAGGCAGAACTCTGTCCATTTCATTCTGCAATTTAAGAAATTGCGAGCAACACTAGCCCTAGGGGGTAAGGGTGTTATACCAACCCTAGGGAGCAGTGTAATACTATGATTTTGAGAGGAGGCAAACAACTTAAGGGGCCTAAGGGGGTTACCAATAATGTCAACTTGCATGATGAGAATGTTGTTGAGAAAGAGGTGTCTAGTCCCTTTAATGATGTGCATGATGGTAATGATATTGTGAATAAGGCTAATGAAGGTCTTAAGGACAATTAACAATCTTCCCCAAAACCTTTTACTCTGCCTTTGTCTTTTCCTCAAAGAATGGCCAAGGCTAAGCTTGATTTGCAATTTAGGAAGGTTTTCGAGCTCTTTAAGAAACTCTACATTAATATCCCATTTATTGATGTCCTATCTCAAATGCCTTCATATGATAAGTTCTTGAAAGAAATTTTGTCTAACAAGAGAAAGCTAGAAGAATATGAGATTGTGGCATTGACTAAAAAGTGTAGTGTTGTGATCCAAAATAAGCTTCCCGCTAAGTTTAAGGATCTCGGTAGTTTCTCCATCCCGTGCTTGATAGGAAATGAGTGCATTGATTGTGCGTTATATGACTTGGGCTCAAATGTGAGCTTGATGCCCCTTTCTATGTGAAAGTTAGACCTATGAGAGATGAGACCCACTACTATCTCTTTACCATCGGTGGACCGTTTTATGAAATACTATGTGGGTGTTTTACAGGATGCCCCATGAAGGTAGGAGATTTGTATGTGCCTAATTACTTTGTGATCCTTGAGATGGAGGAGGATACGCGCACCCCCAATCATTCTTGCGAGGCCTTTCTTAGCCACCATCGGGTGTCGTATTGATATAAAAATGGTAAGTTGTTATTCGATGTCAACAATGATCATGTGGAGTTTAACTTATTTAAGACTTCTAAATTCCCTTCATTTTCTGATGAGTTTATAGAATTGATGTGATTAATAATTTAGTAAGGTAAGAAGTCACTAACCAAGTTTCTAGTGACCCTCTTAAGCATTGTGTGGTAAATGATGGTACTACCAAGGATGAGAATCCCGAGGTAACAACGTTTGCTCAGTTGTTAGAAGCCTCTCCGTAAGTTCCACCTACCTTTGCCAGGTGGAAGGTTTAGAAAGTGATGACAAGCCCTCTTTGGATAAAAAAGCATGCCCTCGAGGTAGAATTGAAACCTCTCCCTTCTTATTCAAAGTGTGAATTTCTAGGCCAAAACTCTATATATCTTGTGATTGTTAGTGCAAATCTAAGTGCATCACAAATTGACTCTTTACTTAAACTATTTAGAATGCATTGTAAGTACATAGGGTATACTATTGATTAGAGTTTGATAATGTGTCGTGTCGGGTTAGGTTCACGTTCGTGTCGAACATAAACGGGTTAAAAGTCCCTAAACCTAAAACTGACCCATTCAATAAACAGGTTGACAAAGTTCAACCCAAACTGCTTAACATTTAAACAGGTTGACCTGAACCTAATCTGTTTACCTAAATGGGTAAAACGGGTTAGGTTTGGGTTACCCATTTTACCCACCAACCTATTTAATTGCAACACAAATTTCATTCCAAAGATAATTTAGCAAACAAATTGCATATTTTCCAGCCTTTTAAGGCATAATCGCTTTAAAAAGTACACTAAAATAACAGCTAACTTACAGGCTCCAGCATATTCAAAGCCTATTCTAACAAACCAGTCAACAACAACATAACTTCACAGCCTAGAAAGTTCACATAAGAACCAACTAGTTAAATTACAAACCATGTCCAAGTCAAGTCTTAAACAATAACAAAAAAAGTTCAAATTGTCTGAAATTCTTAATAGCATAACTAGCAAGTCAACAATCAACAATTCTATAAAAGAGACCACAAAAACTAATTCTCCAAAGCCTCATTCCCACCAAAAATGTAAACAATAAACGGTAAACGGTAAATAAATGGTACATGGGTTGACCTATTTAATCCGTTTAATTAAACAGGTCAAATAGGTATTTTTTCGTATTGAGATTCTCAACCTGAACCTAACCCAATTAACTAAATGGGTTTACCATGTCAACCCATTTAACTAAGCGGGTTCGAACTTCATATCGAAACCCACTTAACTTCGTGTTAGGTACGGGTCAGTAATCGTGTCAGATCAGCTTTTTCTAATTCTACTATTGATGATCTAAAAGGAATTCACCCTTCTATGTGTATGCATCACATTTTGATAGAAGATGACCATAAGCTGTCAATTGAGCACCAAAGAGTGTTGAATCCTAACATGAAAGAGGTAGTCAAGAAAGATATTCTAAAATTGCTTAAAGCTGACATTATCTACCCTACCTCCAATAGTAAGTATGTAAGCTCAATCCATGTTGTGCCTAAGAAAGGGGAATGATAGTTATGAAAAATGAGGACAATGAATTAATTCCTACCATAATAGTCATGGGTTAGCGCATGTACATTGACAATAAAAAGTTGAACAAAGCCACCCATAAAGACCATTTTCGTCTTGCCTTCATTAACTAAGTGTTTGAAACGTCAGCCAGGAACTCCCATTTTTGTTACCTAGATGGGTATTCGGGTTTTCCTAAATCCTTTTTCACCCAAATTACTAAGAAAAGACAACATTTACTTATCAATATAGTACATTTACAAATAGGACAATGTCATTTGGGCTATGCAATGCCCTCGCTACCTTTCAATGTTGCATGATGTCTATTTTCTCTAATTTCATTGAGGACACTAGGGAAGTGTTCATGGATGATTTTTCTATGTATAGCACATTTTTTGACCATTGTTTGAATAATTTATCCAAAGTGTTACAAAGATGTAAGCATGGACATTTGGTTTGAATTAAGAAAAGTCTCATTTTATGGTACAAAAAGAGATTGTCTTGGGTTACATTATTTCCAATAGAAAGCACTGAAGTAGACCAAGCTAAGATGGAGGTGATTGGGAAATTACCACCACTAACTTCTATGAAGGGTGTGAGGAGTTTTCTTGGATATATCGGTTTTTATTGGCATTCATTAAGAATTTTTCAAAAATTGCAAAACCTCTCACCCAATTTCTTGCCAAGGATATGCCTTTAGACTTTAATGATGAATGTTTGAGTTCTTTTCTTAGGTTAGAAGAGGCTTTTATTTCAGCTCTAGTAATTAAAGCCCCAGATTGGGAGCTTCCCTTTGGGGTGGTGCATGATGCAAGTGATTATGCATTGGAAGCTGTTTTGGGACAAAGGTAAGACAACAAGTTGTATGTCATCTATTATGCAAGTCAGACTTTAGATAAAGCTCAAGTAGCTTCTGCTACAATGGGGAAAGAGCTCCTAGTGGTTGTGTTTTCCTTGGAAAATTTTTGTTCGTGCTTGATCAATTTCAAGGAGATAGTCTTCATCGATCATACCTCATTGAAGTATATTTTAAAGAACTCTGATTCTAAGCCCCGACTCATTCGATGGGTTCGCCTTCTCTAAGAGCTTGATGGAGATTTGTAACAAGGCTAGGCTAGAGAATGCGGTGGCAAATCATTTATCATATTTGGGCCCCAAGGCTACTCTTATTAAAGAGCTTCCAATAGATGTTTCATTCCCTAATGATCAACTTCTTACTATTTCTCACCGAGTTGGTCCATGGTATGCTAATTTAGTAAACTACAGGGTAAGTGGGATGCTGCCTCCGGGGTTGTCCTATCAATGAAGAAAAAAAATTATTTATTGATGCTAATTAGTACATATAGGTAGAGTCCCTTTTCTATAAGCTGTGTAAAGATGGTCTTTACAGAAGATGTTTGCTAGAAGAGAGGTCTAAAGTTTCCTTTACCATTGCTATGCTTTTACTTATGGTGAACACCTTGGTCCCGATAAGACCATCAATGAGGTTCTTCAAGGAGGCTTCTATTGACCTACTCTCTTCAAGGATGTAAGGAAGTTTGTGATGACCAGTGATTGATGCCAAAGATCGGGGAATATTTCAAAGCAACATCAGATGTCTCAAAGTGGTATTCTTGAGATGGAACTCTTTGATGTGTGAAAAATTAACTTCATGAGTTCATTCCCTCCTTCCTAGAACAATTTCGATATCCTTGTCGCGGTAGATTATGTCTCTAAGTGGGTGGAAGCCATTGTCACCCCTACCAATAATTCCAAGATGTTGATCAAGTTCCTTAAGAAGAACATTTATATAAGATTTGGCACTCCAATGGTTCTTTTGAATTATAATTAATGCAACTCAATTTTGCCACAAGCCACTAGAATTTGTCTTGAAGAAAAGTAGGGGTTTTAACAAGGTTGCTACACCTTACCACCCCTAAACAAGTAGCCAACTTAAGATATCCAACCATAAATTGAAGAGTGTTTTGGAGAAGACGGTGGACCAATCCTGAAAAGATTGGTTTATGAAGCTTAATGACGCTCAATGGGCATATTAGACCGCTTATAAGACCTTTTTAGGCACTACTTCATATCGATTAGTATTTGGAAAGTTTGGCCTTTTACCAGTTAAGCTTGAACATAAGGCATATTGTGCTATTCAAATGCTTAATTTTAATCTTAAGGTGGCCAAAGAATGGAGAATATTGCAACTCAACGAGCTTAATAAGATGAGGTTAGAGGCTTATGAGAGTTCCCGAATCTATAAGAGAGAACCAAGCATTAGCATGATAAGCACATCATGAAGAAGCAATTTAAGAAAGATGACATGGTCATATTGTTTAATTCAAAGTTGAGATTATTCTAGACGAACTAAGATCCCAGTGGTCAGGACCATTTTGAGTCACCAAGGTCTTTTCTCATGGTGTAGTACTGGTGAGTAGAGTGACTCCATTGATTTGTTGACAATTAATGGATAGTGACTTAAGCCTTACTCTATGGGGAAATCTATTGAAAGGGTTGCTATCCATACTCTAACAAATCTTGTTTAGTGAAGGAAGGTCAAGCTTTCGACTCTAAACAAGCATTTCTTGAATGGCAACCCAAGTCATTTTGTTGTTTTCCTTTTACCCTTTGGTGTATATAGTTTTTAGTCTAGAAAAAAAAAGAAAAGAAAAAAAGGGGAACAAGAAGAGAAAAGGGGGTGTGAGTATGAGTGTTAAAAGTTTGAGGCAGAGCTCCCCACGGACTATCAATAGCGTAGACAACAGTTCATGGCCTGCCAGCCCAAAACGTCAAGAGCAAGGGTTGACCACAGATACTCCACGGCCCAGAACATAGCCCATGGTTACCCCCACCTAGTGCAAAAAAGAAAAAAGCCAGCGGGCACCACGGACAGACTATGGTGAGCACCACAGTCTATGGTGACGTACCAGTCATTGTGGTCAAAAGTTTTTACCCGATTTGGACCATGCCAATCCCTATTTATTTTTTTTACTTAACACTCTGTCTCTCTCTAGTCGTCCCCTTCTCTCTGTAAAATCTCCGTAATCATCCTTCCTTCTACCTCCATTCTTCTCAAATTTCACTCCAAATCCCATATAAATTCTTCCTCTGTTACCTAAATTCTTATTAATTTATCCCATTTCTCCCAAATTTCCCCCAAATTCACCACTTCCATCCTTCACTCTCCAAAAATTTGAATCCCCTACTTTCGACTATCATTTCCATCTTCCTCTTCCCAATTCTTTATATTCCCTCCTAATCTTCTTCCTTTTTCCCTTCATCACCACTACATTACCCAAATTTCTTCATTTTCTATCATCCCCCATACTCTCACATCCTTCATTGTTGAGGATTCTGAAAACTTCCGCATTACTCTTATAAATGTTCCAATGGCACCAAAGAAGAAGCTAAGGACCACTCAAGGAGCGGGAACTTCAGGGTAAGCACCACAAAGAGCACTACGGACATCGCGAACATCTAACAATGCTAGGAATTGAGGTAATGCTTCTCACGCTCTTGGTTTAACTAATTCAGACCACATTGCTAGATTTAATGCTTAAGTAGTAGAGTTGTTATAGCTACTCCCTATCTTGATGAGAATTTGTTAACTAAGTTGGGTTTGATGGATGATATTCGTTGGTTATTTGCATAGGACGATATGGGTTAAATTTTTATGACTTGGGGCCATATTTATAGAGACCTCGCCCTTGAATTTATGAGTGCATTGCATATGGAGGTTACTAGTGGTCCTCAATGCCAATAAGGATATATAATTCTTCCATTTGAATAGGGAATTTTATGAATTAGATTTGAGTGCCTTTTTTCCTCCTAGTTTGAACCTAACTTATCGTAGTGTCCCCCAGAACTTCAACCCGAATGCTTTTTGACGAGAACCTATAGGGGACTATCGTTATGATATGAGTACTTGTAAAGGTACTTCTCATTAGGAATCCTTGCATTCGTATAGCCCATTGAATGTTAGCTTATGATATCTTTGTTAAGGATGCTAGTCTGAATGTCCCTTGATTGTCTGAGCTATACTTCTTATCTAGTATGATAAATGACGATTCTATTGCCCAAGGGTTGGCCCCCACCCAGTTGTATAGTGGAACTATTAGTACTGCAAGGAGGATTGTGATTTAGGGTATCATCAACCCCATTGCTAGGTATCTTGGTATTGAGCCCAACCTAGAAGATAGAGTTGCATGGCTTGAGCGATTGAAAATAGCCGCTTTTGAGTAGAGGGAAGTTTATAGGGTAGAGACTAGTCAATTATGTTAGGCAGACCTTGGGAATTAGCTTTGATCACTTTTTAATTTTGAGTGGACCACCCTCCTAAACAAGGGTAATCTTTTATAGTTACCTAGTGATGAAGAGATAGTTCACCCTGCACCACCACCTGCCCTACCTACCCCTTGGTGCTTCTAGCTCTTCCTATCTGACTTCCTCCCATGATTTTGATGAGGTCCATACCACCCTTAGGTCTATTGAGAAGAAGCAAGCCTCTCTATAAGCTTATGTTCAATGAGAGAATACCTTCCAAAACCAATACTTCTAGGATTTTATGGGTTGTTTAGAGACTTGACGAGATTAACATATCTCCTAGGACTGACCTCTCACCCTCCATCTCCCCCTCCTTTCTAGTGTTTCCTTACTCCCCCATCTCTTTTGTAGTTATATGCTTGCATTAGGACAATACTTTGTCTAAGCATGGGGGAGTTGAATTGATTGACATTGATGGTGTCCAATGACTTCTTTAGTATGTAGATGTATATATGTTGCACATGATTCCATCTAGGGTTGCATTTAGGGTTAACTTATGGGGAGAATATGTAGTTGGTGCATTTAGTTAATGCACTTAGTTTTAATTTTGTAATTTTGCATCTCTCATGTATTTTAGGTATTAAAAGCACATATGGTAGTGATTAGCTGCATATAAGAATGCATACAAAAGAAATGAAAAAAAATTCTTTAAAAAAACGCTTCAATGATGAAATTTAGAGACTAGGTAGCTTTCTTTAGTTTAGCTTGACCTTTGATATGCCCCATTGTGAATAAAAGTGTTTGAAAATGAGTTTTGAAAGTGAGTTTCATCTTTGGACCATGTGTTGAATACAAGTTGATTGCCCAATGAATCTTTGTATGAATGCTTGCATGTAAGTCCTAATAAGCTAATTATGACCTTGATAGAGGTCTTGTGACTAATATATCAATTTTAGTTTGTTTGCTCTCATCTTGAGTGACTCTTCATAGACATCATCTCTGAAGAACTTGCTTTGGCTGTCTTGCAAGACCACACTAGCATATGTATTAGGCAAAGTGATTGAGGCATTCCTTGTATTAAAGAAGCCACATAGACCAAGTAGCCACTGTTTTTATGAATTATATACCCATTGCTAGAACCTTTAAGCTATAAACATGTTTATTGATGTGAACCTTTATATATAACCCTTGCCTAAATACGCATCTTACCCTTAAGCTGAGTTTCACTTTGTGATGTTTTGATCAAGAAGTAGTTTGTTGTATTGAGATCTTTTGGAGGTTTGGTTTGGCTTGTTTAGTGTAATAAGGGATTCAAATTCTTTTGTTCATACAAGGGATCCCCTATATTGATAATGAGTTGGATGTTAGGAGAGAATTATTGAAAAGTACTCAATGTTTATGTCCATATACATTCTTTTTGAAAAAAAAAAAGAAAAAAGATTTGGAAACAAAAAATTAAAAAACACAAAACACGGCAGAAGGGAGTAAAAGAGTTTCGCATTGTTCGATTGTGTACACATGCTCTTGAGATTCAACACCTTCTCCTTACATGAATTGTATAAATGGATTTGATTATATATTTGAGTGGTATTGGTTTGAGGAGTAAATTGCGTGAGACATTCAGAGAGTTTGATTTTGTGCTTAGTCTTTGGTTTTTAGCCCCACTTTTCCAAAATATTTGTTCCCCTCTTAACCTTTACCCATGGCCTCATTACAAGCCAAATTAAGTCGTCTTGATTGCCTAGTGTGTTTTGCATTTTAGTGGTGGTGAGTTAGAGAGTCTTAACAAGCTTGTGGTAGATTTGAGCCTTTGGAATTAGACACGAGGGAACCTAACTATGCTTTAGACATATGAGTGAAGAATGTCACATGACTAAAGTGAGGTTTTACAGGTTTTTCTAGCTCTATCTATTCCATGTGCTATTGTGATTATATGAGAATGATTTTTATGATTGATTCAAATTTTGACATTGTGGTCTTTAAGAATCTTTCAAAAACTTTATTCTCTTATCTGAGTGCTAAATGCTTTGATCACTTGTGGGCTAACTCTAGGTTGGATTTTACCATTGAGGATGCTACTAATGTCTTTCCTAAGGAGGTTGTGAATAAAACTTTTTGATCTCATGATTGCTTAGGGAGAAGAAATGGTTCAAGCATGGGGGAGTTTAATAAATGCTGAAAATGTACATTATTTTAGGGTCATTTACTAGTATTTCTTAGGGGATTTAGTGCTTTAACAGTTGATTTGTACCCTTATTTTCATTTTACGCTTGGGTATGCTTTTTTGATGTGTTTGGCAGGTTTTAGGACCTTTTTGACCCGACATTGACCCTTAAATAGATGCAATTTGCCTCACCATGTAGGTACCCCTAACCCATATGCTAGTGGGAAGAAGAAGTGAGGTTGAATTTTGGACCGGATGACACTACGATTAGACCGTGATGTACTGCAAATTGCTAAACCCTTTGTCTTTCTCTGATTGTGTGGCCGAGATTGCTCGAGTTCTTCTATTTTAAGGGGGTTTCTTAGCTACTTCAAGGGCATCACCACCATTCCATTTCTTAGCTCACTCAAAAAAGTTCATCCACTCTAATCAGTTTGGAGCAATAGAAGAATCAAGGGAATGCACTTGCAAGTGGAGGCTTGAAGATTGAATGATTGTTGAAGAGATCTCCATTAATACCAAGCATACTTCTCTCCTTACTTCTTGAACTCTCTTTTGATTTGTTCTAGTTAGATTAATGTTTAGTTTGAAACTTTTGGATCAAGTTTTAATCATGAGTTAGCAGTTTTTCTACTCTACAGATTTGCTAGCGTAACAATGAAGTTGAAATCCTAATTCTATCATATCTTATGCTTAATCTTATTTGGTTTAATTCAATCTATCATGTCCTTTGATTGGACGTGAGTGATTTTGGCAATTTACTTGCATGCGTTTAGATAGTTGGGTGAAACACTGAGAGGAGAAACTCGCTAGTAGATCAGCAAGACTAAGCTTAACTTCATGGTCCTTGAGAGAATTGCATGTTGAGAGGAAAATTCGATAAATTAATATCTTAAACCTAAAATAAAAATGTTTGGAAGAATGTTGATTAGATTAGTTTAAGTAACTTGGTTAATTTCAAAAGGAAGGACCGAATTTTGTTTGTTTATCATCTTTTGAATTAGCCAAATTTGAGAAGAGCACTTGTTTATTTCAAAGATCTAACTCATCGCAAGGCAAAACAAATCCCTAGATATCCTTTATTGATTGATTTCCTAACTTTCTAATATAGAGATTCACTAGTGTAGATGAGCAATCCACTTGACTGCTTAATCTGCTTAGCATTTTAATAGGACAAATCTTAATAGATTGCATTGGTCTTTGTTAGATGATATTTCATCTTTACTACAAGACTCGTGCGCTTGCGATGTGTGCCAACACTCTGTTAAAGAATTCCTTCTTTGTGTTCAATAGAGAAAGAAATTGGCTAACCCTAAACTACCTATGCGTGTGCCCCCTTGTACTTTTATATTTGATAAATTTATTTTGATAAAATCGAGTATTTCATTGCAATCAGTTCCAATTCAAAACTATTTTGTGGCTAAAAAGATTAAAAATTTTGCAATTTCCCTTGTAATAGCAAGGGTCTCCCTTTCCATAGTAGGATGGTTGTATTCAACTTTATTATAACTTCCACTGCAGCATTTACATAATTTTTTCCCTTCCTTGATTTTTAACACTAGAGCTCAATGCTAATTGCTAGCATTTGTCTCTAGGTTCAAATCATCTTTTTGGTTAGGTAGATTAAGAAATTTTTTGCATAACTTTTTGAAGTGTTGTACAGTATTTGAACCATCAAGAGTGTAAGTTTAATTGTTTCTTGATTTTTTACTATTAGGGTTTCCTAAGTTTGGTTAAGTCTTTTACAAAATCTGAGGCAAAAGTAAGGCATCGTAGACATCTGTATAGTTGCTTTCTATGTTCAATCTTCTCATCAAAGTTTCTATTTTCTCTAAATATGTCTTTGTAAACAATTTGTCTAGTTTAAATCTTTGGACCTAAAAATTGTATTTCTTGTTTAGCATAGATATGTTTACTTCTGCCAAGAACAATACTAGGCTTAATACATCTTTGACTGATGGCTAGGACATTGTTTTTGTGTTAATCAATAGTTTTAGAAAAGATAAGAACATCGCTGATATACCAAACAACAATGCTTACGATCTTTAAAGATATTATCCATTCTCCTCTAATATATGTGAGAAGCATTTTTCAGACCAAATGACAAAACTGCCCACTCAGAATCAAGTTGCGGAGCACAAAAGCAATTATAAGAATCCTTTCTTCATCCATCTTAATCTCTAATACCTACTTTTATAATCCATTTTTGAAAATCAATAAGCTCTTAGGATTCTACTGAAAAGCACTGTTTGTTATGGATATAATAACAATAAAACTTTATTATCATTACACTTGGAGGCAGGTAGGCAATGGTAAAATGTATTTGAACGTCAGCTAAGTAAATCCTAAGGACATCTAGGAGAGGTGGTAACAAAATGAAGGGAGCTTGATGATGGAACGAGGAGGTAAAGGAGAAAGTCAATGAGAAAAAAGAGACATATGCTGCTTTCATGAATAATGGAACGGATGAAGAGAATGAGATTAGTGGAGTTACATATAAAGTAGTAACAAAGGTAGCCAAGAAAGCTGTTGCTGTAGCTAAGAGTATGGCGTATGATAGTTTATATCAAAAACATGAGATCAAGGAAGGTGAGAAGGAATCTTTAAACTAGCGAGGGATAGGGAAAGAAGAACAAGGGATTCGGGTGTCGTGAGGTGCATCAAAGATGAAAATGGTAAGGTGCTATATGAGGATGTAAAAATCAAGGAGAGATGGAAAAGGCACTTTTTCAAACTCCTCAATGGTAAAGTGATGGAAGATTTTCGAAGTAGGGAAAGAGAGAGTAGTAAGAGGACTCTTGATCCTAGATTATGTAATCCTATCAGCAAGGATGAGATTAAAGAGACCCTAAGGAACATGACCAATGGAACGGTAGAGGGACTAGACTAGATACCGATGAAAGTGTGGAAGTTTTTAGGCGGAAAGGGATTAGAGTGCCTAATAGAGCTTTTTCAATGTTATTTTTAGGACCACTAAGGTGCCTAGAGAATGGAGGTTTAATATAGTCATCCTATTATGCAAGAACAAAGGTGATATTCAGGATTATAATAATTATAGGGGTATAAAGTTGCTCGATTACATTATGAAGTTATGGGAGAAGGTGACTGAGAGAAGGTTGCGGAAGGATATTTCGATATCAGAGAATCGATTTGTTTTATGCCTGGCAGATCGACCATAGAAGCATTTTACGTCTTTAGCAAACTTATGGCATTGTACAGAGATAAAACGGTAGATCTTCATATAGTGTTCATTGACCTGGAAAATATGATAGAGTTCAGTGTGAAGTGTTATGGAGATACTTGGAAAAGAAAGGAGTGTCACCTGTATGCATTTGAGTTATTAAGGATATGTATGAGGGAGGTAGGACGAGTGTTAGGATGCTAGGAGGGGCTACCAATGACTTCTACATTGGTATATGCTTGCATCAGGGTTCCGCTTTAAGCCCTTTTCTTTTCACTCTGGTTATGGATGAACTTACCAAAGTGATTCAAGATGACTTACCATGGTGTATGTTATTTACATATGATATTGTTCTTATTAATGAGACAAGAGAGGGAGTTAATGACAAATTAGAGCATGGAGATGTACACTGGAGTCTAGAGATTTTAGAGTAAGTAGATCAAAAACTGAATACCTATATTATTATTTTAGGTGAAGGGAAGTTGCAGGGGGAGGAGTCACCGTGATGGGATGACGACACCAAAGGTCGATAAGTTTAAATATCTAGGCTTGATCATTCAACAAAAGAGGGATATTAATGAAGATATTAGCCAGTACATAAAAGTGGGTTGGCAAAAATGGCAGTATGCTTCAGGTGTGCTGTGTAATAAGAAGATGCCTATAGGATTAAAAGGCAAAGTTTATCGTATGGTAGTTAGACCTACTGTACTATATAGATCGGACTGTTGACTTATAAAAAAGACACAAGTTCAACAATTTCTGGTAGTAGAGATGAGGATGATTAGGTGGGTGTGTAGCTATATAAGAATGGATAGAATTAGGAATAGAGTAATCAAAGACTTAGTTAAAGTGGCTCCCATCAAAGATAAGATGAGAGAAACAAGACTCAGATAGTTTGGCCATGTGAAAAGAAGGAATGTGGATGCTCTAGTGGGAAGATGTGAGAGGATTAATATCCTCGAAGGTAAAAGAGAGAGGAGACGACCAAAGAAGAGTTTGGACGAGGTGATTGGAGATGACTTCAAAGTTATAGGATTGACGGAGGACATGGCTCAGGATAGGAGACTATAGCGGGATATGATTAGGATCTTAGCTCACAGAGAGTTAACCACCTGATTTGGTTGTGGTTTTTCACTTACAATAGGATAAGTTTGGTTGTAATTTTTTCGTATGCCGTGTTTGTATGCAGGTAGTACATATATCTGGGAAGAGATATTGTTTGCCTGTGTCTGTTTGTTAAGGTGTGGTACCTTCCTCTACTATGCTGTACTTATGTTGTACTTATATTTACATAGTTACAACCATATAATTTATTAGTATTTATTAGTTCATTCCCTACTGTGTTTCCTTAGTTTTTTTCCATTAAATGTTTTCACAAAATCCTTCTTCTATAAAATGTTTTCACATAACCTTATTTTGTGGGTCCCTTGGAATCAGCCTCTCTGCGGGCAGGGATGGCGGTAGAAGTAAGGCTACCTATATCTGGATATTCTCAGACACTATGAGAGCGGGACCCATACTAGGAAGTGGTGGTGTTCTTGTTATTGATCATTCTAACTCTACCTCTTTTTTCCTTTGAATGATCCCTTACAATCAATGGATAGGACTTGTGTGAGGACTCTTATTATTCTTGATTAGACATTTATCTGGAAGTTCTATTATTTGTTTGTCAAACTCTTATATATCTGAATGTGTCTATACCGTTTGTTCGATTGAGATAATAATATTGAGCTTTAACTACCAAAAAAGTGCCTTTTAATAATAGACATTTAGTGACAACAAGAATCTTTGTTGGTGAAACTTTTTTTTTTTGGGCAACAAACTAGATCGTTTGTTGGCATTAAAGTCTTAAGGTAGGGAGGCAAGGAGGGTCTTAGTATTTCCAACAAACACAAAGTGATCTGTTGGTACTATGGTAATAATTCTAATAATTAAGTTATCCATTGGTATTGTCATCATAATACCAACATTTCTTTTTGGAAAAAAAAAAAGTTATGTTGGTATTACACAAGCCGCGGGGAAAAATCAAATTACAAGTAGATGAAAAAAGAAATAAATAATAAATCTTTTTTTGGATCAATTAAGAAGCTGTTACTATGAAATAAACAATAAATGGAAACCCTGCCCTTGACATTGTTTCGCCGATTCATTAAAAAGTAAAAGAAAAAAAATGTTGGGCTGGCTTTGCACAACGAAGAATGTTAGAACCAGAACCCAACCCTTAGCTTTCTTCATATGCGCTATCTCCTCTCTTAATTTGCCCAGTTCGATCGTTAAATTTGGAGAACACAAGAGTCTTAACATGAGTACACCTACTGTTGTTGGCTTGTTGCTGTTGTTCGATTCTTAGATTTTGCAGGCTTGTCCTCTTCATTTCTCAATCGATTTTCTTTGTTGTTTAATTCAGTGTTCTGGCTTTCCATCCCTCTCAATCCACCTCAAACTTCTAATTTGTGTTTAATTCATTATCTTTTTCTAGCCCCTGTCCAGTAATGTTGGCTAGAAAGGTCGGGTCTGGTGCCAGAAATAGAGATAGCACATAAGGAGGGCAAAAACTAGGGTTGATTTTACAATTCCCTTAAGGTATTGTTTTTACGATTTCCTTGAATTTGGTGGATTTGGATGGAAAATAAGGTAGTAATTTATACGATTGAAGAGTTTTCACTATGATGGATGGTGGATGTTGCTACAATTAATTGCATTTTGGCTATTGTTTGGAACGAGTAAAATGGCTGTTGCGTGTGTGTGTATGTGTGTGTTTTTGAACAATTTATGACATTTTGTTGATTGATCTTGTTTGGTAATTATCTTGTCTAGAATTGTGTAGGCTGTGGATGGACATCCTGAAAATCCATAGGAATTGAATAGAACTCACGCAGTCACACTACTAATTTCTTTCAAGTACAAAGGCCATCTAAGCCCTTTTCTATAGACGTTTGTGTGTCATGAATCCAACTTAAACTAACTTGTGCAGGTCTCTTCCTTCATTGTATGTTTGTAGCTTGGGACATGTTGGTTTGGCCTACTATTGTTATTTATTGTAAAGAATCAAGGATGGATGATAGAAAAACATACCTAGCAAGGTGTACTAGAATGATGTCCAATTAAAACATTATAGCAATGCAGAAAGATAAACTTGAGCTCATAAAGGCCTAGGCATGTTACGGAATAGCTTGAAAGCAATGAAGGATAAGAGGTTTTAGAGCACAAAATTTCAATACAATAGTATCTCTTATTAGAGCCAAGGGACCAGTTAGTGGAATGAAGAGGACCATCATTGAATTGGACATTTCATAGCTTGTGGCTTGGGGAAAATAAGGAAAAAAGATAGGATGCACTGCTTGGAAAAAAATCTTAATGATTTTGTGTGTCACAAATTGGGAGCAAGCAATAGTAGGATTCATGATTTGGGAGAATCTGGGAAACTTGCTTAAGGCAGGAGTCTTCAGCTCACGAAAGGCATCTACGTTAATAGTTGAGGCAATAACAACTAGAAATGGAGTTAAAACAGTGCATGAGGCAGTGTATAAATGAATATATATTGATAAAGGGAGAACGTATGATAGTAATTGAAGCAGACAATTGGAGAATTGGATTCCCTAAATGATTTATAATATTATTTTTGACTCTTGAAAATTCTGAGATAAATGGGAAAGTTTTTATCAACCATAAATTTCCTAAGGGTAATGATAGATTCGCTAGCTCTCTTAGGGCATTTTATGCAAGCTATCATGAACATACTTCATTGCCATGTAGGGGGCTCAGTCTCACTGATATTGTTCATTACAATGACGGGAGGGTATGATAGGATTGGTAACTTACGAATATTGTACTTCTATTCTAAGGTGTATAACTTTGGGAGTTGTTGTTGTTTGATCCTTAAAAGAAAAGAGCAATATTGTTCTGTATTCTAAACTATATGAATACGGGGTTAGGTAAGGTTTAACATTTTTGGTATATGTTTCATTATCTAATACACCTAAAACTGGTACTCTTTCATGTTTAAAAGGGAGTTGTTTATGGGAAATTTAAAGGCTAAGATATCACAATTTATTTCAACTAGATTATAATGTCAACCATAAATTGTGTTCTTAACAAATATTAGTAGAGTAGGATGATGTCCTTTTGATTAAATCAAGTAATTCGCTTATATATGTACTAACTTGTCATTTATACTTTGGCATTTTTTTATTATAAGTGTTGTTGCAATGTTTGCTAATATGTTAAGAATGCATAATCATTTGAAGCTAAAACATGTGGGACTTGCCATTATGGATGTGTTTAAAGATAAGAGTTGGGTGAACATAAGTAGAATGGATAACGAATATAATGAATATCTAAATGCATTTCTTGATCATGTATTAGTGACTTCTGCTGTTGGTGATAGGATTCCATTCCTATGTGCAAGTGTGCTAAGGATTCCACCATAAAAGGGAAGTTGTAAGACGTCACCTTCTCATGAAATGGATGAATGCTAATTACCATAAACATGTATGGGTCTGGGGAGCCATTCTAAGGGATAGTGATGGTAATGATGAGATGTTAAACGATCACGTGCGGATTGTTTTAATTGAGTTAAGCAACTTCTTTAAAGAGATTTGCTCTAAAGTTGCAACACCTAAAGACTTTGAGAGGTTAAAGGATCGTGTCATTGTTACCCTTTGTCATTTGGAAAGCATTTTTTTGCCTTTCTTTTTTGACATAATGGTACGCTTAATTATCCATTTGCCAAAGGAAGCAAAGGTTACAAGTCCGGTTATTTATCATTGGACGTACCATGTAGAAAGGTATATACCCACTTTTTCATTTTTACATCCATAATTTTATATTTACAAATAAAAATAATGGTTATGTCATGTGATTTTGTTGCTCATAGGGACTTGAGGACATTAAAATTGTCTGTTGGCAACAAAAGGCATCCAACGTGGTCAATTGTTGAATGTTGTAATGCAAATGAATGTTTGACATTTTGTGCAAGATATTTATATGGTTTGGAGACTATGGAGAATAGGTCCTCAAGGAATAAGATCATGGTGATGAAGGTCACAAAGGACTATCTAATTTCTCCTTGATATGTCAAGCATTATCGAAAAAAAAAGATATTCGTCCTGACTATTCACTAATTGACCAAGCACATAGTTATGTGTCATTTAACTGTGTTGAAGTTCAAGGTTATGCAAAATAAGTAGACCTAAATGTTAGATTTGGTATTATAAAATTCTTAAAATTCATTTTATAATTTAGGACGTGTTTATATGGTTTCAGAGAGCATTATGAGATTGTTAGTGTTGAATGTCAAACTTCAAATGAAAACATTGATGAGATTCATAAAAAACCATTTCCAAAATGGTTTGAAATTTAAATGTCTTAATAGACATACAATGCTTATGTGTATAAACTTTACATTATCTAAAGTCTCATGAAATCTGTACATTCTAAGTGTTGTGGGCATCGCCTTGCCTATTGTTGCATCACCGATGATTTGAAATATTTGAGTGAATTTCCAAGTGAATGGATAAAGACAATGACCAAGATTACCTATAATGGCTGCAGATGGTGTGTTAAAAATTGATAAGAGGAGCAAGATGCAAAATTCTTGTGTTCTTGTGAATTCTTGCGCAAATATAAGAGATATAGCTTATTATGGAATTCTTATAGAATTAATTGAGTTAAGCTATCCTCAAGGAAGAAGTGTTACCTTATTTTGACATGATTGGGTACATCCAATTAAAGGTGTAAAACAAGATGAGTATGGATTTACTCTTGTTAACCTTAGATCATGTTAGAAAACAAGCGAACCTTTTGTCCTAGCATCTAAAGTAGTACAAGTCTTTTATATACTATTCAACCATAAATTATGATATTTTATGCCCTTTTATTATCTAATATTTGCTCAAAATAAATTGTTAAATTAGGATTTTAATGTTGTTTTGTTTATTTTGTAGGAATTGAAGATGACTTTGGAAAGAAATAAATAGTTAGCTCTAAATGAAGCTTAATTCAATTGGGAAATGAAGAAGGAAGAATGAAGCCAAAAAAAAAAAGGGAAAGACAGACCCAGCCAGAAAGGCCAAGACCCTCATTCTTGCTGCGTTGTTCTCCTCCAGATGCCAGAACTGCTGCTCCATTATGTCTCCTCCATCATTCTGAAAATTAATTCCTTCATCCGATAGTTGGCATCAATAATCAATTTGTGGTTATGGGTTGAAGATTAATTCGAGTTTAATGTCATCAATGGGGGAAATGAAGGGCTGCGTTTTTGGAGCATTCAAAGGGGTCGAATTACAGAGCAGGACCGGGAGACGAGAGATTAGGCTTTAGTTTGGATTCAATTTCGTTAGCTTTCATTTTGGGTTTGTTTGTTTTCCTAGTTTTTTAGAATTTGTTCTTAGTCATCAAAATAGTGTAATTTGATTATGAGTTTTGTTTGCAATTTCGATTATTGTGTTGAATTTTACAAGATCTCATGTTGAAATTCTGATCGGGGTTCTTTATTCGCCGTAATTTCAGACTCACAATGTTGGTGATTTCGACTCTCTGCCCAGAAATCGCAAACAAAATTTTGGTTTTTGTTCTGGTTTGGGGTTGAATGCGTTTGGTATGAGGTTTGGCTTCACTTTATCTTTTCGATTTGAACTTACTGGAAATTAGTATGAAATTAACTCATGATACTGATCCCTGGATTTAGTTTGACAATGGTTGAAGGTCAATTAATTGAATAAGTTGAATCAATTTTCTATTAGTAATTGTGTATTAGTTTAGTAATTTTAGCAAACCAATTTCGACACGTCCCTAAGGATGACATCCATAGGCGTTACAACGACAAACCATATACTTGCGAAATTTACAGGTTTTTGGTGCCATTGCCGGGGATAGATTTGTGAAATTTGATTGCATCGAGTCATAGTTTAGTTATTTTAGTCGTTTGTGTCACTTTCGTTTTAGTTTTATAATTGTGATTTTTAGTTTTGATTGAGTCGTTATTTAGTTTTAGGAATTTAGTTTAGACTATTTTTGATTCTTGTTAGTATTTCGATTTTTGTTAAGATTAGTTTCATTTTAATTTTTAGAGGTTATTTATTACTAACAAAAAATAGTACTAACCAATTTGGTTTATGCACAACAAAAAGAAACAAGGCCGAATTGATCAGGAAAAAAAGCAATACGGTGCAGAATTTTTGCCAGTTTCAGATTCTGTTTGAATTTTCTGGAGTATTTTTGGCCTCATTTTTGCTATGCTGATATTTTTTGATGGATCTAATATAATTTGTAGAGTTTGTGTGAATTTTTCTAGAGTTTTTGGGACTGTCTGGAATTTTCTATGAATTTTGGAACTAATAATTTGTTTACAATATTCTGCACAGTTCCGGGTCAGAAAAATTCAAAAAAGATATATTCATGTTCCTTGTGTTTGTCTTGATTATAATGTGTATAGAGTTCTAATTTTCAGAGTTTTATTTTCTATTTTAATTTTATTTTTTAGATTTGACTTGTTTAGGTTTTAGTTTATTTTCTATTTTGTTTTAGTTTTGGTTGTGTTTTCTATTTTTGTTTTTGTTTTAGGTTTAGCTTATTTTTTGTTTTCTATGTTTGTGCGTCTAAAAAAAATCAAAAGAAAATGGTGTACACGCTTTGTATATGTGCTCCTCTTTGGTTTTTTTGTGCTAGGTCATTTCTTGTCGTTGAAGTCTTCTTGGTCTTTCTTTTCTTTTTGTAATATAGTTTTATTTGTGTTAGTTTATTTTGTGTGGTTAACTTAATTATTTTTAAGTCTCTTGTTTTTGTTTTGGTCATTAGTTTGTAATTAGTGTCCTAGAGAAATTTTCTTTCTTTTAAAAAAAACTTAAAAAAAAACTTTAAAAAGAAAAAAAATTGAAAACCCTAAAAAATTGAAAAATTCTTAAAATTGAAAAAAAAAAAAAGAGATTCGGGAATGCCATTTTTCAATTTTCCACAATTTAAGCATGAATCTTATTAGAGTTATTTATGGAGACTTAACGATTATTGTGCTCAATTGAATCAATATTTTCAAAAGTGGAAAATTTGTAAGGTCATCGTTGTGGGTCTAAATGTTGAGTCTAGAGGTTATGTAGAGTCTGTAAGTCCTGGAGGTTTACTGGGATTATTGTCTAGTACCCAAGATGAGGTTTGGAATTTCTTTGTAAAGATTAGCTTGGGATACTCATGAGTTTGAACAAGCTAAAAGGAATTTTGGATACCCAACTCTTGGTGAGTCTACTTTCCATGCTAATCCTCCCCACCTGAATTGCTTTATAAATTTACATAACCCATCTTATTCTTATGTGCCTCCTGTGTTGTGCAACTATTGTGAGACTTCTTATCATGCTGCTTGTAATTCTCCCTATCAAGCTAATGTGGATGCTACATGTGCAAGTGTTGAAAAGACGTTAAAAGAATTGACTGATAAAATGATAGAGACAATAAAAGAGAAAATTGTTGAATATTCTCGACGTTTTAATCAACGTAGGTAGAATTATAGTGAGCTTGACTCTAGTTTACGATCTCCTAAGCCTGAAGTTAGTCTTTGTCATGATTTTGAGCCCTCTTATCTTGCTAGGCCTAACTGGAATGATGTCATGCTTTTTCCTAGCGTAGAACAAGAGAGTGTCTCTACTCTATTTCTATCCCCTGACCTTGCACCCGCACCTAGCTCACGTAAGGACGTCGTTGATGATGTCTTAATTTATGCCGACCCACTCACCCCTTTTAATGACTATTGTAAGTTTGAGGTGGTTGAACAAGTTGACACTGTTGGTGAGTTAGATATGAGCATCACGACTGAAGTTGAGCCTTGTGATTTAGATGACTCATAAGATATTTCATAGAAGTCACGTGAAGAGAAAGTTGAGCCTACTTGACATTATTCTTTCTGTGGAATATGAATCTTTTTCATGTGGGTTTGATGTCAGTGTGGGTTTGGATGTTGATCTGTGTGTTGAGTATGAATCATTGTGTTTTGACCCCATCATTACTGACTTCCTCTTTGAATCTCACAAGTTAGAATTTGTTGAGTCGGAGACCATTGTCACTGAGAATTTTAATTTAGATCAGACTTTAGCGCATTTTAATATTAAGAGATTTGTGGACTTTGGACCCACTAGTTGACATAGACCGCTCATTGATGATGATAAAATTGCTAGGCTGATGACGCACCTACTGGCTAATTTTAAATATGTCTGCCTGTTTGATGTTTGGGCCCAACAGTTTGATAGGTTGAAGCAGGCCCTTACTTATGCTTCATTGGCATGGTGGATGTATTCTTTCTAGCTCCAACTCTTTGCTTATTACTATTTCCATGTGCTTGAGAGTTGGTCTTGTTTGTTTGATAAGCTACTTCGTGCGCTAACGAGTTTTGATTTAAGTAGCACTTTTCAACTTAGTATGGAGTGGCAAATGCTCCATGAGCCTCTATTTCTGCAAATTTGTTAAGGCTGTAGTTTAGATGTACTTATGTTCCTAACCTGGTATAATCGTTCCTCTCTTTATTCTCTTTTTAATTTTGTTTTCTTTTGTATATGTTTATTGGATTGTTTTATTTTTATTCTCTTTCGAGTTTAGAGTCTCATCATTTTTCTTTCTTTTTGATTCATGTTTTCTTTTGTATATACATTCTTATTTTAGGTTTTTATATTTCTTTTCACTCCCAATGAGGACATTGTGAAATTTAGGTGTGTGGGTGGGAAAAATTTGAAAATTTTAAAAATTTTTAAAAAATGATATTTTTGAGAATTCAAAAAGATTTTTGTTTTGTTTTGGGGATTATATGTATGCTATTCTGATTGGCTATGTTCTCTTATATCTTAGTATTGGGTTGTATATAGATGTAGTGTACATTGATAGAACTTAGTCCTAAAGTATGATGTTTGTATATGATATAAACCCCCGATATTATTTTGATGCAAGCTTGACTGTGGTAGATGAACCCGTGAGATTTTGAGCCTTATAGACTAATTCATTAATTTAATCTCATATTGTTTTTTCATGTGTGTCTCTTCCATGATTACAACTCTAGAACTTACTTTGATTCTCTTTAAAATCATACTTAACATGTGCATTATGATAATATGATAGAGGCATTCATTTGTTTTGTAAGCTACATAGCCAAATTGCCACCCTTGCATTGAATGTTTTACACTTTGTTAATCCTTTGAGCTTACCCTTTTTGTTGCGAACCTTTCAGCTTAGCCATTAGCCTAAACACATTTTCTATCCTTAAGCCAAGGCTAGTGGGGCCACACTTCATCGTTTGGGGGTAAATTTTGGGTATTTTATAAATTTGATGGTTGATTTTGGTATATGTTGGGATGAATCATGGTGACTATTTGGAAATTGAGTTATATTGCTCTTCTAGATGCCATTCATTCATTTTCTTCTTAAGAAAAAAAGCAAGAAAAATGAAGAAAAATGAAAAAGGATTCCAAGGAGAAATGAAAAAAAGAGTTGAAAAAATCTCCCAAAAAAATGTCAAAGAAAAAAATTTCCAAAAAGAGCTGTGAATAAGAGTGTTTGGCATGGATGTATCGTTATGTATACTCATTTCCAATGGTTGATTTAATTGGGGCGTGTTCTTATTTTGTATTTAGAGAGTGTGTGCTCCTTATAGTTGGTGTAAGTGTTAGTTGCTCATTAGTCATGGCTTTTAGCTCCTCATTTCCTCAAATCATTTGTCCCTCTCTTACCCTTAACCCTTAGCCTCATTACAACCCTGAAAAGCCCTCTTGATTATTGTGTTGCATTTTGCATTATAATGGTGGAGAATCGAGAATCTTAGTAAGCTTATGGTAGTTTGTATGATTGGAAGAGAATTGAGTGAACCTTGTCATATTTTAAACACATGAGTGGGGGTGTTCTGCATTTTCCTCAAATGAGGTTCTACCAATCATGCTTGTACATAATTCTTCAGCGGGGTGGAAGGTTGTGCATAGATGTCATCAATGAGGATTAACAGTTTCTTAGTATGTGCATTGTGTTTATATGCGATCTAGTGCTTTGGTTGCTTGAGTGATGCAGTTTGCTAGAATGTGCATAAATTTTCTCCAATGCATATATTTTTTCCTAGTGTTGTGTATATAAGTTTTTAAAAAAAATCAAAAAGATTTTCAAATTTCTGTTTTTTTATAAATTTTGTGGGAAGAACTTCTGCAAATTCTCACGAGACCCCACTCATCCACTAGGGGTAACCTAGGGGTTTAAAGGGCTTGTTGCACGTGATAAGTATAACTATGATTCCTACGAAAGTGAGTTAGGATTTATTTTCTTTTTCTAGGATTTTTAGTTTTATTTTACCGAAGGACAAGCAAAACTTAGGTGTAGAGGTGTTTGTTCAACCATAAATTATGATATTATATACCATTTTATTATCTAATATTTGCTCGAAATAAATTATTAAATTAGGATTTTAATGTTGTTTTGCTTATTTTGTAGGAATTGAAGATGACATTGGAAGGAAATAAATAGTTAGCTCCAAATGAAGCTTAATTCAATTAGGAAATAAAGAAGGAAGAATGAAGCAAAAGGGAAAAACAAAAAAAAGGAAAGACAGACCTAGCCCAGAAAGGCTAAGACCCTCATTCTTGCTGCGTTGCTTTGTCTCCTCCAGACGCCAGAATTGCTGCTCCATTATGTCTCCTCCATCATTTCTGAAAATTAATTCCTCCATCCGTTACTTGGCATCAATAATCAATTTATAGTTATGGGTTGAAGATTAATTCGAGTTTAATGTCATCAATGGGGGAAATAAAGGGCTGCATTTTGGAGCCTTCAAAGGGGTCAAATTACAGAGCCGAAGCAGGAGAGGAGAGATGAGGCTTTAGTTTGGATTCAATTTCGTTAGCTTTCATTTTGGGTTGTGTTTATTTTCCTAATTTTTTTAGAATTTGTTCTTAGTCCTTAAAATATCTAATTAGACTATGAGTTTTGTTTATAATTTCGATTATTGTGTTGAATTTTACAAGATCTCGTGTTGAAATTCTGATTGGAGTGCTTTATTCACTGCAATTTGAGACTCATGATGTTGGTGATTTCGACTTCCTGCCTAGAAATCGCAAACAAAATTTTTGTTTTTGTTCTAGTTTGGGGTTGAATGCGTTTGGTATGAGGTTTGCCTTCACTTCATCTTTTCGACTTGGACTTACTAGAAATTGGTATGAAATTAACTCATGATACTGATCCCTGGATTTAGTTTGATAATGGTTGAAGGTCAGTTAATTGAATACGTTGAATCAATTTTCAATTAGTAATTGTGTATTAGTTTAGTAATTTTAGCAACACAATTTCAACCCATCTCTGAGGACAACATCCATAAGTATTACAATGATAAACTGTGTACTTGCGGAATTTACAACATGTACCAAAATCTAAGGAGAAAAACTGGCATGTAGTTATTGCTACTAAGCCAAGAGATCTTTTCGAACTGGAAGATGATGTCATACCAGAAGTGAAAGTTTTGCAAGTAGACAACTTGACTTTGATTAATGGGGAAGAATTTGTTGATGTTCGGGAAGATATCATGGGAGTTGCATTGAATGAGCCTGACAGAAAGAATTTGAGTTTTAAATTTACAACCCCAAGTGCAAGGTTGTACCATTGAGCACTCGAAGTGTCGTCCACTGGGAATTGGGTTTCAAGTACCGAGATTAGCTAGAGCAACTCAATCTAGGCCAAGGAGGAAGGAAATGAAAACTAAACTAAACTAAACTAATAAAAGCAAAAGAGGTGACTTGGGACTATGATTCGGCTAATTGATTAACAAAAAAGATAAGTTAAGTGCTAACCTACCCGACCTCAACTAAGAGCAAGAGATGGTCGGTTGCACCATCAAAGGTCACCCAAGCCTTCTCTCAAGAGTCATGAGCTAGGCCAATAAGTCTAACCACCTATTTTCATAGGGTTAGCCCAGTTAGGCCACAAAATTAGCAACCCTCGGATCTAGCTAGGATCGAGGCTATTTTTATATTCCGAACCTAGCTATCCCCTCTCCCACCCTAGCTAAATGACTTCACCTCTCGGCATAAGTCAATCACCCACAAATATAGATGAAGGTTCTCTCAAGCATTTCATCGAACCCTTGGCGGGCATGAGGGAAAACTCTAAGTTCTAGGTATGAAGTTGGTGTAGTTAGGCCTAATCCTAGCCTAATTAGCCATCAAGAGGCTAATCACAATCCAAGCCAACCAAAATACAACTAATTGAACACAAAACATAAAAGCCTCAATTTAAACCTAAACCAGCAAAGCAAAGAAACAAACATGAACTAAGAGAATTAATCTAATCCAACAAGGATTTAAACAACTAATAAACACAAAATCATAATAAAAACTAGACATTGAAACTAAATATAATCTAAACTATCAAGATTTAACAAGAGGAAACAAGAACAAACATGAAATAAGAAGGGAAAAAAGAGAGAGAAAACTTATGGATTGCTTGGAAGAATTTAAATGTACAATGCTTGAATCCTAAAAACAACCCAATTAATTATAATCTGACTACTTTATTTCCTATTAATGAGGTTTTTGAAGCTAAACCTTAAATAAATAGCCTAAAAATTGCCCAAAAGAGCCCTAAAAAGTTCCGAAGGCCGGCTTTAAATACAAATCGAGTCGGGAAAAGGGGCGAGAACAGCAGGCAAGGGAACCACAGGTCGTCAACTGGCTGGCGGTCGCCTGGGTGATCACGGTTGCTAAGCCCTATCTGATTGCTGCTGCTGGCTGCGTCGTGACTGGCAGTCCTGCAGTCGACCGTCCTCCCATTGTGCAATGCTTTGTCTTCTTCTTTTGTTCCATTTCGCGACATTTGCTTGATAGGATTTATTACCTACAAAAGTGAATAAAATGAGTAAAAATCCTAAAGATTACGTTATTATACGCACTAAAATTAGGTGAGAGAGGGACGTAAAATACGAGAAATTATCGCCTAACAAATAACCCCACACCTATCTTTTGCTTGTCCTTGAGTAAAATAAAAGAAAATCTACCGTAGAAACCTAACTCACTCTCGTAGGAATCACGGTTGCATTTAGTGCATGCAACAGGCCCTTTAAACCCCTTGGTTCCCCCAAGTAGACGAGTGAGCTCTCGTGAGGGTTTGCAGAAGATACACTCACAAATTCTTTGAAATATTTTTGGATTTTTCAAAACAAAGCATATATACATGGCAAAGGGGAAAATATGTATATGTCTAGATCGATTTTATTGCTTTAACAACCTAGCTACCAAGCCATATACAAGCAAAACATACATTCAAGATACACATGGGCTATAAGTGTACCCCGACTCTCATTTTTCACCTCACGCAACACAATGATACGATTTATACACCTTGGTGCTCGGTGTAAGGCGTATTGACTCCCAATGCTAGGCCAAGACCAGGTAAAAGATCATCTTCACTTGGCTTATGACTTCCTTTATTTTTGCTCACTTTTTTTTTTCTTTTCTTCTTTTTTTTTTCCATTTTTCTCCTAATGCTTCTTAGCCCGGGTGGATAGTTCTTGGCTTATTAGACCTTGAACTCCCAGAGAATAACTTAGCACATATTCGGACTTCTTCCCTATTTAGGGGTTTTATTTGGATGTGTAAGACACTTATTGAAGCCAAAATAGAGGTACCGGAGTTAAGCTCATTTTTACACTTCTTGTTCTCTTCTTTTTTTTTTTTTTTTCCTTTTTCTCAAAATGAAGCAAAAACTAGAAGTCAATTAACCAAGTAAAATGTCCCTAAATCCAAATTTCAATAATTAATACCAAAAGTCAATGACTAAGTGAATAAGGTAGGTACAAAATTGCACATATGAAATGGGGTTATTATAAGAGATCAAAGACCACATTGTAGACAAATGTTCCGTCATGCATATTCGACCCATATACTAGCCAGCAACCAAGCTATCAAAGATCAAAAACCGATCATAACGGCACAAAAGTCCCCCACTTCCAAGAAGAAAAACTATATAAAAATTAAAAAATTGAAAAATTTCACAAAAAGATGCACAAAACGGTATATGACTTCCCACCTTCACACCCAGATCTAACAATGTCCTCATTGGGAGCCAATGAGGCATTATCACCACACAAACACACAAAAACGAAGAAAATGAAGCCACCATAAGAACACCAAACCTATGCACATATATACAAGCTAACACAATCCCCCAAAAACACAATCTCACCAAATCAACAACAACACCACACATATATACAAAACTAACAGCACCAAAAATAAATATATTCCAATCCGTCAACACCACCAATCACAAAACACAAATATCCACAAAAACACAAAAAAGGTGATCATAGCCATCAATGGCTCAATAACATCCCAAATTTCACCTCAAAGTTGATCACCAATAAAAACACAGCCTAATATCCACAACTAAACACAACTTAATGTCCACAACTAAACAAAAAGAAAAAAGAAAGAAAAGAAGAAGGAATACCACGTCAGGTACTGATTGTACCCAAACTATGCCTCTCTACGATGGGACTGTGGAGGTCTGAGGAGCATCAACCACTCCTCATCATCTTCATGACTTGCGGCGTCAACTCGGATGTCGTCAAAGCTCATAAGAGCTTATTAAATGCCAGTACATGCATCTCATAATGGTGTAGGTAAGAGAACACTAGTAAAGATGTAGCAAATAAAGTTAGTGCCCTCTTAAACTTATCAAATGCCATAGAAAAGTCAAAAGTATGATTAAAGAAGACATTCCACATGACTTTCCTAGACAAGTCCTCTAGATATGAACAATATAGATCAAGAGAGGGGTAAGACCCGCTAATGTCACCTAAAGACTCATGAAATGCATGCAAGTGAGAGGGCTGGTTGGAAAGAAGGGGGATGAAATGGGGGTAGAGTCAAGTGGCTTGGTACAAATGAAATCAATAAGTCCCATGCTAGGAGTGGCACTACCCATCTTAACATCATCACTAAACTCCTCAAAAGGAGCCTCCTCAAGATGTGGCTCAACCAATATAAGCCCTCCTGACCAAGAAAGTGAAACATCCTCTACAGATCTAGCATCACCCCGAGAAGTCTCACTCGTCTCTAACCCCGTGCACTAAGCTAAAGAAAGAAGAGAAGCAATTAAGATCAAGTCACTAACACTAGTGTCCATAGGTGTGCTAGAAAAGGATGGAGAAACAAATGACAAGGAGGTCAAGGAAGGGTCAAACGCTTCCCTTAGGTGGGTCAAAGGTGCATCATCAAGAACATTTGACTCTAAGGGAAAGAAAGACTCATAATCATCAACCTCTAGTCAGACTAGGGTCAGTCTCATGCAATAAACCATAGTCTCTCATCTCATGAACAAAGTGCTCATGTTGCTCATTCATTGTCCCTATCATGGCATCAAGTCTAGCATAACATTCATCGGAAACATCATAATAAGGACAAGAATTCACATCATGGTCAAAAGAATGGCAATAAGAGCACGCAAGAGGAGAATAAGCTTACAAATCATAGCAAATGGGAGAAGGACACAAAAAAGACTCACTAGCAATCTTATGGTGCCATTGATGCTAATCCAAAGACTCAAATAAGTTCCACATTGATGGGGACCATCTCAATATCCCTTCCAACCTCTCCCCCTCCATCCCACAAGAGTCCAGCATTAGCAAGGAAGTTAAATAAGTGTAAACCATGGTCAGAAACATCATGAACAACACCAATAACTTGCTACCCAGTTCAACCGAAAATTAGTGTAATTTTATTAATCTTTTTAGACCAGCTACCGTGGGTATAATTAACTACCATGACCAACCTTTTTAAGTTTAAGATGTTATCTTTCCAATAAGCTAAGTTGCAAGTCATTTGGACTTCATTTGCTAGGTCAAATAGCCAGATCATTCAAACAGTGCAGGCTGGGCAGAATTCCAATGCATGGCCGAAACAAAGGGAGCTTGGTTGCCCTATTGAACTCCAACATTTTTGAAACTCTAGGAAATGAAAGATAAGATAAATATTTATTAAATCATCAGCTTTAAAGGGCCAGGAAGCAACCCCTTGTGCTACTATTAACCATCCAAAATGATAATTAAAATCCCTTTGGACAGGTCCATAGCTAATTAGTACTTAGTGATGTATTTCTTGTTTTTCTCTTGTCCTTAGCTGCAAATTGACTTGTACTAGTGTAATTTCAGTAGAATTAGAAGCTTAACAACTCATCTGGGAGCATCATTAGTCCTAATAAGGTGTCACAAGTAGGATTAGACTTGTTAGTACTTAGGCTATGGCTTGAATTGATGCCTAAATGTACCTTTTGTCTCTTGGCTGCATTTTGGAAGCCTTGGCAGTTGTGTGAGGGTCTTAAAAGGCAGCCAAAGACACTCTTGTGATCACTTTGGAATGAATTCGAACTTTGAGTTGTGAAAACTCTCTCCATTCTCTATTAAAATTCCTAGTGTTATATCTTGAGTGTGTGGCAACCTCAAGTGGGTCTCTGGGTCTTCTTCACTCAACTAAGAAGGTGATTCATTTCTGTAACTTAGTTGAAGAAAGAAGATTACCTAAGTGTGCAAACCAAGGTGGGTCTTTCAATCACCCTTGCTAGTCCACTTGTCTTCTATCTTGGTTCTTGGTTACTTTGGTTCTACTTTCATCCTTTCTACCCAAATGTATTCTTGTTTTCCCTTTGCTAAACTTTGCATTAGTGAAGCTTGAATACATCAAGTGGTATCAGAGCTTAGGCTACCCTCTTGACTAAGCTTCCATCACCCAAACACATTCTCAAACACAAGAACAACCAAAACAGCCCCAAACACATTCCCTACAAAATTCCAGCCGTGTCAACCCAGAGAAGCAGCACGGCTGTTGAGTTCGTGAGTATCCAACCACAAGAGGGGGGTGAATTGTGGTATCTGATTTTCGCGTTGTAGATAACAAACACCCTCACAGAGGTTGTTCTCAAGTGACAAACACCCTGATAGCTTGTTTGCACGGGGTGTTCTCAAATATTACAGAGGCGAAAATCACCAAGATAGATGCGGAAAATAAAGCACACACAATTTTTACGTGGAAAACACCTCTAGCCCAACTGAGGTGTGAAAAACCCACGACCTACCTCGTGTAGGATTTAACCACTTTCACTAACGGGCTTCACACGTTACAAATGTAACACACCTTGTTACAACTTGCAACCACGTAACCTTCTTCCCAAAGACAGGTTACACCACGTCCAACCTTCGCAAGATTAGACACGTCCAAGTCCACACGACTAGGACACACTCACTCACTTTTCTGATTCAAGATCAGGGTTACAAACACCTTACAGGGGGTGCTTCTCACTAAGCAGATGTAAGGTACAATGAAGATCCTATTATGCCAATGGTATGAAAACTCAAAATCAAACACAGCTTGTCACGGTTTGCTTTTCAGAATGAAGCTCAAGAATCTTTGAGTGTAAACCGAGTTTTCTGATTTTCCTGGATTTTTCAAAAGGCTGTGTTTATGCAAATTCAAACCGAGTTTTCTATCTCTCTGTTTTTCGAGTGTTTTGAATATCTGTATATATCTGTCTGTGTGTATATGCTGGGAGAGAAAAAGCTGAGGCTTTTAAACAAAAAAACCAACGGTCATAAACCACAGAATCAGCTAAGTATGGAAATTGTTTTGCAAAATTATCCAACGGCTAATGATTAATTTATCCCAAAATATAAGGGATTTTGTTATCTTAAAAGATAACCCTTATCTTCCCATAACCGTGAAGAGGTTTAAAGAGATTTTCAGCTTTTACCAAATCCGAAAATATAGTCAAAGGAAAATTTTTTCCTTTAAGTTTTGGCAAATCTCCAAAACTTATTTTCGAAATTCTCCCAAAATATTTTCAGGAAATATCCTTTCCAGAGAAATAGCAGTTTTGAAATTCAAGGAAAGTATTCTAGAGATCTTGGCCAACCAAAATGAATTTTTCAAAAATAATCGGGTATGGCCACTGTACTTCAGAAACACCCTAGGCACCCTGTTTCAGGGTTGTTCGCAACTGGTGTTCTGAAGCACTTAGCGCAAGTACCGATTCAAGAAGTGTTTAAAAATGATGTTTTCAATATTGGCATATTAACAAGAGTCTAATTAAATAAAACCTCTATACCCAAGACTTCTTGTTTTGAACCAGTCATCTTGTCCGAGATTTGTAGAGCTGCTGTGAACACCAAGGCCACCTTGTTTGCTGGGGTTATTCTTTGCATTACTAGAGTTCAGGAACACGCTTTACAATCAACTGTCGAGATGGCATTCTTGACTTAATATAGAATCACCAAGTAAAACCTGTCTAGAAGACATTCTCATATGTAGCAAACCAGTTAATACAATAAAGATCACAAACACCAGTTAGGCCTGTTTGGAGATCGTGTTCGGAGCAACATTACTTGGACAGATTTTTACACTTGGATTTGTTATCATCAAAACTAAATATAATAACACAACAAATTCCCCCTTTTTGATGATGACAAACCAAGTGACCATATTGACAAAAAAAATGAATGAATGCTGATAGGGATAAGTCAATGCTAAGGTCCACTCGTCAACTCGTCAATAGGGCAGTAATAAAGGGATATTGCATTAAAAACCTTACAAATGCCAAAAACGAAAGTAAGGAAGGAGGAGACTAGAGAACAGCCTAGACAATCAGGGAGCAGGGGGTGGTTGCGTTTGCAGAGGAGGGATGCTAGGGGCAAGAGTGGAGAGAAGTGCAAGCAAATCTTCATGGCGTTTGGCCGAGAGAGCTCGTTCCTCAGCAAGAGCAGCCTTGACAGCTAAGAGCTCATCTTTGAGGCGAGCATTGTCCTCAAGAACAGCCTCAACCTTGACGGAAGGTTATCCAGAAACAGGTGGTCGAGGTGGTCGACGACCCTGTTTGGAGACTGACCCTTCGCCAACCCCATAGCCACACCCTAGTAGGATGTCAACGCCAATTTCATCAATGATTTGGGCCGGCACTCTTCGTGTGAGCACGATCCCAAAGTACTCAAGCACCCTTGTCAACAAAAACCCATAGCCAAGATCATGTGCCCGGGTGGTGTTCGCAATTCGCTCTATGTGGCAAATCATGATTGCAGGGAGGTTTACTGGTTCCTCCCGATCCAGTAGGTCCACCAGACATTGATCAAAGGCATCTGCTGAGTTTCGCCCTTGACCTTGCGGTATTATGTTCTTGATGGTGAACATAAACAGTAGTTGGTATAGGGAGGTCATTTCACCCTTCTTAACCGAGAGGGGTGTTCTCAGGCCCTGTTTTTGACTAAGGCGTTTGGACACCTCTAAGAGCCTGGCTGTTTCCAGGGCCGTTTTGTCTTCCTCACATACACAACAAATCCACGAGAGGGGATGCCCAGAATATCACTCAGGGTGGCTTCATCAAAGGAAAAATGACACGCATTGACAGCACTTGTCACCACCCCATTTGTGACAGAGCAGTTGGCATAGAATTCAGCCAACTCGGGCACAGAACACCCTTGCTGGGTGTTTGCAAACAACTCAAGCCAGCCTTGAGCTCGAAGCTTGTTCAAGAACACCCCCAGACCCTGTTCCTCGAAAAAGCTTACATTCACTACCTTCCCCCTGACGACATTGCGCTTCAGCAACTGCGCATGTTTGTCAGACATAGGAGAGGGAGTGAACTGCTTTGGGCATTTAAGGACAGGAACAGAGGTGGTAGTTTCTGGTAGGGGGGCTGTTCTGGGCTTTCGCTTGAGGGGTGTTTTGGCAGGAGAGGGCTTCACAGCAGGTTTATTGGTCGGTTTTGGAGGAGCTTGGTCTTCAGAGGACTCGGAAAACACCGGTGTCCCCTGTTTGAAGGTGGTGTTCTCAGAGTCAGAACTCGAGAACCCTTCAGAAGAAGAAGAAATCTCCTCGATGATAGGAGTAGAGGGTTTGGAGGTACGAGGAGCGGATTGAAAAGCGATTCTCGCAGACTTGCGAGAGGGCTTAGAGGATTGAGGAGAAGAGGGAGTTTGTGAGGGTTGAGACCTTGGTTGTGGCCTTGTTCTTGGCGTTCTACTACGCCTAGCCACGATTTTCACCCTCTTCCTTTTCTCTCTAGTTCGAGCGACCGGAGTGGGGGTTTCAGCCTCAGGGAGAGAATTCTTCTCGAGACTCTCCTCGGACGACTCATTCGACTTCCCTTGGAAGTCAACAGGCAGATCCTCCACAACCACACCTTCGACAGAGGCAGCCCCTGTTTCTGTCGCGGTGTCAGAGAAACAGGGCTCAAAATTAAACCCTTCAGGGGTTTCCAAGAATTGTTCTTGAGACCCCGACTTTGTTCCCTCTGACTCAACTGAAATGGGACAAGCAATTGCCCCTACGAGAAACACCAATTCCCTTCCACATTCAAAGGGAATATCATCCATCCCCATTCCCACTGATTTTAGAGACAAGCGATTCAGAAATTGGAAAGGCTTGTAAAGAATTGGGCGAGAAGGAGCAAGAATTGAGGAAGAAAGAACGAGGGCTTTTGATTGAAGAGTGTTGTTGGAAGCCATTGTTGCTAGAGGAGAGAGATTAGGGTTTAAGGAGTTTGCAGGATGTTCGGTTTTTGCTTGAGGGCAAGACGAACGATCGTACTATGAGCAGGGCATAAAAAGAGAGAGAGAGAGAGAGAGAGAGCAGCCGAATCTTTGAGAAGATCTCTTGAATTGCAACGGGTAGGAGCAATAACATCTTGTGCCTTGGGAAGGAAAGCAAACACACCGAGCAACCAAGGGGCGTACCTGTTCTCTGTATTATACCACCGAGCAACCAAGGGGCGTACCTGTTCTCTGTATTATGCCTGTTCTTTACCGTCTGATCTGATTCGACTGAATGGCATTAAGACGGCTCCAGTACATCCCCTTATGCTGTACTAAGTAGATAAGGAAAAAAAATGCATGCAATACGGGCATATGCAATCACATCCGTTATTAATAAAATTTGCAAACAGGGGGAGAGAACAGGGTGTAAAGGTTGATCTTACCAAACCCAGTTCATGTTCTGGAAACAGGTATCTCAGGGTGTTCTCACCAACCCTAGTTCCAGTCTATTTCTCTCAAAAAGGTTTCTAGCTAGTGCCTTAGTGAATATATCAATAATCTGACTTTCCGTTGAGCAAAAATTCATAGAGATTAAACCCTTTTCAACATTATCTCTCAAGAAATGATGTCGAATGTCAATATGCTTTGTTCTTTTATGTTGACATGGATTTTTGGCAATATTAATTGCACTTGTGTTATCACAAAAAATAGGAATGCATCCAATGTCAACACAAAAGTCCTTAAGCTGTTGCCTTATCCACAACAGTTGAGCACAACATGAAGCTGCTGCAACATATTCAGCTTCTGCCGTGGACATGGCAACTGAATGTTGCTTCTTGGTAGCCCAAGATACCAAACAAGGTCCAAGAAAGTGAGCCATACCTGAGGTACTCTTTCTATCAACTAGGAATCCAGCATAGTCAGCATCAGCATATCCAACAAGATCAAAATTGCAACCTTTAGGATACCATAGAGCTAAATTGGGTGTATGTTTCAAATACCTTAGTATCCGTTTAACAGCCTTAAGATGAGTTTCCTTAGGATTAGACTGAAAACGGGCACATAAACCAACACTAAAAACAATATCAGGTCTACTAGCGGTTAGATATAAGAGTGACCCAATCATACCCCGATAGAGTTTATCCTCAACTGAGGGACTCCCATCATCCATAACCAACTTGGTTGAAGGAGAAATAGGAGTGTCTATGGGTTTGGCCGACTCCATCCCAAAACGCTTAAGTAATTCCTTGATATACTTTTGCTGATGGATCATGGTGCCGTTTGGAGTTTGCTTGATTTGTAAGCCTAAGAAAAAATTAAGCTCACCCATCATGCTCATCTCAAACTCACTCCTCATAATATTTGAAAATTCATTGCATAAATCATGATGAGTTGCACCAAATATGATGTCATCAACATATATTTGGACAATCAAAAAATGTTCCCCCTTAGATTTTAGAAACAAGGTATTGTCTACCTTGCCTCTTCTAAAATCATTTTCAAGTAAAAAACTTGACAACCGTTCATACCAAGCTCTTGGAGCTTGTTTTAAACCATAAAGTGCCTTGTCAAGTTTAAAAACATGATTTGGAAAATCACCATTTTCAAAACTAGGAGGTTGTTTGACATACACCTCTTCTTTAAGATATCCGTTTAGGAATGCACTTTTAACATCCATTTGATATAGCTTGATTTCCATATGAGCTGCAAAGGCTATTAAAATTCGAATAGCCTCAATTCTAGCAACTGGTGCAAAGGTTTCTTCGTAATCGATCCCGTCTTCTTGATTGTATCCTTGTACAACCAGCCGTGCCTTGTTCCTGGTGACTGTTCCTGACTCATCCAGTTTGTTTCGGAACACCCACTTGGTTCCAATGATTGTTCTCTCTGCAGGTTTAGGTACAAGGTGCCATACCTTGTTTCTTTCAAATTGATGAAGCTCTTCTTGCATAGCCGTGATCCAATCTGAATCTGCAAGAGCTTCATTCACACTTTTTGGCTCAATGTTAGAAAGAAAAGCATAGAAAGCACAAAAATTCTTTAGTTTAGATCTAGTTTGCACTCCAGTATTAATATCTGACAAGATTTGATCAAGAGGATGCGAACTATGGTGCTTCCATGGTCGTGGAGTAAGAGGATCCACAGACACATGCTCTGTTCTAACTGAAATGTGTGTAGGATCAGGCTCAAGAACACCTCCTGATCCTGTTTCTGCACCTGTTTGTAACCTTATTCCTGAAGAACATGGTTTCGAACACGGTTCAGCGGTGTTTTCCCATGTTTGTTCACCTTGCCTGCTGTTCTGGGGAACACCTTCAGGAGTTGTTTTCTCCATGGTGTTCTTACCTCGTTTATCTTGGAGCAACACTTCTTTTCGAACAAGACCTAATTCAAGTTCATCTTCTTGTGCATCATTCTCACTCAACACGTTAGATTCATCAAAAAGTACATGCATACTTTCCTCAACACACAAGGTTCTTTTGTTAAAGACTTTGTATGCCTTGCTGTGAGAAGAATAGCCAAGAAGTATTGCCTCATCACTTCTTGGATCAAACTTTCCTAAGGCATCCTTCCATTATTATGCACAAAACACTTACAACCAAATGTCCTTAGGTGCGTAATATTGGGTTTTCTGCCTTTGAAAAGTTCATAAGGAGTTTTATTCAACATAGGTCTGATCATGCATCTATTTATAATGTAACATGAGGTGTTCAATGCTTCTGCCCAGAAATACCTAGGAAGACCACTGGCAATAAGCATTGTTCTGGTCATGTCTTCCAGGTGCGATTTTTGCGCTCAACCACCCCATTTTGTTGGGGTGATCTTGGGGCTGAGAAGTTATGATCAACACCATGTTCATTACAATAGTTAATAAAACTTGCATTTTCAAACTCAGTTCCATGATCAGATCTTAAGCTGATTAAGGAGTGTCCTACTCTCTTTTCAACCTTTTTGAGAAAGGCAATAAAATTCTCAAGGGTTTCATCCTTGGATGCCAAAAACAAGGTCCAAGTAATTCTAGAGGTCGAGTAGTGCTTACACACCTTTTCGATTTAAAAGAAGATCTGACTTGTTTGCCTTTTGCACAAGCTTCACATACCTTTTCATCATTAAATTTGATGGAAGGTAGTCCAATAAGTAGGTCTTTTGAAACAAGTTTGTTTAACAAGGATAAGCTTGCATGACCTAGTCTCTTGTGCCATAACATTATATCATCGTTTAATGCATTTAAACAAGTCAGATTATTTTGGGGAAGAGTGGAAATACAAACTTTATAAACATTTTGACATCGCTTCCCCCTCAACACAACATCTCCTGTGTCGTCATTTACAACCAAGCAACGTGTTCGTGAAAACACCACTAGGTTGTTCTTGTCACACAGTTGGGACACACTTAGCAAATTGTGCTTTAAACCATCAACCAAGTGCACATTATCAATTGAGTGGGAGAGAGTTTTACCAATATTACCTATACCGACAATTGTCCCAGACTTGCCGTTTCCAAATGCTACACTCCCACCATTCAAAGCTGTAAGTGAGAGAAAATTTGATCTTTCTCCAGTCATGTGCCGCGAACACCCACTATCAACATACCACAGCTGCCTGTTTTCAAGGTTGTTTTCTGATCTGTTTGACAGGGTGTTTCTTACCCTATTTGCTGGGTTGTTTATGGGATTGTTCTCTCTCACTTCAGCCTGCAAAACAAATCACGGGTTAGTTTTGGGAACCCAGATCCACTTGGGTCCCATTCCTTTAGACATGTAAAGCTCATCTTTTCTAATCCAGATTTGTTTCACATACCTTTCATTCTTTTCATTGGCATGTTTTCTTAAAGGACAAGAATATCGATAGTGACCAGTTTTACCACAATGAAAGCAAACAATGTTTTCAGGTAATCCCACATACTTCCTATGAATTGGGTAAACTGTTCGTTTAGGCTTATACCCAAGTCCCTTTCTGTTTCGACTGTGGTGAGTGTTTAACCAAGCAAGGGCCTGTGAAGATTTGTTCCATCGTTTGTTTGTGCTAAGCTCGGTTTCCAGTTTTTCTTTATTAGCATGCAAACCCTTGTTCTCTTTGAGCAGGGACTCAACCATTCCTTCCACCTCAAAGAGTTTTTCCTCTATTCGAGAGTAATCTCCTTCTTTTATAAAGAGGTTTTCTTTGAGTATATTAACATTTTCATGTAAACCGAGTTTTTCATTTTTAAGAATTTCATTTTCAAGCTCTAGGTCACGAACTTCTCTTTTTAGATCAGCACATGTGTCTATCACATTATATAGAAGTTCTTCTAAAGTGGCTTTGTTAAGACCATGTACCTTGTTCTTGAGATCTGAGAAGCTGATTGTTGATTCATCATCTGAATCTGAATCACTTTGTGCCATAAGTGCTACGACTCCTTCTTCAGCTTCAGATTCTCCTTCGTCCTCAGAGGAATCTCCCCAAGCAGCCAGCATAGCTTTCGAGAATCGCCTGCCCAGATTGTTTATAGGGTGTTTTCGACCCTGTTTTCGAGGGTGTTCAGGCATTTGATCTTCTCGAAGCAGAGGGTAATTCTTGACTAAGTGATCTGGTTTGCCGCACTTGAAACACCCTGTGAGCTGTTCTTTGGAGGTGTTTCTGGACTTGCTGAAGTCTTTTCTTTTGTTGTTTTCCTTGACCTTTTTGAAGAATTTCTTGAATTTTCTGGACATTAGGGCCATTTCTTCATCTTCAAGGTCAGAGTCAGTGTCCTCATGTGCTTTCAAGGCAAGCCCACGATCCTTCTTTTGCTCCTCTCTTTGCTGTGAGTTCTTTCGGAGTTCATAGGTCTGGAGATTACCAATCAACTCGTCGAGGGTGATCTTGTTCATGTCTTTAGCCTCTTGGATGGCTGTTACTTTGGCCTCCCACGTGCGAGGTAAAATTCTGAGGATTTTCCTCACCAACTCTTCAGTGGTGAAAGATCTTCCCAGGGATTTTAACTCGTTCGTGATGTGGGTGAACCGTGTATACATGTCCATCACAGTTTCATGATCACCCATATCAAACAACTCATATTGTCGCATAAGTAGCTCAATTCTAGATTGTTTAACTTGACTCGTACCTTCATGAGCAACTTGCAGAGCATTCCAGATAGCTTGGGCTGATTCACACTCAGAGATGCGAGTGTATTCATCGGGTCCTAGGCCAAAATATAGAAGCTTTTTGGCTTTGGCATTTTTCTCCATTTTCTTGTAGTCATCGGTATCAAATTCTATGGATTCCTTGGGAACCTTCTTACCATCTTCAAGCACCTTGGTGGGAACAAGGGGCCCGTTCTTGATGAGCATCCACAATTCATAATCTTCTGCCTGAATATAGTTCTCCATCCTATTCTTCCACCAACTATAATGTTGGCCGTTGAAATAGGGTGGACGAGTAATGGATTGCCCTTCAAGAATTCCTTATGGGGTACTCATCTTCAGAATCTCTCAAGGTGTTAACCTTTTGTAAGAGAACCCACTCTGATACCACTTGTTGAGTTCGTGAGTATCCAACCACAAGAGGGGGGTGAATTGTGGTATCTGATTTTCGCGTTGTAGATAACAAACACCCTCACAGAGGTTGTTCTCAAGTGACAAACACCCTGATAGCTTGTTTGCACGGGGTGTTCTCAAATATTGCAGAGGCGAAAATCACCAAGATAGATGCGGAAAATAAAGCACACACAATTTTTACGTGGAAAACACCTCTAGCCCAACTGAGGTGTGAAAAACCACGACCTACCTCGTGTAGGATTTAACCACTTTCACTAACGGGCTTCACACGTTACAAATGTAACACACCTTGTTACAACTTGCAACCACGTAACCTTCTTCCCAAAGACAGGTTACACCACGTCCAACCTTCGCAAGATTAGACACGTCCAAGTCCACACGACTAGGACACACTCACTCACTTTTTTGATTCAAGATCAGGGTTACAAACACCTTACAGGGGGTGCTTCTCCCTAAGCAGATGTAAGGTACAATGAAGATCCTATTATGCCAATGGTATGAAAACTCAAAATCAAACACAGCTTGTCACGGTTTGCTTTTCAGAATGAAGCTCAAGAATCTTTGAGTGTAAACCGAGTTTTCTGATTTTCCTGTATTTTTCAAAAGGCTGTGTTTATGCAAATTCAAACCGAGTTTTCTATCTCTTTATTTTTCGAGTGTTTTGAATATTTGTATATATCTGTCTGTGTGTATATGCTGGGAGAGAAAAAGCTGAGGCTTTTAAACAAAAAAACCAACGGTCATAAACCACAGAATCAACTAAGTATGAAAATTGTTTTGCAAAATTATCCAACGGCTAATGATTAATTTATCCCAAAATATAAGGGATTTTGTTATCTTAAAAGATAACCCTTATCTTCCCATAACCGTGAAGAGGTTTAAAGAGATTTTCAGCTTTTACCAAATCCGAAAATATAGTCAAAGGAAATTTTTTCCTTTAAGTTTTGGCAAATCTCCAAAACTTATTTTCGAAATTCTCCCAAAATATTTTCAGGAAATATCCTTTCCAGAGAAATAGCAGTTTTGAAATTCAAGGAAAGTATTCTAGAGATCTTGGCCAACCAAAATGAATTTTTCAAAAATAATCGGGTATGGCCACTGCAGTTCAGAAACACCCTAGGCACCCTGTTCGCAGGGTTGTTCGCAACTGGTGTTCTGAAGCACTTAGCGCAAGTACCGATTCAAGAAGTGTTTAAAAATGATGTTTTCAATATTGGCATATTAACAAGAGTCTAATTAAATAAAACCTATATACCCAAGACTTCTTGTTTTGAACCAGTCATCTTGTCCGAGATTTGTAGAGCTGCTGTGAACACCAAGGCCACCTTGTTTGCTGGGGTTGTTCTTTGCATTGCTAGAGTTCAGGAACACGCTTTACAATCAACTGTCGAGATGGTGTTCTTGACTTAATATAGAATCACCAAGTAAAACCTGTCTAGAAGACATTCTCACATGTAGCAAACCAGTTAATACAATAAAGATCACAAACACCAGTTAGGCCTGTTTGGAGATCGTGTTCGGAGCAACATTACTTGGACAGATTTTTACACTTGGATTTGTTATCATCAAAACTAAATATAATAACACAACAACGGCCGCCCCGTGCCATAGTGGCACGACTATGCCACCTACAGAAACACCACTCCCTCTTGCAGTAGTCCAGCACGACCACACCGTGCCATCCTAAATGACCGTGTCTCTTTCCAGTCCCCAAAATTCACCTTCAGCCAACGAGCACACCCACACCGTGCCACACGTACCATACGATCGTGCCACCCCCTCCCCGTCCCAAAACAACCACTCCTCACTCTAAAGCCATCACGTCTACAAGCCTTACTCCTGAGCAAGTGGCCGAGCAAGCCCTTAGAGAGAAGGCCGAGCTAGAAGCCCGAGTTAAGTATCTTCGATCTCAACTTGGTCAAATGATGCAAGAAAAGCGAGGCACCTTGAGGAGCTCAAGAAGCACTAGCAAACAAGTGGATTCAGATGCTTCGGATGATGAAGCAATTCCCTTGGTGATTCCAAAGAAGATGTATATGCAAGGAGATCAATAAGGCATCATAGGCCTCAAGACTGAAGCTACAACGACTTCAAGGTGGATATTCCTGAATTTGAAGGTCAACTTGACCCGGATGTATTCTTGGATTGGCTTCAAACCGTTGAAAGAGTCTTCGAGTTCAAGGATATCCCTGAAGAAAGAAAGGTAAAGATTGTTACTTTAAAGCTTAGAAAGTATGCTTCCATTTGGTGGTCAAATGTTGTGACTAAGAGAGTTAGGAAGGGTAAAGGGAATATAAGAACTTGGGAGAAAATAAAGTCCAAACTTACGTCCAAGTTTCTACATCCCCATTATTTACAAGACAACTTCCTTAAACTCCACCACCTCAAACAAGGGTCCAAGAGTGTAGAAGAATACACTAGAGAGTTTGAGCAATTATTATTGAAATGTGATTTGAAGGAGGATGAGTCTCAAACTTTGATTAGATACTTGAGTGGTTTGAATGATGAAATTGCTCATATGGTTGAACTCCACCCTTACACCTCATTAGACGAGCTTAGTGTCTTAGCTCATAAAGTGGAGTTACAAAAGAGAGTCAAGGGCAAGGGTATGACTTCCAAGCCGAACCCCCATCCTTACCCCTTCCAAAAGCCCTTATACAACCCTCCCAAATCAACTCCAAACTCAAACACAAGACCCCCTCCACCAAATCCCCCTCAAACCCCCTCAAAACAACCTCCAAAGACCGGTGACAAGAAGAGATGTTTTCATTGTCAAGGTCTTGGACACTTTGCTTCCGAGTGCCCTAATAAGAGAATTGTCACTTTGGCCGAGTATCAAGCTTCTTATAAGGAGCTAGATGATGAGAATGATGGAGAAGAAAATGAGCTTCTCATGACTGAAGCTCTTAAAGAAGTTGAAGAGGGACCTGATGATGGAGAAATGCTTGTGATGAGAAGAACATTGAGTGGTATTGCTTCCCAACTTGACATGAAGCAAAGGAAGAACATCTTCCACGCCCGTTGTACTGTGAAAGGAACGTTTGCTCTCTTATTATTGATGGTGGAAGTTGTGCCAATGTTACTTCCAAGACTCTAGTGGAAAAGCTCAAGCTTTCGGTCTCTCCACACCCAAGGCCTTACACCATCCAATGGCTCAATCAAGGTAAAGGCTTGCAAACCTCTTCTCGTTGTTTACTTGGCTTTTCAATTGGTAAGAACTATAAAGATAAGATTTGGTGTGATATTATGCCCATGGATGCTTGTCATGCCCTCTTGGGATATCCATGGTTATTTGATCGGAGTGTCATGCATGATGATCGGTTGAACACCTATACATTTACCAAAGACCACAAAAAGATTACCCTCACCCCTCTTAAACCCACCTCACAAAGAAAGCCTCAAGATACTCCTACTCACCACCCTACTCCATTCCCAACTCCATGAATATGATGAGTTCAAGGATTGGATTTTACTTGGCCAAGAACCGGCCGAAGCTGAGAATTCTTCCCATCCTTTGCTTTCCCCTCTCTTCAAAGATTTTGAACATGCCTTCCCTAGTGAGGTTCACCATGGCCTCCCTCCCAAAAGATCCATATAGCATAAATTAACCTTATCCCCTGTGCCACCATCCCAAACAAGCTGGCCTACCGAATAAACCCCTAAGAGACTCAAGAAGTGCAAGGGCAAGTAGATGAGCTCCTTGCCAAAGGCTTGGTCCCTGAAATCCTTAGTCCATGTACCGTGTCGGCCTTGCTTGTTCCTAAGAAAGATGGGTTGATGAGAATGTGTGTGGATAGTAGAGCGATCAACAAAATCACCCTCAAGTATCGCTATCCTATCCCACGGTTGGAGGATCTCCTAGATGAGTTACATGGAGCCACCATCTTTTCTAAGATTGATCTTAGAAGTGGCTACTATCAAATCCGGATATATGAAGGAGATGAGTGAAAGACGGCCTTCAAGACTAAAGGAGGTCTCTATGAGTGGCTTGTAATGCCATTCGGGTTGACAAATGCACCAAGTACTTTTATAAGGCTTATGAACCAAGTTCTGAAGCCCCTCATTGGCAAGTTCATTGTTGTCTACTTCAATGACATCTTAGTGTATAGCAAAAGTGAAAAGGAGCATGCCTATCATCTACAACAATTCTTGAGTATTCGATCTCAAGAGGAGCTCTATGGAAATTTGGAGAAGTGTCACTTTTTCACTTCTCAAGTTTTATTTTTGGCCTATGTTGTGTCAGCTCAAGGAATTCATGTTGACGACAGCAAGATTCAAGCAATCTGAGATTGGCCCGTTCTTACTTCAATACAATAAGTTAGGAGCTTCCATGGCTTAGCCTCTTTCTATATGAGGTTTATGAGAGATTTTAGCACCATTGTTGCTTCCATGACCGAGGTGCTTAAGGCCAAAAGGTTTGAATGGACTAAACAAGCTTAAAGGGCCTTTGAAGAAATCAAGTGCAAGCTCACAAGTGCAGCCGTTCTAGCCCTCTCAAGCTTCTCCAAGGTATTTGAAGTAAAGTGTGATGCTTCTTTAGTGAAAAGGTCAATGATGCCAAGCGGAAGTATTCTACATATGACAAGGAGTTTTATGCCATTATGAGAGCTTTGAAGCATTAGAGGCACTATTTCGTGGGAGTAGAATTCATTCTCCATTCGGATGATGAGGCTTTCAAGTTCATACAAGGGCAACACAAGCTCAACCCAAGGTATGCAAAGTGGGTTGAGTACTTCTAAGCCTTTCATTTTGTGATCCACCACAAGTCGGGTTAACTCAACAAAGAGGCGGATGCATTATCAAGAAGGTACCTCTTACTCTCTACCTTGGAATCTAAAGTCCTTGGTTTTAAGATTATTAAGGGATTGTATGCCCGAGATGAAGACTTCAAGGAAACCTATGAGAAGTGCTCTAGCCATGCCCACGGTTTATTTCACTTGGAGCATGGGTTTCACTTCAAAGGAACCCGGCTATGCATACCAAATAGTGGGTTTCGGGAACTCTTAATTCAAGAGATCCATGGTGGGGCCTTGGCCGGATGTTTTGGCATTGAGAAAACTTGTTCCATACTCAAGGAACACTACTATTGGCCAAGCATGTCCAAAGATGTAGAACATTTTGTGAGAAGGTGCTCCACTTGTCAACTTGCCAAGAGCCACCTTCGGCCTCAAGTTCTCTATTCTTCCCTCCCGGTTCCACGTGGCCCATAGGAAGATGTTAGCTTGGATTTCATCACCACGTTGTCAAGGACATAAAGACACAAAGATTCCATCATGGTGGTGGTGGATAAGTTCTCAAAGATGGTACACTTTGTGGCATGTCATACCATAAATGCTGCCTCTTATATTGCTAACCTCTACTTCAAAGAGATTGTGCGTCTCCATGGCATACCAAGAAACATGGTCTCGGATCGGGACACCAAATTCTTGAGTCACTTTTAGCTCACCTTATGAAGAAAGCTAGGTACTAATCTCAAGTTTAGCACAACTTGCCACCCATAAATGGATGGTCAAACGGAGGTGACCAACTGCACTTTGGTAACCATGCTTCGGGTTCTAGTTAAGAAAAGCATCAAGGGGTAGGATGAGTTGCTTGGCCATGCCGAGTTTGCCTTCAACCGAACACTAAGTAAGGCTACAAGTCTTTCCCCCTTTCAAGTGGTGTATGGTTACAATCCAAGAACTCCCTTAGACTTGGTTCTAATTCCAAATCCAACCAAGTTTAATTGAGAGGCCGAAAAGAGTGCAAAGGAAATCCAAGAGCTTCATGCCAAAGTAAGGGAATGAATTGAGAAGTCCAATGAACAAGCCAAGTCACATGCCGACAAGCATAGGAAGGAAGTTCATTTTCAGCCCGGAGACTTGGTTTGGATCTATTTGAGGAAGGAGAGATTCTCGAGCAAATGCAAGTCCAAGATCGTGCCAAGGTCGGATGGCCCATTTGAAGTGCTTGAAAAGATTGGTCCAAATGCATACAAAATGGACCTTCCTGGTGAGTATGGAGTCTCCACCACCTTCAACGTGGATGACCTAAGTTAATATTATGAGGAAGATGAAGAGCTTCCAAGTTTGAGGTCAAACTCCAATCAACCGGGGAGTATGATGGGGACCATCTCAATATTCCTTCCAACCTCTCCCCCTCCATCCCATAAGAGTCCAGCATCAGCAAGGAAGTCAAAGAAGTGCAAGCCATGATCAGAAACATCATGACCAACACTAAAAACTTGCTACCCAGTTCAACCAGAAATTAGCCCAATTTTGTCAATCTTTTTGTACCCGCTACTGAGGGTATAATTGACTTCTATGACCACCATCTTTAAGTTTAAGATGTTATCTTTCCAATAAGCCAAGTTGCAAGTCATTTGGACATCATTTGCTAGGTCAAACAGCTAGATCATTTAGACATTGCAGGCTGGGCTGAATTCCAGCGCATGGCTAAAACAAAGGGAGCTTGGTTGACCTATTGAACTCCAACATTTTTGAAACTTTAAGGCATGAAAGATAAGATAAATGTTTATCAAATCATCAGCCTTAAAGGATCAGGAAGAAGCCCCTTATGCTGCTATTAACCAGCCAAAAGGATAATTAAAATCCCTTTGGACCGGTCCATAGCTAGTTAGTATATAGTGATGTATTTCTTGGTTTTCTCTTGTCCTTAGCTGCAAATTGACTTGTACTAGTATAATTTCAGTGGCATTAGAAGCTTGACAACTCCTTTGGGAGCATAATTAGTCTTAATGAGGTGTCATAAGTAGGATTACACTTGTTAGTACTTAGGCTATGGCTTGAATTGATGCCTAAATGTACCTTTTGTCTCTTAGCTGCATTGTGGAAGCCTTGGCAGCCATGTGAGGGTATTAAAAGGCAGCCAAAGACACTCTTGTGATCACTTTAGAATGAATTTGAAGTTTGGGTTATGAAAACTCTCTCAATTCTCTCTCAAAATTCCTAGTGTTATATCTTGAGTGTGTGGCAACCTCAAGTGGGTCTCTAGGTCTTCTTCACTCAACTCAGAAGGTGATTCATTTCTGTAACTTAGTTGAAGAAAGAAGATTGCCCAAGTGTGCAAACCAAGGTGAGTCTTTCAATCGCCTTTGCTAGTCCACTTGTATTCTATCTTGGTTCTTGGTTACTTTGGTTCTACTTTCATCCTTTCTACCCAAATGCATTCTTGTTTCCCTTTTGCTAAGCTTTGCCTTAGTGAATCTTGAATACATCACACATATCATCAACGTCTAAAAAGCACATACCACCATAATACATGGACTCAAGTGTTGCTCGGGTTTCATGTGTTATCACCTCAAGTATAACGTTGCATATTTCCTCTTTTTTATATGTGAAATGCACATATTGAGGACGATAATCATTTAATCGAGACAAATATTACCAAAAAGGTTCATGCTCAAATTGAGGTAAATGGAAAATAGCCATCTTGATCTTTTTTTTTTTCAAATTTTTGATTTTTTAAATTTTTTTAGATTTTCTAAAGGCCTAGCTTCGAATGCTCAAGTAAACCCCAATATTCAAAAACGCCAACTCCCCAGCAATGGTGCCAAAAACTTGATAGAAAGAATTCGAGTTTTAAATTTATAACCCCAAATGTAAGGTTGTACAGTTGTGTACTCGGAGTTCGTCCACTGGGAGTTGAGTTTCAAGTGCCGAGATTAGTTAGAGCGACTCAATCTAGGCCAAGTTGGAAGGAAATGAAAACAAAGCTAAACTAAACTAATAAAAGCAAAAAGAGGTGACTTGGGACTATAATTTGACCAATTAATTAACTAAAAAAACAAGATAAGTCCTAACCTACCTGATCTCAACTAAGAATAAGAGATTGTCGGTTACGGCATCAAAGATCAGCTAAGCCCTCTGTCAAGGGTCACGAGCTAGCCTAATAAATTTAACCATTTATTTTTATGGGGTTAGCCCAATTAGGCAAGAAAATTAGCAACCCCCAAGCCTAGTTAGGATTGGGGCTATTTTCATGTCTTGAGCCCGGCTATCCCTTCTTGCACACTAGCTAAATGATCTTACCTCTCAGCATAAGTTAATTGCCCAAAAATATAGATGAAAGCTCTCTCAAGCATTTCATTGAACACTTGGCGGGCTTGAGGGAAACCTCTAAATTCTAGGTATAAAGTGGGTGTGGTTAGGCCTAATTCTAGCCTAATTAGTTATCAAGAGGCTAATCACAGTCCAAACCAACCAAATCACAACTAATTAAATACAAAACATAAAAGCCTCAATTTAATCGAAACTAGCAAAGCAAAGAAACAAACATGAACTAAGAGAATTAATCTAATCTAACAATGATTAAAACAACTAATGAACACAAAATCATAATAAAAATTAAACATTTAAGCTAAATATAATCTAAACTATCAAGATTTAACAAGAGGAAACAAGAACAAACATGAAATAAGAAGAGAAAGAAAAGAGAGAAAACTTATGGATTGCTTGGAAGAATTTCAATTTACAATGCTTGAATTCCAAAAACAACCCAATTAATCATAATCTAACTACCTTATTTCCTTCTAATGAGGTTTTGAAGCTAAACCCTAAACTAAACTAGCCTAAAAATTGCCCAAAAGAGCCCCCAAAAAGTTCTGAAGGCCAGCTTTAAACACAAATCGAGCTGGGAAAAAGGGGCGAGAACAGCAGGGCAAGGGCCGACAGCCATCGGCATGGCGACCATCGGCCGTCACCAGCCAAGATCTACTGGCGGTCGGTAGGCACGACCGGCCTGTGGCCGCCTAGCCCTGGCTGACTGCTGCTGCTGGCTGGGCCGCGACTGGCCGTCATGCAGTTGATCTTCCTCCCATCGCGCGATGCTTTGTCTTCTTTTGTTTCTTTTTGCTCCTTTTCACGACATTTGCTTGATGGGATTTATTACCTGAAAAAGTGAATAAAACGAATAAAAATCCTAAAGATTATGCTATTATACAACCTAAAATTAGGTGAGAGAGGCACGTAAAATACGACAAATTATCACCTAACAAATAGCCTTTTGCTAATGCCATTGAAAGAAATAGCAATGTGGAGATAGACTTAAATAATAGTAGTACTGAAAATGATGAAGATGATGAGACATTATATGATTTTGATTCGAACTAGTTTATATGTCAAACAGTAAGTTGCTTATTTAAGGACCAGACATTGATTTTGATGAAGCATTTTCAAATTGTTTTACCAATTTAGAATCATTTTGGTATTTAGAATGATTTTCTTTTTCAACCAATTTATTGCAATACTTGTGAAAAACTAATGCTTCGTGTGCTATGCTACATTGTTGTTAATGTTTTTGATGTTGATATACTAGTACTAATTCTTTTTGTTTTAAATGATGTGTTCTACAGAAAAATTGATTGGCAGGAAGAAGATGGTTACAAGAGATCAACTTGTTGTCCGACCTAAATTAATCATAGTTTTATAGTAATCTCAAAGTAATATAATCTTTTTATTTAAGTTACTTATGTTTTCTGTTAATGAAGCATATGTGACATCCGGGAAAAATCAGGTGTTAAATGAAGGAGCAGGGCACAGTTCGAGGTCTAAACAAGGCTCAGCACCTACTTTGTTTCAAGGTACTTCAGTTCAATGTGCTCTCTTCTTGCCGGGAACATTCGCTCTGGAACAGACTACTATAAGTAAGTTTTGTTTTATACAAGTTTTCATTTTTTGTATTATTAAAGATTAAAATGAAATGCAGATTCTCTCACTTAAAAATATCCATCTTTTCTTTCCTACCGTAATATTCCTTTTAACTAGGAGAGTACAAAAGGTTAAGAACTAAACAAAGTGATGAGGAAATGGTTATTGCTAGATGATCCATGTTACTTAAAAGTGTTGGTAAGTTTTAAATTACAAAGGTTCTGAAATAATGTCTATATAGAAGTAATAATGGAGTGCAAATTATAATTTTGTTTCTTTCTCCTTACATTCTTAGTAGAAAAGCACTCGGCGGGAAGTTTACAAAAAGGACACATGGAGACTGAAAACAATAATGTTTACAGTAGTTGTAGAGTGGCGAAAATGTTCCCCTTATACAATGTTCAAATGGTAAGTGGTATATAAATGAACATACATTTATTTAATTGATTTACTTTTCAAATGTTTCATTTTTTTTAACACTTTTATAAGAGATACATCGTAGCCCAAGGCATACCATTTGATCTCTAGAGCCCTCAATGCATGATGATTAACATGTCAACAATGATGACAAAAGCTTAGAACCCAGAGGAAATGAAGAGGTTCCCACAAGCAAGTCACATACTTGATGGTTTATGTTAATTGTATTTTTATTTATTTTCTATATTGTCATATATAATACTCGCTTGCTTTGTCACATCAAATGAGAGGTCAATTCAAAGTCATTGGGGAGAGGAGAAAGTGAAGCTAATCATATGATTCATGGTGAATCATTGGCTGGCGGTGGTAATAAAACTACAAGTAGAAGGCGCATACAAGCAACCAAGGAAAAGAATGAAAAGGGTCGTGGGCCTAATAAGATAAAGGTTTTGAAGAACTTTGTATTTGTCGATGTCAACGAATAACTTCAACCTATAAGTAATTATCATCAGCAAATGTCTACCATGATCGGATGTCTTTCATAAGACACTTGATTGTATTGATTGGAGCAAAATTGAACAAGAGAAAAAAAGACTCATTGTGGGCAGAGATAAAAGTATATGTGTCAATATACATTACATTGCTTTGAAAATTGAACCTCTACAGTTTGGTACTTCTGTATGCTTCTTATAGGGATCAAATATTAAAGGATCTCAACATAAAATATAACTTATAAGTTTATTTTAAGTTGTGATTGGTTCTTTTTCTTTATATCTTTTTTACAACGTTCATTTCACTTTCCCAAAGGAAAAGAGCCTTATGAATGGGCAATAGAAAAAATGCATGCTTACTGGAGAGGCTATAAATGTGAGTTGAAGATGGCACATTTTGATGGTAGAAATCATGATGAAGCAATTATTGGAAAGCCAGAACAAATACCACTTGAAACATGGGCCAAGTTAGTTGAGTTTTAGGAATTAGATAAGGGAAAGGAGATTTTTCACTCTTAAGAATATTTAATGTCATAATTTTTTTGAAATAATGCAAAAATTCATTTGATTTGACCATTAATCATTTAGGCTAAACTAAAAGAGGAATTGAAAATCGGGACAATAACAAAATGTATCACTATGGATGGCAGACAGACTTTCTCACATGGGCGTGCTAAAGAAGAGGTACTATTTACACCCTATTTAAATTGTAGCTTAGTTTGATTTTAAGTAACCATTTTGTATTTTACTTATTTTTTAGGAAAAAGGCAGCAAAACAGATAAACTTACAATATGGTTGAAAACCCATACACCAAAGGAAGCTATAAAACTTGATGATGCTTCAGCTACTCCAAAGGTATGAGTTTTCATTTTTCTTTAGTGTGCTTATTTATTTTATTTCTTTTTACTATTGTTTAACATCATAGGAAGCAGTTGAAAATGAGAGCTCGATGAGGGAAAACGAAGAGGCTCGCTGTTACAGACCTACCACGGACTGTGGCATCCTCCACGGGCTAACTGTGGTCTCTGTTGGTTCGACATTTTTCTGTTCTTCTTCCTTCCACGGTTATAGCACCTCAGGGGGTTCCATGGTGAGTTAAAATACACTCATTTAGCATCAAAACAAGGGCAAAAAGGTCCAAAATCCTGCAAAACATAGAAAAGAACCATACCTAAGTGTAAAATGGAAAAAGGAGTATAAATTTTAACATAAAGGATATAATTTTCCCTAAAAATGCAGCAAAATGACCCTAAAATAATATACACTTTAAGCACTTATCAAACTCTTCCATGCTTAAACCGTTGCTTATCCTTAAGCAAACACTAAAAAAAACTAACTAGGAAAGATGTAATGGAACAACCTCTTTAAAATTGGCAAACCTGAGCATGTCACAAGCAAGAATAACAATCAATGGCAACCCTAAGTAGTGCACAAAACATTTCAAGATTAGAAGGAAAAGAAGATTTTCGAAAAAGTATAAGACTACAAGCTCAATATCAAACTTGATCACCCCCAAAGAACCACAAAGCATGTCATGGAAGCACATGGAATTGAGTAGAGCCAAATGAACCGGTAGAACCTCATTTTGGGAAATATGCAAAACTCTCATTCATGTGTTTAAAATATATCACAGGTTCACTCAAGACTCATTCCAAAGATATAATCCACCATAGGCTTGACAAGGCTCTCAAATTCTTCACCACTAAAATGTAATGTGCACAAGACAATTAAGAGGACTTTACTTGAGTTGTAATGTGGGCTAAAAAGGGTTAAGGGAAAGGAGTGGACAAATGAATTTGGGTAATGTGAAGCTACTTAGCCAATTGACTAGGGAGCAACCAACTAAACACCAATTACCAATGAAGTTTACCAATATTCCAAACTCCAAAATACAATGAACATATCCCAATCAATTACATAGGAAATGAGTTGATAAAGAAAGGAATACAACCTTTTTACATAACCAATGCCAATCACTTAGTTTTTTGTTTTTCGCTTTTTTTTTTAATGATTTTCTTGTTTTTTCCATTTTTTTTCCTTTGTTGTTTTTTTCTCTTGCTTTTTTTTTTAATGATTTTTCTTCTTTTTCTTTTTCAGGAGATGAAACGAAAATATAAGGACTAACTCCCCCATGCTGAAATCATACATTGCCCTCAATGTGGGCATATAACAGAAAATTAAAGGGCATAGGATCACTAACTATCAACTCACAACAGAAGATATATATACACAACCCAAATAAGAAGGAACAAAAGCAAATGCTCAACATCATCAATCCCTCAATAAACCAACATGCCAAAGCCACCTTAAACTCGATTATCCCCAGAACCACCTATGACATAGATGAAGTGATGCTCCATAGACTTAGCTTAAAGATTAGGAATATATGTTTGACCAAGGGCTAATATGAAGAGATCATAAGAAAAACGGATATAAGCTCAAAGGGGTTAGAAAAGGGGAAAAAAAACATGTAATAGAAGGGTAGGCTATTTTGCTATGTGGCTAAAATATTCAAAGAAAGAAATGGCTCTATCATATCATCAACTATGCACATGCTAATGTGGTTTTGGACAAGAATCTAGGCATGTTCTAGAGATGCAACATAGAAGAGCCACTGACATGAAAGAAACATGAGACTAAATATAATGGTTAGTCCAAATAAGGCTCAAGATCTCACAGGATATCTACCAAAGTCTTATTAAGCTCATAAAATGACTCTCATGTACCAACATTAGTGCCAAGGACTTCAAGGGATAACAAAGTTTTCAATCAAGACAATAGTCAAAACAAGAAATATTTATAAAACATTCACAAAGTTTTGCACCAAAAGGGATTACACATCAAAAGATATTCAAACTCATGAAAGCTATTTTGCCTAAACAAAAGCATCATTGGAGGTTATCTCAAACCAATCCACACCATCTCTACATGCAAATCCTATATGTAAAGCTAAAATGTAACTAAATGCATCCTGCAAACAAAAAGAAACCTAAAACTACATGCTCTAATAAGTATGCAAACTAGTAACTGAGATAGAAACCATAGAAACTACCATTCCCCCATGCTTAGATAAAGCATTATTATTCACAGGAAATAAACGCAAAAGAAGGGAAAGGAAACAAAACATAATGATCTCACCAAGTTAGGTGCAGAGTGCACCTAAGCTATGTGGCCTCATAATAATCGGGGCACTTGGAGCATCAGCCACTCCATCATGATGTCAAAACTCGGCTCATGAAAGTAGATGCCGCTAAAGCATGCAGGAGCTTATCAAACTCCTGGGGCCACAATTTAGAAAATACAAGGTAAGAGGCAATAATCAAAATCACACCAAAGATAACTAATATCCTCTTAACCTTAACGAAAGCCTTAGAAATCATAATAAGGATTAAAGAATGTCATCCACGTGATTTTCCTAGGTAAGTCCCCTAGGCATACACGATAAGGGTCAATGGAAGGATCATACCCTCTTAAGTAACCTAAGAACAGATAATCATCAACATTTCCACCAAGCACATTAAACTTGTTATCCACAGAGCCCAAATCAATATTAGAATCACAAATCATAGGATTATCACTGTGCGCATCTAAAGAACACCCGGGGGAAATAGGGGGTTGCGAACACGTAGAAACGTGAGAATGATCAAGGGGATTGGGGAAAGCATGATTAAAATAAAGGCTAGAAGACTCCTCATGCACGCACTCATAAAGACACCCCTCTAAAGGAGTGTTAACTAGATTATGCACCTTATCAAAAGTATCTTCCGACTGAAAACATGGATCAGCAACATCAAACCTAGCAACTACCCTAAAAGGCTCACCCGCCTCAAGTCCCATGCACTGAGCTAAAGGGAAGGATGAATCATGTAAGGATAGGACAACATCAGCATTGTCTAAGGGTGATACAAAGTTAGGTTGTGCATAGCATCGATAATAACAACACGAATTAGTAGCATGGTTAGAAGAATTACAAAATTCACACCAAAAAGGAGGCATAATAAGATCTAGAATAGAATGCCCAAGGATCAGGAATTGAACATTAGAAATAATAGTAGCCTTCTCAAATTCAAATGAATCCCAAGCAATCCACTTAAGTAAATACCATGCATCATCAACATTTCTACCATGAAAATCCCAATCCCTAAAAGAGTATTGATTTTACTATTTACACCCTTATCAACAATGTCTAAAATTTTCCACTTACCAACACAATAACCATATTAAGAAAGAAAAGCATTTAAACGCTTAAAATATCTCCAACATAATTTATGCATGAATTAGGGGAAATGAAAAATTGCCCTTTTTTTCTTCAGTTTTTATTAATTTTCAACTTCTTTTTTTTAGTAGATTTTTTTCCTCAAAGAAAAACAAAGTGCTTAGTCAAATCTATCAAGAAAAACCCAATATTTAATGCTAGTCCCCAGCAACGGCGCCAAAAACTTGATAGGCCCGCAAGCACATGGTGGCATTATAGCTGTTCAAGGTCGATCCCATAGAGACTAGATGAAACTATTAGGTTATAATCCCTCAAGATATGCTAAGCGAATCCAAATTCAAATGGTTTCGAATTATAACTGCAAATAAACTTTTCTAAATCAAATATTGAAAAAACGCCTAGGAATTTTTATAGTTGTGAAAGGGAATTGAATCAAAATGATAAATATGTGCCTTTCTCTAATTGGTTAATTTCGAGGAATTGCAATCTATACAGAAATTCAGTCTATTCTTTCGAAATCAACTAAATTTGCCTAAACTAAGCAAATGTCGCTCTTTCAAGCTACTTTGACTTAATCCAAGTTTGACATTTTTTAATTACTTAATAGCCCTTCCAACTGGACAATCTCTCTTTCGAGATGATACAACGATAGGTTCTAACAAGCAGTCCAACAACCAAATGTCGTCTTTTGAATGTTCACTCGATTGTTTCAAGTGTGCAAGCAAAATTTAGCCACAAGTCCACTCACAACATAAACAACACTTGATAGAATGAAATCCAACCAATCATGAAAATAAGCAGCAACAATAACAACACCACCTCCCAGTATAGGTCCCGCTTTCGTGGGGTCTAGGGGCTCATAAAAATAAGCACAATTCTATAAATTAAAACATAATTAAACAACACTTTCATAAACTACTAAATCCCTAGACAAAATAAAACTACTCAAACATGATTAAACAAAACATCTAAAATAATAAATCTAAAGAGAAAAGAGATGAGAAGAGAGAAGAGAAAAGAGATGCACAACTAAGATCGCGCTTGAACTGTCATTGCAAGCCCGGGGTGGAATCCTTGCAAATCTTCACTTTGATTCACTCTCTCTCTAATCTAATCTACACTAATCTATTTGAAAAGAGAAAAAGAATGGAATAGGATAGATAGGATGATGGGGTGTTGGCTGTGTGCACTCTGCTGCAGAACGGGGCTATTTATAGCAGAGCTCGATTGATCCCAGCCACACGATGAGGGAAAACGAAGAGGCTTGTTGTTACAGGCCTGCCACGAACCGTGGCATCCACCATGGGCTAACTGTGGTCTCTGCTGGTTCAACATTTTTCTGTTCTTCTTCCTTCCACAGGCATAGCAACTCAGTGGGTTCCGTGGTGAGTCAAAATACACTCATTTAGGGTCAAAACAAGAGCCAAAAGGTCCAAAATCATGCAAAACACAGAAACCAACCATACCTGAGTGTAAAATGGGAAAAGGAGTATAAATTATAACATAAAGTATATAATTTTCCCTAAAAATGTAGCAAAATGTCCATAAAATGATATACACTGTAAGCACGTATCACCCAGCCTATTGCATAACTTCATACTCAACATGGTTATTTATTCAGATACACATAGTTTGTAATTGAAGAGAAAAGAAATACAATCATAACATTACTACGAATATATGCATATAAATCGAATCATAATTCTAACTAGTTTAACAGTTCATAAAATTAGGCCCTACAACCATGATAAGCTTACAACCATTGTACTTCTAACTTAACTTGAAAAGTTATAATAAGGCCTACAACCATCATAAGCATACAACTATCATACTTCCAACCAAATTTGAAAGTTCACAAAAAAAGCCCACAACCATCACAAGCATATCACCATCGTACTTCCAACATAGCTTGAACGTTCATGAAATTAAGCCTACGTGTATAAGACTTTCAACGAACTTAGAAGTTCACAGAATAAGGCCTACAATAATCGCAAGCATACAAAATGGTTATCCAAGTCTACTAATCATGTTAAGTTAATAACTAAATCTGCTAAAAGACTATACACAACCACATTCATTTCTTGCCATATTTTTCATATAATTAAGTTAGCATTGGGCTCTTGAATCATCATTTGGTAGACCATGGGATCTTGCACCAATTTACAAGTAAAGATAAACACCAGATGCATAGGATCGAAATGAGGCAAGGCACATATCTTGGCTAATGCATCAGGAATACTAGGAGCTCCATCAACATTGCATTTTTGTTATTCCTCTCCGTTCTTTGCCTTCTTTCCCTTCATTCAAGTCTTTCAACCCTTCTCTCCTTTCTCTCAACCTCCCTCCTCCCTCGCTTTTTCTCTAAGATGATAACTTCCAACGTGGTCTCGATTTTCTCATACATGATGGCTGCCGACCCTACTTTTCTAGTACCATTGGTTTTTGCACTTTTATTAGGATCCAATAAAAGGTCTCCAATTTCCTTGTGACTTTTCCATTTACACCTCCATCTACCCCTTGAGAAATAGGTGAACGAGTAGCTCTTGCCATGCACTAACCCTGAGGCCTAAAATACTTGTGTCATTGTTCTTAGTATTGAAAGATTGATTTATAACATTTTTAGCGTGACGTTAGGAAGCCCTATCTTCATCTTTTACCATATGTGTAGGAAAGGGATCCATATTTGGAGTAATTATATCATCGCCCTGGCTACGTGGCCTCCATATAATTGGTCCATTCTACTCTCAAGCTCTAGCTTAATTCCTTCATCTCGAGATTGTTTAAACTTGGCATCTTCCTATAAAACAAAATAAAACCCAAAAAAAAAAAAAAACATAAGTTACTAGGTTGGGTTCTTTAGTCATTACACTGTATAAGTTACTAGGTTGGGTTCTTTAGTCATTACACTATCAAAATTGTTAAGCTAAATAAAAAACAAAAACTAACATCAACCACCATTCATCACTAGCTGCAATAGTCCCTTTCTCATGATCCCATCTTAAACTAGTTTCTTTCCCTTTTAACTTTTTCCACAAAGCCCATCTAACCTTCAACGCATCATACTTGTGCTTTGGTTGCTCTCTAGGCCATGTCGAATTAGTTTTCTTTTGAAATGCCAACACAATGCCTTTCTAACATATCCTTTGAGATATTGTCCCACCATTCTTTCCCTTACTCTTGTCAACAAACTCAATACAATCATATATATATATTAAAAGTTGAATTGAACTCATATATGAGTGACACGTGGATGCCACATAAGATACCATCTAGGGTGCCACTTGGAATAAGAATGCCATGTAAGATAGCAACATAAAAGACTTCTATCACGTAATTAAGATGGATGCAAGTTATCAATGCAACTTTAATTCAATTTAATGTTAGCTTTTCTCATATGTTATGACTAATTAGTAATTGAATTTTGTCTTAAAAAACTTAAATATAGACCAAATAAATAATTTAGATATTAGCCAAGAAAAAAAATGAAGTGTGTTAGACATTATTCTTGAGGTAAGTATATATTGGACATCTAAATCTAAATATATTTACTTTTATATATTTATTTTGAGTGAATATATCATGAGTTGATATCTGAATACTAATTGAGCTACTTATTTCGCATACTATAAAGCTTGATTACTTAAGGATCTCGCATAATTGGGTTTAGATAATATGAAATATAGTAGGACCTTAATGTAATCGTGGGTTTCGTTTAAGATTACTTTAAGTTGATACAACATATAGTTTCTTTTCACATTTGTAACTTACATTCATGATATAAAAAAAATTATTTTAGGGATTTATTTAATTTATATTTCACTTAAGATTATAGTTTGCACTCAAAAATCACATAGTACAATTAGTTCTTTTAGCAAATTTAAATTTAAATTTAATATGCAAATTAATATATCATAGTAGTTTATCTACATTTTTACAATAGACCATAATTGACTTCATAAATTAGTAGTATTGTCCTCCCCTCCCCTAAAAAAAAATTTAAAAGTTTTCCTAAATTCAAATTGTAATTCATCTGCTACTAATCTCTCTTTCTTCTTTTTTTAATTTTTTTATTCTTCTTTGTTGGCTTTTTTGTCTAAATAATTATACACCAAAGAGATAAAATTAAGGTCAAAGACTAATCTGCCTTTTTGATACTACTGTCAACAATTTTTCCGTACTTTGTTGATCACAAGAATAATTAATCAAATTTTATTTTTATTCAAATCATATGTCAAATAGTAGGAATGACCATCATCACTATTAAATAATATTAAAGGTACTGTTAAATTATTGAAATAATCTGCAATTGACATATGAAATAAGTGCATGCATAATGAATACAATTAAACAAATAGGAATCTATAGGGAAAAAAACATACCTTTTGTGATAATTATTAGTTTTAATTGGCATGTGTGACCCTATGAATTTTACATTTGGTCTCACATGTGCTAACTAATCTTTTGCTAATTTATTCTTATTGGTACATTACCTTATTATTTCATTTGAATGTACGTCTTCAATATTATGTTGCCTTTGCTAAATTACCTCAGTATTTCAATTTAATGTTGACCTTTAATTCTTATATTATATGTTATTTTTGAAATTAATTACTTTATTATCCCAATAGTTACTCATTTTACTCTAGAGTTTATCTCAATTTACAATTCCTATAAATAGAGACTTAATTTTATAATATCTCATCTAAGTTTGTGTCTCTATTTGATCAAAAAGAAAATTTGTTTCCCCATATAATTCTTAGTTGTGGAAGGATACAAAAATGAGTCCTGACAAGTGTTGGCTAGCTAAAATGGAAGAAACTTATTCTTTTCTTGATCAATGTCATAATGAAGGTTACAATTCATAGAATTGTTATGTACTCATCTGAGATAAAGTAGTCATTCGTATTAAAAAGAGGGCAATTTTCTATTCATGTTTGTTGTGTAATGATTATAAATAAAAGTCAAGAACATTCACTGAAATGTGTAGGAGTTTATCTTCTAAAATCGGTATTGAGTTATAGACAATTGAATTGCAACATTACAGGTGACTTCACTAGAGGGTTTTGAAGTTTATCATTAAATATGATAATGAATACTATGAAGGATATATAAGAAATATTGTCTATAAAGAAGCGTTCAACAACTTACCAATGGTATGTATGCACTCAAAATAACTTCACTACTACAAATTACCAAAAAAATGGCACTATACATCTTTTATTGTTAGTAAACTCCCACAAAATGTTAGTTCTAATTATGCAAAGATCATGACATACTATGATTCTTAGAATTAAATATAATTGAAGATTAAAATAATAACAATTAATAAATTACTCCAAATTGTATAAGCATGTAAAAAATCATTACATACATTTAACAACATATTGTTGATGAGAACTAATAGGAACAAATGAATAACCAAAACATAACTTAGTATAATACATGTTACTTTTGCAGGTTACCTAATCTGAGAGCAGAAGTTGGCAATAATAGATAATAAAGACGACAAATCTAATGTGTTATTGAATATTTCATATTAGAACTACTTTTCATATATTACCATATGATGCATTTTTAAAAATAAAGTCTAAGTCTACGAAAGACAACATTAAATTACTGAAAATACTATGGTTTTCCTTTGCTCCTTTGCTCCCACCGTCAATATGGCTCTTTCACAAAATCATTTTAAACTTTAAAAAAATCACGTAGTGTCAAACCACATAATATCTTAAAAAAAATGACAATTAAAAACTTCTTGACTAACAGGATTAAAAAAAAGACTGTACATCAAAAATTTAAGTACATATAATTAAGGTGACTTCATATAAAATAAAGTCAGAAAAAAGGTGCTACCATCAAATTCATAGAACTTAGAATGGTACAGCACCAACAACAACATATAAAACAAGATACTGATACTTATCAACCGAGAAGTGATAGCCATCGTGCAACGCACGGGTAAAAACTAGTGATTACAAAAGATGAGAATATTCTCCTTAGACCAACTGGCATAAGCAGTCTCTTCAACTTCTTGGCCATTTTCTTTACCTTCTTTTCTAGACTACACCATCTAAATCAAAATAAATAAATAAATAGGATATACATCAAAATTAGATATTAATATCGGAGTATAGATAGTTGTAGCTTGCAAATGAACATAACTTTTCAATATAATTCTAAAATTCACCATCGAAGTTCTATAATGTAGGTGATCTATTTAGAAGAGAACTAATGATGGTTACTAAATAAATTAACATACACTTATGGGTTATAGAGAAAGCACCATTGTGTACTATAACTCAATATAAAATTCCAATTGTCTAAGTTAGAAAGTGATTCACAATCCTCTTACTATCTTATGATCCAGAATAAATACTTTACTCATTCAAGAGTGAAACTAGGCCTTTTCTAGTGTCTAGTCCTCTTCTTAATAGGAGTTAAACTACAATTTATTTATCAACAAAAAGAGTCACATTCAAAACAATCATATTTATATAGAACCATCTGTCCATGCTCACATTTAAACTACTACTTGTTCATATTTAAACTCAAAGGGTTAAACTAATGTTTGTATACTAACAAGATTTAAAATACTAGTTGTTCATATTGAAAGCCAAAAGACTAGTGCTGATGAGAATTACAATGGTCCAACAAACTCTTATTTATATTTATAGCCAATACACACAATATTTGATGCAGTATACAAAGGAAGTAAATTGGGAAGGGCAAACAGATTCACTTCATCCATGATTTCCAAAATTTGTGATCAAGCCAAATCAAATCACACCATTGAAATCCAAGAAATTCATTGTAAGTTGGTTGAAAGAAAGAAGAAGAAGAAGGAAGAGAGAGAGAAAGACACGCACAAACCTAGAAAACTTGTGAATGGCGACCGATTGATGTTGCCGGAGAAGAAAGAAGACTATCATCAGTAGCCATGAAGTGGTCGGTGACCACCTTGGCGGCTAGCAAGGGGGCAACCACGAGGAGGGTCAAGAAAAAGGTGGAGAGCTAAACTACAAGCAGACTCGATGAATATGAATTCAGATTGAGGCAAAGGAAGGGAAGGGCTTGTTTAATGGCATGTATGCAATTTTATTGAACTTTTGCATAATCTAGTAATTCCAACAAAAAGTTGTTCATAAAAGACTAATGGGTATAGTTGTTTAAAATGAAAATTAAGAAAACCTGTTTGGAGCAAAATAATTCTTTCAACAGCTATTTACCAAATACATCTTTAGCTGTTTGACTTGGTCAAAATAGCTAAAGTCTTCCCAAACAGCTCTTTTTTGCAAATAGCTGAGCAATTTCTTTTTACGAAATTATGCCCCAAAATTGATCAAACCCCAAATTTAATTTTAGAAATTGCTCAAAACTAACATTCTAAAATCAAAAGCCATAGAGGTAGAATTCTTTGCTCAATCCTAGGCGGCGGCCCATGTTACGACAAGGGAGATAAAAGGCCCCAGGAAATAGGAGATAATTCCGCCCTAGGGAATAATGAACCACCACAAAAACCACCACCATCAATCCACTGGGACCATATCGCCTCAATTTTCTACCTCTATGTCCAATTATAGTCCTTATTGTCTTGGTGATCTTTGTCCAAGGGTCTCTACAATCTCCAGGGAGAACAAAACTCCTTGAGTTCTAGAGAGACAAAGAAAGACAAGAGAAAGAGGCTGCACTTCGAAGTGTGATGATGGTAGAAACTAAGAGCCTAAAACACACAGATTACTTAGAAAAATCAAGCAAGCGAAATAACTAAAATGTCCTACAATGTTTCTCAGAGGAAGACAGAACAAAAGCATTCCATGGATGACTCCTCAATTATAGCAAATGTCATTTGAATAGTAGGGCTCTGAGGAATTTGAATGGTAGGACTCTGAATGAATAGTGAATGTGAATTAGGGGTTTTTAATATTAAAGGATTAAAGGATTTATTTTTGTCTTGCACATTTCTTATCTCTTTTGCTAATTTTACTAAAAATTAAATTATACTCATTTAAGTTCTATGCGTATTATATTACTCATATTTAATAGAGTTTCATTCTTTCCCAAATTTAGAACTCAACTTTTAGATTTTTAGGTTTCATCAAACCCTAAATTTCATACTTTTGAACCTATGGGTGTCTTTTTTTTTTTTTTTTCAAATTCTCTGACTAAGTCAAAAACTAATTGCCTCGAATGAAGCCATAGTTTAATGAATGTGTGATAGGGGAGTACAATGCATAGTGCTCAAAGAAGTACAGTTTTAACAATTATGATTTTACTATATGATCAAATTATTAACTATAAATTTGCTAAATATTAGTTGTTCTCTTTTTTTGCTGTTTACATATTTATTTACTTATTTTTTCAACCGTTAATTAACTTAATTGTTCTTAGGTCAAAATCCTATATTATTTGGGCGCACATGTACATTGATATGTAAAAGTATACATACATTGACAATTATCTATATTTAAATGTATTTAAAATTTTACGGTCACATAAATTGCATAACTCGCACATATCTATAATTGTGAGCTCTAGCCTGATCAACAATTCATCAGCCATCTATAATTATGACAAGACATAAGTACACATATATACTAGATCTGTAATGCCTAATAACAAGGGATAAGACTAGCGCTTTGCACATGGCAACATTCATATTATTTCTTATGGCTCACAAATTCAATCAGCTCTGATGCCACTTATGTAACACTTACATAATTACATGAGAATTACTCCAAATTTTAATTAATTAATAAGACTTTAATTAAAATGCAATTATTGTGGTATTACCACCTTTTCTTAGAAGAAAATCGAGGCTTACTAATGTAGAGAAAACCCCAAGCATTGATCTACTCCTCCAAGCAAGTGGTATGAATCAAGTGGGAACAATATTTACTTTTGGAACTAGGGGTCAAGGGCTTGGTCCTCCAAGGTCATGTTGACTTGGGACCTTTGAAGGAGCCTAATTAATCCTAGAAAAGGTAGTTAGGTAATTAGTAGCGTTAAATAAGGAGATTAGCTACTTTATTCTCCATAACCACGAATTTAGCTTATTTTCATATTTTGGGCAGAATATCTTTCGTGACTTCTAGATCAATTTTGAATAAGAAAACGACCTCCAATTTTTTCAAACTACTATGTATAGATAGCCTCGGATGTTTATTTTTGGAACGTCTTTAGACTCCAAGTATCGAGGAGCATATGGGCCTTAAACCAAGTAAGGGTTAGTGGAGGTCTGGAATTGCATGGTTTTAATTATTAAAATTAATTGGGCTAGCAAATGGATGATTTAGAGGTTAAGATTTCTTAGGAAGCTGGTAGACTATTCTAGAAGTCTCTCCTAGAAAAGCCTCCACCAAACTCATCCATTTGGGGTGGTGGATTATGCCACCAATCTAGTGCATTTTCGGCCAATTCTAGCTCAACTTATATTCTTCTGGTCTCATTCTAATTGTATTAGTAGTTAGAATTTTATTGGTTAATTTTTTTGTAATCCTGTTGGTTAGTACATGGTTTGGGGAAGGGGGGATTCTACCATTTATTAGCTTGATCCTTTGTAATATTTTGAGACTTGCATCAATGAAATGGAAGCTTGGTGCTTAGAGTCTCCTCAAAATCTCATATTTCTTCATCTCTCTAGTGGACTGGTGAAATTAAGTCTTCCCTTTAATTCAACCTTTGGTGCTCAGCTTTAAAAGGTTGAAGGGTGGGTTGATTTTATTTATTCGATTTATCACTGTGCAAGTTTGAATCAAATCAAGAGGTAGAATTGTGGATTTTTCTCTCTTCGGGTTTTCTTATGGAAGTTTGATCTTCATGATTCACTTGGATCTTTTCATCAAGATTATTGCCTTCATTTGGCCAGGGGTTTTCTCACATGGTTCAATGAAACAAAATTATTTACATGAGGTACTTGGTGAGCCTGTATTTCTAGTGATTAACAACATAACTAAGGTAGATCCAACAAAATATAATTAAACATTCTTGTCTTTTGTCTTTGTTCTCCAAAAGTACCAAAAATATCCACTTAAAAGAAACAATATGAAAAACGAAATAATAAGTCGAAGATCAGCACAACAGACAACATACTGTCAAGAATAAATTCATTTCATTTGGACATGCGTAGTAAATTTATTTTAGTTAAAATAGGAAAGAGTGAAACAAACAATTGCCAAATTCATTTTAATTGGTTGTAACAAGTCACAATAAGCGAAGGGTAGTACCTTCTAGGTGGATAAAAGTTTGATAAGAATGATTAGCTTGATAGCAATATTGGCCTAAAACAAAGTCCCACATCTACGTATCCTTAGGGCGATGAAGTCCTATTGACATATATTGCCATAAGAATAATGGGTCCACTGATTAAACGGTAGAACACAACAAAATTTGAGATAAATATGCCTATAACTTTCGTTGTGACAGCTTGAACTTGAATATGAAATGCCTGGTGTGGTTATGCAAGAATGATGATTCCGGTAATGATGAAGGCAAGTTAGTTGCTTAGGTCATCTGCCATGCACAAAACCAATATAGATATCTAAAGAGAAAATTAAGAAACTATAATAACTAGCAATACTTGAAAAAAATATAAAAGTGATTTTTCAAAAAGAAAATAAATAATTATCTAATTTATAAAGTGTTCTATAAAAATTTTAAATGGAAAATCCAATAATGGAGAGGAAGTTTTGTAAATTGCATAAAACGGATATTGGACTTTGATAATCAGAACGTTGGAAGGTTAGGTCACCAATAATCAGAACTTATATATGAAAAATCCTGCAACCCCCCAACTTTTAGTATAGTTATATTCAATAGTCTGTACTTGAAAGAATCATCAGTTGTATCCCCATTTCGATTCACTTTTCACCTAATTTATTGGAATTTAAAAAATTGATAATAAATGTCCAGCGTTCACGGTACTAGAGCATTTTTTCGTAAGTTCGAATTACTACCAGCTAACCAGCTAACCCCTTAAAGTTCATATTACTAGAGTCCAATATCCTTTTACAAAATTTGGATCAATTCAAGATTATGATTTATATGTTCTAAACAAAGAAAAATAGAGGGCTAAATAATCTATGAGTCATGTCACAAGTGCAGGAAATAAATTAATTTCAAAGTTTTGTGGAAAAAAATATTTTGGTTTTGAAAGTATTAATTCTGTAAACCATTAAGCCAAATGGTAATTAAATATATTGAATATTGCAAGATCACATGCGTGCATGCACACACACATACACGTGTGTGTGTACGCACACACACATG